>PVKB01001104.1:0-492377 GCA_004027205.1 Ctenodactylus gundi
CTCAAACTCTTCAGGAAGTTTCCTTGCTAACACATCTTATGACTCTCCAAACCAATCCCTTCCCTCCTCCTTCAAAACACTAGCAGATATAATCAGATTATCAGTGACAGGTAACCCCCATTCCTGTAGATTTCGCTGCTGTTCACAATGTTCCATAGAACTCACACTTTTTTAAAAATCAAGAAAAAAGGAAACACACTCCCATACATATAATTGAAAAGTAAGCAAGATCACCTGAATAGGTACGTCCCAAGATATCCAAACTGCCAACACACACACACATGCCAAAAAGTTAAACTTCAAATGATATGAGTAATGTAAATTAAAACCATAATAGTAATCACTATTCAAATATCAGAGTGACTAAAATTAAAATGGCTTATCAAACTAAGTGTTGGCACAAAGGTGGAGCACAATGGAACTCTAATTCAAACCTAAGGGAAGTACAAACTATGATAAAGGAAAATTGGGTGCATCTACAAAGAACATACATCTCAGGACTTGGCACCTGGACTTGCACAAACACAATGAGACATGCATGCTTATATTCACCAAGAAGCAAGTGCATGAGTGTTCACAGAAGCATTATTCTGCTGGAATCAGAAACAACTCCATCCACCACCAGCCAGTGTGTTGTGTATATACAAGAACGTCACCTGACAGTGAGTAACCACTGCTGCATACCCAAGACAAATGACTATCACAAACTCCATTGAGGACAAGCCAGACATTCCAATCATTGTAATACAGTACAACTGTGCCTAGGACAGCTGGAGTTGACGAGATGTGGGAAAAGTTGGGTCAAGGCACACAGAATTTCAGTTCCATAAGAGAAGTATAGATGAACTGTATATCATGGAGCTTATAGTTCATAGCAATGCACTGTAAACTTCAAAGCTGCTAGAGTATATTCTAAGCGTGCTCACCACAAACAGGAGGTAATGAATATGTTAATTATCTTCATTTAGTCATTCCACACGTATACATTTATCAAACACATTGTACGTGATAAATATGCACACTGTGCCAACCAAAAATATGTATGTGGAAAGCCAAAAGAGAATACAAAAATATGAATGCATCTATGTGAAGGCTCAAAATTTGAAAAAGTGATCTATGGTGTGTGAAGTCACACAGCAGCTTCCATGGAGCAGAAGTGACTAGAAGGTGTAAGGGAAGACGCTTGAAGGCTAGTGTCTCACTTTCCTGCTTCAAGGACGTGTGTGCTAAGTGGAAACTCACTGAACTTCACCCCCATAATGTGCATTTATTTCTGTATGTATATCATCCTTTAATATAAAAAATTAAAGCAAACCATCTAGCTGGCTCTTCCTATGCAGTGAGCTGCGGACTGAATATCAATTGTCTATCTGCACAAATTTACTTAACAATCAGTTCTAAGATAAAGAGCAAAGGACATCAGGTCATGCCCTCACGCTTGGGCAGCTGATCTCAACTCCTGTCACTGGTACCCTCCATTCTCAGCAAGTCCAACACATCCATTAAAAAAAAAAGTCTGGGTAAATAAAAAGACCAAAGAATGTACCATGAGAGTATTTTGTAGGCTAGGAGTTGCTATCCCAACTACTGTCCTTACACCATCAACACAAACCACAGCCACTGAAAAAGAATAAGGGGCACCTGAGGGAACTCAGAGGAATTTGAGGAGCTCTGGGGTTAGTTTAAGAGTCTTCAGGGCACAAGTTCTTGGAGAGACTTCATTTCAACTCAATCAGAAAGTTACTGTATTTTTCATTCTTATAGCAGTATCCCCAGAGCTATCATAAGGAGCACGCTTTTCAGCTGACACCTGAAAACAAGGTACATTCTTCATTTTTAAAGTTTCAAATTTCCTTCGCTCTCAGTTCTTTCGGTCTCTGTGCCACTTTCAGTTCCTTGACGTATCTTTCTCTGGATGTGTTATGTCTTCCTTTGGGTTCTAGGTTAGAAATTAGGCCGGATCCAGACAAAACGGTGCTTGGCATACCAGGCTTGGCTTCGCACAGGCTCAGGGCTGCTCCAGCCTTTGCCCAAAGACTAATCCTCCTCATATCCTGAAAGCCTGTTAGAAACCCAGAATGCCAGCCCCTACCCCAGACCCAGTAAATCAGAATCTGTGTCTTAACATGATAGTCATGTGACTCCCATGTACATAAGCCATGAGAGGCCCCGACCCAGTGCATATGCTTATGGCTATCTCGCAAACTCAGAGACCTAAGTCAGGAGGTCACAGCTTTGTCCAAGCAAAAGGGTTCAACCTAAATAGCTCTGTGCAAGTAGCCTCAACCCCAAGCCTGGGCCCATACAAATGAGCCATGGTCCTATAATTGTTACTTTATATTCTACACTCAAGTCTTTTTTTGGAACTCGGATGGGCAGAGCCGGTAGGAGTCAAGGGAGGTGGTTAGAAGGGAAGCTGGAAATGTGTGTCTGATCTTATTTCTTCACAACATTCTCAGGAAAAGGGGGCAAGGTTATACTTGAAAGCTGAAGTGGGAAGAATAAAAGCCTATACAGGCTAATACATACATGGCACCATGGGGCCTTCGGTAAGTCATTTACTCTTTTTCTACCTCAGTCTTTCAACTGAGGATGGAGGATAGGAAACCATCTTCTGAAGGTATGTTGTAAGGGAAAAAGGACTCAACAGTGGTGGTGCTTAGACATATATGGAAAGTGGGAAATCCTCCCTCTGCAATTGCTCCCCATATATGCTATAGGCAAATGTTAATAAAATAGCATACTGACAGAAAGATTAGTAGTACATAATAAAAAGGAATCTAGGGGGGAAAAGCAGCTGAATATTGATTCTTTACATCCAATATGCATAGTTTGGATCCTTAGAGGTAAAAATTAAATAAAACAAAATAAAATGCTGAGCCCAAGTGGCACAGCCTATAAGTCCACCACTGGCCGACTGAGGCAGGAGAATTGCAAGTTCAAGTCCAGCCTGAGCTACTTAGTGATTTAGTGAGTTCTTCATTCAAAACAAAAATAAAAACTGGGGATGTAGCTGCATGCGAGGGCACAATTTAAAAAGAGAAAAGAAAGAAAGAAAAGAAAAAGTAAGATCCCTGTGCTGGGTGTTCATGGTCTAGTGAAGCTGGAGGTTAAGTGTTATTTCTAAAAAAGGTATCTGAGTCCAGCATTCCTTGTTCCAATTTTCGAGATCAACCATTAGATAAACTAGTACAAGGTTGGCAATGCCAGAAAAAGACCTGAGATCTGAAAGTCTCATTCCTCATTTTCTAGTAAACGAAATTAGGCAAAAATGCCCACATTCTTAGCTTTGAGCTACTTATATCTTCAAAGTAGGATTTTAAAAATTATTGTTAAGTTGTATAAGGATTTAATTTTAAAGGGACTTATTTCATGAATGTCCAGTTTTATACCCTTGACTCCTTCTCCGCAGTAGGACAACTTCCTCATTGCCACTTAATGACATGGTAGATTAAATTCTTTAAGAACAGTATTAACTTCACACCCACTGAATACTGCTGGCTTTCACCTTCGACCGTGTGAGGCAATGTATTCCTAAACTGTCTAAAAATAGAGGTATCTCACAGATACACATCCTACCCCATGAAGCTTGGCTGCTAGCAGTTATCCAAGGTGACTAGAATGAAACACTTGCCACAGAAACCAGGTAATTCTCTCTTGTAAAGGCCCCTTTCTAAAAGGACAGCAAGGCCCAGTGAGGCTTAGTGTTTTAGGTTTCAACCCAAACATCACAGCTCTGATCATCTGATGCTGGTGCAATGAGTTTAAACACTCAGGCCTCATGTCCTAAGAATGGGAACAATCTGTTCTTCAGCGTCAGCAGGTGGGTCTTCAAGATCCAAACTCACCAGTCCTTGCAAGAGTCAAGACCATAGAACAGGGTCTCCCTGTGTAGACTCACCCTTCAGAAAGTTATGAATTCCTAGCTGTTGAGCCTGGAAACTGGTTTGATCGACTGCTTTTGTGGTTTTATTAGTTTTACACCTAAAAAACTATTCTTATGTATTGTGTTCCAGAAGGGAAACAGATTATCAAAGTAAGCAAAATGTAAATATAATCTCTTACTTCCTTCCACTTCAAACGCAAAAGACCAAAGAGAAGTTAACAAGCCACCCACGTACCTTGTGTCACCCTATGAGGACATGACCCTAGCCCTGGACTACAGAGTAACACTGCTTCATCTTGTAGCCTGTGATGCTGCCACGCCAACCCCATGAGCCAGCCAGCCAGCCCGGAGGGATTACTACAGGTCCCAGGAGTTACAGAGGAAGCGGAGGCTCCTGAGGTTAAGTGGCACAGGTACCAGGCAGAGAAACCACAGCCAGTGGCATGCTTTCCTTCTCAATCGTCCCTCTGCGATTACTCCCCAGTAGCCTACTCAGTCGAACCTTCCAGAGTTAACAGACTCATGAAGGACAAAGTAATACATCTGAAACCAGTACTGAAGCAAACACTTTGCAATTCATCTCAAGAAACTTGCACTGCTAACAAAGCCCACAGCTTTGGTTTGCTTTCTCGCTTGCTTTCCTTCTTTCTTTTCTGACTCGGAGTCAGGGTCTCATTAAGTGCTAAGATGCCCGAGATGGGCTTGAACTTATATCCTACTTCAGTCTTCCAGAGTACTGGGATTGCAGGCCTAAGCCACTGAGCTAGGCTTGGTTTGCACTTAAATCTCTTTATTTCCTCTAGCCTTTATCAAACAAGAAAGACAGTAAGTAAGGGCAGAAGCCACCTCTACACTGACGGTCAGGCTCTGCCACCCCAAGAACTGTAGCACAAATGGGCAAACCAAAGACAGTGTGCTGAGCAAAAGGAAACCACTCTATGAGACTGGAGACCTCATGGTTTGACCAAAAATGACCCAGACTCAGCTGAGACTAGCACACAAACTTCACCAAAACTATTGCAAATGTGGAGCCAAGTAGCAAATTAATTTTACCCTAGGACAAGGAAACATAACCCTTTCTCCTAGGCCTCTGCCCATACTACTCCCACTACACAAGTTCTCCTCCTATTGTTCTCATATACATTTGCTTCTCCTAGCTCTCACTATGAGATTATTGGCCCTTGAGGAAGAAGGAAAGCAAATCGCTCTTCCACGGTGTTTCTATTGGCTCCATCTTAGTTGGATTTTACAGAAAATTGTGCCTCACATTTTTATGGTAGGGCCATATTTCACCTTCGGCTCACTCCCATTCCAAAGCCATCCTCTCTATACTGTATCAGCTTCCATTCAATGAGTGACACACAAGGTGGTGGATTTGCATCGTGGGAGCTACAGAATGTCAGGACTCTTCCCAACCTACTGCATGGGATTTAGCACTTAACAAGATCCTCTGACACTTCCTTATATGAACTTAAGAAGCACTGCTACGCAAACAGCACTTATACACAGCTAAGACAGAAGCAAGTGTCCCCACCTGCTGGACAACCGTCTCAGCCACAGTGGCGCTGACCCTCGCTTTGCGCCATGACTTCCAGACCCAGCACACAGATGTTCACACAGTGCCAACAGTCATGTGAACTGTGTGAATACAGTCAGAGACTTTTTAAAAGAAGAGGGCAATCCTGACAGGACTCCATAAACACATTATGAAATGACTCTTACGGTAGTCCGCCATAGTCAAATCTTCAGGAAGAAACTACAAGCTGCTCAGTCACCATGCTCCTAATAAGGAACCCTAAATCTGCAATTCTTCTTTGTAGGGTAATCCAGGAACACACAAATCTGAAGATCACTAGGCATCCGCCATGAAAACTCTCCCACTGACTCAGGAACAACTGGAAGAAACCCCTTTTAATTCAGAGAAAGGATTTTTTGAATAATAGTGTAACAAGAAAATCCTAGAGCACCCGAAGAGAAACAAGGAGGAAGAAATAAACCAGTATGTTTTTCCAGGAGCAGCAACTGACCTGAAACTGACACACTGTTTTAATTTATTTATTTATTGTTTTGAGACAGATTCTCACTCTGTAGTCCAGGCTTATCCTGAACTCACGGCGTAGCCCATCCCGGACTCAAACTTGCAGCAATCCTCTTGCCTCAGTTTCCAGAGTTCTGGGATTGCTGAGGTGCACCACCACATCCAGCTTAGGTGGTGCTGGGGAATCAAATGCAGGGACTTCTAACCAGTAAGTGACACACTACTGTTAGACCTCTCTTATTATCTTTTTTTCTTTTTTATTGAACCCAGGAATTTGCAATGAACTAAATCTCCATTCTTATTTTATTTGGAGACAGTCTGGGCAAAGTCGCCCAGGTGGGCCCCAACTTGCCACCCTGCTGCTTAACCTCCTAGAGAAGTAGGATTACAGGCCTGCACCGCTACTCTAGGCTCTTTTTTTTTTTTTTTCAAACTTTCCTTTGGGTCCGACCCCAATGAAATTCTTTCCTTATATATTTATTAAGCTATAATTCATATATCATAAAATTCACCCTTTCAAAGTGTGTAATTCAATACTTTTTAGTGTATTTGCAAAGTTGTGCAAACGTTACTATGTAATTCCAGAACATTTTTATCGCCCTTAAAAGAAACACCACACCTATCAATGGTCACTCGCCATTTCCTTCTTTTCCAACTCCTAGTAACTACTAATCTTCTTCCATAACCAAGGATATTCTATTCTGGATATTTCATAATGGGATCATACAACATGTGGCCTTTAGTGTCTGATTTTTTCCATACAGTATGTTTCCTAAGTTCATCCATGTTGTAGTATGAGTCCTAACTTCATTCCTTTTTATAGCTAATTGACTTTCCACCTTTCGTCTACTCAGTAATTGAGTTGTTTCCATCTTTTAGCTCTTCAGACTCACGTTGTTATGAATATTAACTTAGGAGCAATGATACAAACATATTTTCAGTTCCCTTGGATATATATTGAGGAGCAGAATTAGTCTTTAGGTAGCCAAAGTTTACATTTTGGGAAACTGCCAAACTATTTCCACAGTGGCTGCAGCTGGGTGTAGTAGCATACATAGAATTCTAGCCCTCTGGGAAGCTTTAAACAGGAGAGTCACAAGTTTGAGCCTACCCTGGGTAATTTAGCAATTTAGTGAGAACATAATTTAAAAAAAAAAAGACTGGAGATGCGGCTCTGTGCAAAGGCCCTGGGTTCAATCCCCAGTACCATGCCATAAAAACAAACAAGCAACAACAACAACAAAAATCAAACCAAAGTGGCTGCGTATTCCACATTCCCTTTGGGAACATAGTATACAGGTTCCAATTTCTCCTATATGTCTTTTTGATCCTAGCCCTTCTGGTGGATGGGAAGTGCCATCTCATTGTGGTTTTGATTTGCATTTCTCTGATGACTAACAGTGCTGAGTGTATTTTCATGCTCTTCAAAGAAACATGTATGCAAATCCTTTGCCTACTTGGAAACTGGGTTATTTGCCTTTTCATTGTTGAACAGAGTTCATTCTTCTTGCTATTTTTTGAAACACCAGTCAAGCACCCTCTTCCTAGAAAGCTATTCCCTCTTATCCAACATTCTTCAACGGAGCCTACAACATAAAGAATCCCTTTGTACATGGCAACACTATGTACCATCTAATGGGCCAGGAACTCTCGTCCCATTGTGCTTACCTACCCTTTTAAAGTGTGTAACTGCTGTCATCCAACCATCTGTGTTTCTACCCACCTGTCCATAACTCACTCTCCATCACTAAATCTCGTCTGTTACTTCAGAAAATTTACAAAGTCAATAAACACCACCATCCCTAAGTCTCATATTGTGCTTTGTTTTTTATGTACTTAATATTACATGAAGGCATAACAAATCTTCACACTCTTGCTACATGACACAACCAACCTAAAATTCTTCTCTCTAGAAAAATGTGACCCCATCATTTATGTTAACACAGTCCAGCCACTCATGCAGAATTCCATAGCCAGGCCAGCCTAAAATGCTCTCTATACTAAAATTAAAAATTAAAATTAAAAAATATAACCACTCATAGAATTAATCAATTAATATCCATAAAATATTGCTTTACTATCTATATAGTGGGTGAAACCATCTCACCCGCAGCTCATATTAACATATTAAAATTGTTGGAATGTGCAAAATCAGTAATGATATCCTAAAAGATACAGATAAAACCTTAAAACTGTACTGTGTTCCTGGAAACAAACATTAACTTACATAAATACAATCAAGTTTTTTGTTTTTACTATTAAATGAGGTACTTTTCATAGTCTTTGATATAATGATGGGCATGTGGAGAACCTCTGTAAGAAAGGAAAAACACAACAGGCAGGGCTTCCCAAATTGATTTGCCCTTTACAGGAGAACACCCTATTAACATCCACGAACAGCATTCTTTCAACACACTCTGGAAACTGCTGAGTTAATTCAATTGCTGTTCAATTCTATCAGCTGGACAGCACTTGGTACAAACCATATTTTCTACTGAGGTGAGGAAATAAATTTGCTTTGTTTGAAGACACCATCGGTGGGTAGACATTCTTACCATGGAAGGTTACCGAAGAGAAAAACATATTAAGTGTATTCATAATGTTTAAGATCCATCTGGATTTCTGAAATTGGGAAATGCTCAAAAGTGGGGGGGGGGGGATTTTTTTAGAAAGGAACTACTGCAGTATTTTGTTTAAAAGCATTCTGATAGATGGTTCAAACTGTGCTCCAGGAATGGGCCATGACCACCTGTGACCCATCAGAGAGAACAGCCTTGACCATCAGAGAGAAGCAAAATATCATAATGACTGCCTCACACAGACTTATTAAAAGGAGCAAAGATACCAGGGGGATCATTGCTAACAAAATAAACAATAGTTTCTCTGGCACTGGAAAAAAAAAATCTCAGCAGCAAAAAGCAGGGGTAACACCCAAAATATAAACATCAAGTTATGGGAAAGAATTCTAAAACAGAAATGTTCCCTACTTATGCTAAGTGGAAGAAAGCGCCTAAACAAGCCACTGAGCCTTCAGCATTACAGCCCAAAGACTGTCCTTTACCAAGTGCTGATTAGTATCAGGAAGGAAGGTTTGGGCCTTGCAGTTTTATCTACTAAAACAATAAAGTGGTACACTTGAGTTTTTGAATAGGTTTCTGATTTCCTGATAGGTTTCTCTAGTGCTAATCACTGTAACACTAAAACAAAGTGTAAATGGAAAGCCAAGATAAAGCCTAACGGTCAGCTGGCATTCCCTTTGGCACAGCTACACAAGAACTAGCTAAAGGGCTGGCTGACCTCGGACATCTCAACCATTTCAGTGCTACATAAGAAAAACTTCATTTCTTTCTTAGGATATTATCTCAGGAGCCCTCCTGATTCAAGCTGGCTCCAGAATCTGGCGCAAAGAAGCTAAATGTCAAGGCCATAATCTAGGCCACAGAAAGTACAGAGAACTCAGCACAGTCCTGCACATATTTTAGAGGGCAGGTAAAAGAGCTTCTGTTTGGGGTAAGTCCATCTGTGCTTCATCATGAGCTTTTACTCAAGGCACCCCAAAATACTGTACAGGTGCCCCTAAAGCTAGCCTTCTTTCACCTGGAAGGGTAAGACAAGACCTCAGCCACTGCAAGGGCCACCACCTTCCAGAAAGCACAGAGGGCCACCATGACACAATTGTCATGGGGTGGACTTCATACTTCCTAGAAAGCCTAGGCAAACTGTCCATTCAGAGAAGACACCACTGAAAATCTTTTTAAGGCTGCTTCTATGTGACTTCACCTGTTCTCCAACCATGTGGTTCAAGCTGTCAGAACTGTATGCAAAAGTCTGAAAAACCCAAAAAAGGATTTCAAGTAGTTTTTGAATCTATCAATACAAAGTTCACTAATCTCAGAAGAGTGATCTAGAAATCAGAGACTATTTCACAGTATTAAAAGAAGGGAGTTCATTTATAAAACTCATTTGAAGTAGTCCAAATCGCTAACACCTGACACTGACACTCATTAAAATGAAACAAGAATTGGAATACAAAACACTTAAAGCAACTAACACGTGGAAGAAACCCTGTGTCGACACAGGAAGTACTAAGATATGACATTTCCAAGTAACGGTCACCTTTCTTACCCTCACTATATACATTCTTGATTCTGAGGGAATGGTCCCTGGACTAGCAGCAGTAGTAGCTTAGCATCACCTGAAACTAGTTAGAAACAGCAACCGTTCGGCCCTCCGCCCTAGAATCAGAAACTCCAGACGTGGAGGCCAACCATCTGCTGCTTATCAAGACCCCATGTTTGAGAATCATTGCTCTACAAAATGGGGTGACTTGGGAACCTAACTAGACCCTTTTAACTCCCTATATCCTTGTCTAGGTTTGGTAGACTGGCTTTTAATCTCATAGACCAATTTCACTGAGGGGTTGAGTGCTTAGTTCAAGGTCACAAAGAGAGGTCAAGTCAGAACTTCAACCCAGGGCCTGCTGGGCCACCGATCTGCTGACAAGATAATTCTGGAGGTCAGGACCATGAAGTGCAATAAAGCACCCCAGGGAGTCTCCTAATCTACACAGCTTCTTACTCCGAGAGACACCAGGACTAAAGCTCCAGCCCTTCAAATCAAAGAGAGGAACTGGAGGAAGAGGCAAAATCAATGGCTGTGTTCAGAGACCTGGGCCATCAGATCTCTTGGCGAGGAGCACTTAGAAGGAAAAGGACTCAGGTGTTCAGCTATAAATAAGAACTAGTTAATTTTTAAAAAAAAAAAAAGTGTACAGAGACAATCCCTAAGACATAAGTGGCGTTTTAAAGTTTTCTTAGCCCTTTTCATTTTCCATTATCTCATGCAAATCTCGCAGCCACCCTGTAATGGAGAGAGATAAGGTCACGATTGTCCCCACGGGACCCTAGAGCACGTGTAGTGTCGCCACCCCATGCATTTCCACGTCTTGTAATCTGTTCCAAGTACCCTCCCCACCGCAAAAAAAAAAAAAAAGCAAAGGAAAACATTCAGCACAAATGGTGGCCCCCTAAAACACGACGCATGAGCAGCGTGTGGGTGTTGCTTTAAGAACTTAACACACAAACCCAACAGCCAAGGTGTTCAGCTAAAAAGGGGGGAAAAGACAGGGGGAGAGGCGTATTTCCCGCATAAACATTTCTGGACCGCTTCCCACTAGCAGCCTCCGAGGGGAACGGAGGCTCTGTGCTTGGGCAGAAGCGCCTCCACCGCCACCCCAAAATATCTCCTCCTTACTTGGGTTACGACAGCTCAGCTCTGACGGATGCGCCGGCAAAATCCCGAACTCAACACAAGAACTGAAAAAAGTAGAGTCCGGAAAAACCGCGGGCAATCTCCCCACCCGCGGAATCGCACGCGGCCAGTTCGGAGCCCGGGGCGGCCCAGGACACTAACTCGGGAGAGGACTGGGCACAGGCAGGGGGTCGAGCGGACCCGCGAGCTCTGTGCGTTCCCACCCGGCCCCCGAGCGGCACGGGAACGGAGGTCCCGGGCCACGGGCGGGCAGGCGGGCGCGCCCCACGCACTCGCTCCTCAGGCACAACATGCCAGCCCGAAGTCTCCACCTGCCCCTCCGGGCCCTGGCCCCGGCAGCCGGCGGCGGGTGGGACAGGGCGGGCCGGAGGGAGAACCCGGCCACCAGCGACTCCGGCCGCGCTGCCCGCCGCGCGCCGCAGGGCAAACCCGGCACCTGGCGCGCCTGCCGGTGCCGGCGGTGGCGGGGGGTTCGCGGGCTTCGGGCGGGAGCGGCGCCCCGGCGGATTCCGCGGCCAGGCTGTCCCTAGAAGACGCCGCGACGCACCGACGGGGGCTGCCGCCTCCGCCGGGTGGGTGGGCTCCGGCCGCCGCGGGGACCGCGCGGAGAGGACGACCGGCCCCTCAACTTTCGCCGAAGAGCCTGCGCCGCTGGGGTCCGCCTCGCGCAGCCGCGTCCCAGGTGAGGACGGAACCGGCCACCGAGTCGCCCGCGGCGCGCGCTCGGCCCCCGCCCGCCCCGCCGCGCCCCGGCCCCGGCCCTACCGCGCGGCCCGCGGCCCGGCGGCGAGGCTCCTCCCGGGGCGGCCGGGCGCGAGGGAACTCCGGTAAGTGCAACTCCGGCGCCGCGCAGCCCGCCGAGTGCGAGCGCGCCGAGCCGCGGCCCCGCAGCTCTGAGCATGCCCAGTGCGCCGGCGGCGCGAGCGCGGCCCGGGCGCGGAGCGGCGGCCGGCGGGGGGCGCGGGGCGCGGCGGGCGCGGCCGGCGGGGGGCGCGGCGGGCGCGGGAAGTCGGCGGGCCGGCGCGCAGGGCGCTGCTGCGCCGCGAGCTGAAGGGACAACCTGGAAACACGTCTTCTCCGACCGAGAGCGGGTGGGCTGGGCAGATGGCCGTCCGTGCGGTCCGCGCGTTCCTTCCGGCCGAGGTGGCGAACTCGGGGACTGGTGGGGACCAGGCAGGCGACGCCAGGGACAGCGCCAGCGCCCGGCCACTGGGCTCTGCGTTCCGCTGAATTCAGGCGGTGTGGCTGCCTTTTCTTTTTTTTTTTTTTAAGAGATGGCAGAGATCTAAGATTCTGGTGTAAAATAGCCTGGTTATGAAATCTTGATAATATCTTTTAAAAAACACTGAGAACCAAACAAAGAGTGCCTGGGTCCCTCCCCAGTTCAGCCAAGTGAAGCCAACGGCGTCCGCTTTCCTATAGGGAAGAGGTTCTGGAGCCCACCGTGGTTGGCAAGGCCCTGGAAAGGATCCCAAGTGATTCAGATTGTCCTCAGACCACTAGGGGAAACCACTTTTCCCTGGCAGAAGAGATCTAGTCTTGGGTGCCAGAGCGTTCAAGAAAAGTCACTAATGTAGGAAGGGCCCATGAGAACTGACTTTGAAACACCATTAACAAAGGTACCTGAGTGGGAAGTTGCTCCAGAGTAAGTTACAGAGCCCCCGAGAGGCATTCTGGAGTCTGGAGCAGAAGAGAACTCCACTGACACTGATTTTGTCTTTATTTGAAATATTAATAATGTTTCATCATATATTTTCCATTTTTTAAAAGTCCCATTAATATATGAGTCATGATCACTAAATTCGTGGTCAAACCCTTAAATTTTATGCCCTACTCAACCCTAACTGACCCTGGTTGCAGTAAAGGGAGCAAGATTGAGCACACCGAGGGAAACAGGAGTGAAGGTGTGGGTGGGGTCACCCAGAGGACCCCGGATCGCTGTCTCTGAGACCTGAGCTCCCTTTTGCAGACTGTGTGGAGCCAACAGAAATGCTAGGGTAAGAGAGTACATGATCCAAACTGGACTCGGGAAAGATGGGCCTGAGCAGGTTTAGAGGTCGGCAAGTGGCTCCACCTATAAGCGGCGTTTTCTCTCCTGAGAGATGGAGAACAATTTTTCACCTTATTTTTGAGATGATCTAGAGAAAGAACATATATGTCTAAAAATTTTTGACACATTGTGAAGGTCAGCAAATACAAGATATGGTTCCCATCCGTAAGGAGTCATCCATACCAAATCTAAATAGAGTAAGGAAATCCTGTTACTTTGCAAGAGTTGACTTTGGTAACAAGATTCATGGTTTCTTCGATCTCTTTTCATGTGTTGGGATCCTGTTTATGAAACTTTAGAATCAGCTTTTGGATAATTTAACAGTTTTGTCAGAACGTTCCTGTACTACACTAGTTTCTATTACCCATCACTCCCCCTTTCCCCACTACCTTCCTTTTTATCTTCCCTTTCATCTTTCTTTCTTCAGTGCCGAAGTTCCAGTCAAGATCATACTCCCATCTGTACAAAGTGACCTCTAACCCACAACCCACCTACAGGTCCTCTGGGTAGTGTCTGCCTTAACCAGGGACCTGAGACCTACCTCAGTTCTGTGTTGCGAATGGTCCTCCCTGCAAGTGGGTTAATCAGTTGCCACATTCAGGGAGAACAGACCACTGCTTATCAGGAGAAGCATTTTAAGCACGCAGGACTCTTGCAGAGAGAGAGAGAGAGAGAGAGAGAGAGAGAGAGCGAGAGAGAGAGAGAGACTTGGATGTTTACATAAGAAACCTTCCAGAAGTTACAGAAATGAGGAAGTACCTAGCTCAGGACCTATCACATAACAGGTAGTTATAAATATTTGCAGAATAAATATCAGTTTCCATCATCAAAATCTTCTGTGTGTCTGTTCTACCTCCCACAGTTGCTAAGAATTATTATTTTTAAAGATCACAATAATGGTAAGGTCATCAAAAAGAACCAGAACAGGATGTAAACATTTATATAGGGAGGGGCTCAGTTCTTTTACAAGTAAAACACTTTGTCTGCTTACATCTTGTGTGTGAGCTTTTTTTTTTTTCTTTTTGTACTGGGCATTGAACCCATAACCTTCAGCATGCAAAGCATGTCCTATACCAGTAAGCTACACATCCTAGTCTGCTCTACTTAAATTTTAATTATATTTTAAATTTTTTATTAGTGAATAATGCAGGGTATTTAGGACTAATTGCAGTACAAAAAGATGAGTACAGAAAAATGGCAATTACCCTCTTAAAGAGAACTGCGATTGTTGCCTACTGTTTTTTACATCTATTTACAGAAATACCCTTTGTGTATGTCAACAAGCTCAGCTGTTGCTTTTGGTTTTGATTTTAAAGTCTGACCAAGAAATGATATAACTGAAACAGATCTTACAGTTCGTCTAGATGCCAAGTTAGATTTCTATTTTATTGTGGGAAGGAAAAGGAAAACATAGAAGGGGACTTTCCTTGTGACGTAAGCTCTCTCAGGCTGTGAGGCTACCAGGCCACATGGCAAAGCCCTCCTGTGAGCATTAAGAAAAAATGGAGTTAATCTAGAGTTTCCTAGAAATCCCTGGAGCCCACAATAGACCTCAACCTAAAATACCCATGGATTTAGATATCCTATGACACTGCTCTCAAAATAGCAAGTGGGGTGAACTGGCGTGACACAGAGAGCTTGGTTCAAGAAACTGAACATTATGATATAACTATTTTAACAACATTTATGATATACCATCATCACTCACAGTATATCTTCAAGACCAGAAAAGTCTACATATTTTTTAAACCCTTTCACTCTACCATGTAGCCAGTAGCATTTCAAAATTTTCACTCTGATGACGTGATTTCAGGTAAGAAATTCACAAATTTAACTGTTAGGTTAATCTTGTCAAACTGCCATTTTGGGTCAGATTCTCTTGAATATTTGGGCAGTTATTTCATAGTGTTTAGTCTAGACTATATTCTCCAAAATTAGTCAGTTTTTTGAGTGATAGAAGAGTCTTTCCTTTAAGTTGCTTGGAATAACATTCATTTTCGTACTCATTCATGCTCAGGTGCAGGGACTTTCCCAAAAAAAAAAAAAAAATACAATTTAAAGAGTATTTTGGAGTCTCAAAGAAATAGTTCAAAACTGACAAAGTCTTGCAATGGCAAGAAGCCTGGGAATATAGCTGGATGAGAGAGCACTCTCCCAGCATGCATCAGCCCTGGGCTCAGTATCTGAAAAGAAGAAGGGAGAGAAGAAAGAGGATGGAGGAAACAAAAGGGAGTGGATGGGAGGTGAAAGGAAGATAAGAATGACAAGAGAAAGAATTCTCTTTCTTTGGGGGTAAGTGTTAGACACAAATATACAGAGGGAGAGGTTTCCTGTCATTCTATACTTTATAGTTGCTTCCCATCCTTTTTATTAGGAATTCTTTTGAAGTTATGGCTGATTTTTGCATTTCACAATAGCTCCCTTAGCAATGCATGCCCAGTGGGAAATGGTTTCATAGCTTTTGCATGAATGGATCATCTGTAAATCAAGAATGAAATCCACCCCTTCCAGTGACATGGATACAGTTGTGTCTGGGACGCCTCCAAAATTCAAATGGGCTAATAGATCTTGTGCTCAATTTGTATTGCTATCCATTCATTTACCTTTGTCTGTGGTTTTGTCATAACTTGAGGATTCTAGGTAGTATATTATTGGGTTCTACCTTCTCTTTTGACAGAATGGTCACGGTGAAATATTCTCTCTCTCTCTAGTTACTAAATGTAAGATTTTTTTCCCCTTTCTGTTTTATACTTTTAAGAGGCAGCATAACTATTCATCATTGACACCAATAGTCGGTAGGTAAACCTCAGCCTATGGTGCTCACTGCAAGATGGAATATTGCCAAACAAACTTGGGTTCTTGTTTCTTCCTTTTCCCCTTTCTTGGTTGGTTTTCTGCTGTTATTCAAGTTAGTCTCTGCTTCTCTAATTATATTATTTTATCTCCTAAACTGCTACAGCCTTAGTGTGTTAACATATAGTTAAGGCAAAGACTAGAAGGAGAGATGGTTCCCAGGTTTCCTGAAGAAAAAGACTTGGATGCATTCTGAACATGGTTACTTGGTAATATTTCTGCATACGAGTTTTTCCAAGTAGACCATTACTTTCTTGAGAGCTGAGAACCAGGATTAGGAGTCGTCAGTTTCCACCCACCCAGTCCCTAGCACAGAAGCAGGAGCCCATCAACAAATGACAAGTGCAACTTGTTAGCATGTGGGTGAGTCATCAGGGACAGGGGACAGTTCTATTTAGTGATAAAGAGTCTGATATTTAGAATACAGACCTACATAAAGATAACATTGTAAGAGCAATAAGCTTTATAAATAAAAGATGCATTGTTCTATTTTAAAATGTAGGGCAGAAGTAGTGGACAAAGAAAAAAGATTTAAAAAACAATTTATGATAAAACTGAGGTCTGCAGGATAATTCTGAAGTAGTTAGGCAAAAAGAAGTACCCACAAGAGAGAATTATACACAGGAAAAATACAGCACCACACTGGGAGGGTGTATGTGAAGGTTGAAAAGGATTTTAAAGTTTAATCTGTCACCAAACCCACGTACTTTCTGAAGTAAGTCAAGGTCTAGTAAGTAGAGCTTCCACAAGGGAAAAAGTGGCCTTGGCAGTAGACATCAAACAGTTGATGTCAAGAAGTGGCATGTCACAATGGAAAAGGCATGCAGTTTACATATTAGACAGATTTTTGATCTGAAACTGTTTCAACTCCTTACTATAAACCAACTGTGCGAAAATTCTACATCTTCTCTTGCTATCTTATTCCTTATCTCCCCAAAATACTTATTGCTTTCTGCTTATTGTTGTAATCGTAGAGTTAAAAGGGGAACATGCATAATATATTTAGCATAATACCTGGCCCACAGAAAATGCTGAGTAAATATTCTCCTCTCATCCTATTTGCCAGCTTTGAGGAAAAATTGGAGAAGTAAGAGAATGCTTTGGATTTCCAATACAAACCGTTCCTTAGAAGCACAGACAGTCGTACATTATCTTCCCAGATGAGATATGGCATGTTAAAAAAATTAATTTACATACACAGTGATTTTTTAAAAAAACTTTCTAACTTCTCCATCGAGATATCCCGATGTTTTCATCTGGCACTCTATATGCAGAGAAAAGGCCAATGAAGTAGATTAATAATTTAAAGATTTTAGCATGTGTGCTTATTAAGTTATGACTCAATTCAGATTTACAAATTTATACAATTTATACGATAAATAACAATTTAATAGTGACTAGTTCTGAATTTTGATCATAAAAATCCAAGTAAAGCTGTACTCCCCTTATTTCCTGCACAAGTTGAATTAGATGCATTAAAGAACAATATCTAGTAGAAATATAAAAATATACAGTGTTTGGGCCACTCTCAGAAGTAGCAAGGCCTGCACCTTAACTTGAACAAAGTTTGAGTGTTCAATTTGGCACAAACCATCCTAATTACTGTTTCTTCCATCTCAGCAATATATTTGCAAGACCTAATTTTGGTTTATAATGACTCCATCTCCACCAAGATCCAGAAAATCTGCTAGGATTTCAGCTAACAAAGAGTCCCTTATTCTTCCAGGGCACAAGCGAGTCACTGACTACACACAGCTACTATTTCACCCAGAGGGGCTGCTGGTTTAGAGATGACAGAAAGATGTAACCCAGCCACCACATGAAATGCAGTGGTCTCCTCTGCTCCATATGGAGGCTCTTTCCCCTCTTCGTTATAGCATCCGAGCCTTCTCCAGAGGCTAACAGTGAAAGAAGCTCCTACTACTAGGTCCTCAAAAGTTCTCCAAACCCAAAGGCTTGCGCGGATCCTGTAATTTCCCCTGGTACCTTCCTTATCTGGGAAATACAAGGCCTAGGACAATGTTACCCAAAGAGCTCTTGTTGCGTGAGCAGATTCAGCATTACCATTCCTGGGAACTTGTTTAGAAATGCAGACCCCTCTTGCCCTGCTCAGACTTGGTACATCTGAACCTGCACCTCAGTGAGATCTTCAGGTAGTTCATCTACAGATGGAGACTAAAGAAGCACCATCCTTGAGTACCCAGCCACGAACAACTGAGAAAAGCAGAAGGCACTATAAAAGTGAAGTCAGTTTTCTCTGCCCTTGGTGCTCTCACTTGCTCTAATCTCTGGGCCCCATCTCTGTGTATCTGAATCTCACCCTGTCTGTCTTTGAGCCGTCTGGATGCTGCCTATGTGGAAAGCTTCACTGATTGTGTCAGCCTGAGGCACCTCCCACTCCTCCACCTGGGTCCTTCCTTATACTGTATGTGTGTATGTGCAGGAGCCTAATCTGTCCTGCTGAGGCTTTGATGAAACCCCTCTATGTGGTGTCCGGTGGGGCAGTCATGGGGAGGGGACTTGTTTGTTTATTGGAAAAAAGGAAGGAAGGGAGAGAGAAGACAAAGAGCTGTACTGATGAAGTTCAGAAGTCTGGAAAACGGAGTTCAGTGCTAGTGTGGATTTGAGCTTTTGTGATATGAGACCCTCGGACCCATGTTCTGTCCATCCCAGAAGAGCCCTGATGCATTTGTGGCCTTGGCACAGACTAGGCTTTCCAGAAGTTACCTCGGCTGAATCAGATTCAGGGTCTTGTCACAACACTCACCTACCAGACGGACTTAGCCCAAAGCAGACCTGTCTTCACAAACAGATCCACAATTCTGATTGCTAGGGCCTTGAGCTCTGCCTCCAAGCACGCTATATGTGGGCTCTGAAAGGACAACCTCTTTCGGTGCCCAGTCTTTTTCCCATCTCTAGTCCCACTTGAGAATCAATACATGGGTTTTATTTTCTGGAAGAAAAAAAAAAGATATTTTTGAAAAAAAAATGTTCAGAGACTGGCATCTTTATAAAGATACATTTTTGGAAGCTAGTGTTCATATCATTCTCTTTTTTGTTGTGACAGGGTCTCACTCTATAGCCCAGGTGTGTCCTGAACTCACTATGGAACCCAGGTTGGCCTTGGACTCACTAGCAGCAATCCTCCTGTCTCAGCCTTGCAAGTGCTGGGATTATAGGTGTGTGCCAACTATGCCTGGCTTATGTGGTGCTGGGGAATTGAATTCAGGTACTTAGTGCTTGCCTAAGTGCTTGCTAGGCAAGCGCTTTAGGCACTGAGCCATTCCTCCAGCCTCCATATCTTTCTTGAATAAAGGCAATGAGTTTCTGGCTGCAATTTACAAGTTAAAAGAACACGTCATTTCATTACTTTTAGATGATAGCTGAGTCAATTAAAAGTTTTGACTACAGATCAGATTTATAATGTCATGTTCACAATAAACATTTTCTTGACAGACATTCTGGTGTCACTGTAATTTTACCAGATATAAAATATGATAAGAAATGTTCTTAGGACTTATACAAATTAGATTTCAGTAGTGTCAATACTGTTACAGCTCATAAAATGAGAATATGACTCCTTGGCGAGGCCTTGCCCGGGACCTGGAGTTCATACAAAGTAGACCTATCGTCTTTATAGCATTTAGAAGGCATGGCCATGTGCAATGATGTGCATCTGTGGTCCCAGGCACACTGAAGGCTGAGGCAGGAGGTTAACTTGGGTCTATGACACGGTGAAACCCTACCTCAAAGATTAAATACAGTTAATTTTTTTAAAACAAAGAGATTAGATTGGAGAGTAGTATAACTTATTACAGTACTTTCCAAAATTTGGTGATCTTATGGAAAAAATAGAAGCTATAATTTCGTGAGTTTCTTTTAAGGAGACATCTTCATTAAAAAAGTGTTGTTCATAATCGCACAACAAAATAGGTAGCATGCTTGAGGAAAGGGAAACGTGAGTGCCCTTTGTTTTACGTGAAATATTAGATATTTTATGAATAGTAAACTGAATAACAATTGAAAGGATTTATGAAATCAGTTTGGTTGAAAAAAACAGAATATGAAATCATATAAAAATATTATTTCAACTAATTATATATACTATATTTAAGGTTTACTGTAGGCCAGGCACCATGCTAGACACTAGTAATATGGCAGAGGAAAAGATGGATATTATTCCTAATATATGAACCTCCCAGTCTGAAGAGGAAGAAAGATATTAAGCAAGTCAGTACATAATTATAAACTGTGATTTATGTTTGAAATAAAGATGCTGTTATATAAAAGGGGGACCAAAAGTGGTCGGGGTGGTAGTGTTTGACAAGGGAACTTGTCTGAGGAAATGAAGAGTTAGCCAAGGAAAGACCAGGGGGAGAGTCCCATGTTTAAATAGTGAAAACAGAAACACACAGGCAGGGAAAGATTTGCAGCTATCACGGAGTGAAAGAAAGCCCCCGAGTGCTTGGAGCATGATGAGCGAGTGGCCAGAGCTGAGGGACCAGATCACGTAGTGTCACCAAGGCTTTGAAGGTATATGAGTGGTGGAATGGCAGGGACTTACCTACAGCTGTAGACCACTCTTGGCCCTGTGTGGCCAGGTGAGTTAAATCAAGTAGAAGAGAGGCCACTTTAGAGATCATTGTAGTAGTTAAAGCGAGACAGAATAAAGTGGTTTACAGCAGATTTTAAACTAGGTAAATAAGTAGGCCAATTAAGCTATATCCTAGAGCAGAGAAATAAAATTTAGCAATAGGTTTGGACTAGGGATGGAAACATTCATATTACTTCCTTTAGCTACTGCATACATTCATATTACTTCCTTAAGGACTGGCCTGTCTACAAAAAAGTAGCAGAATTCTAGTGATTCTCCTAATTCTGCACCCTCAGCTTTAATTATATTGTTATGTAGAACTTTTTCCTCAAGTACAAGTTCTTTCTGGCAAGAAATCAAATTTATGTAGGTAGTCTCCAGCAACCTGGAGACTTTATCTGAGCCAGCTCAGAGTCAGTGCCGTCAAAGGGCCTCATGGGACGGGATACCTCTTCCCATGGCTCATTTGTGTTCTTTCTCTGCTGTCTCCTCGTGAATGTGTCATGGCCTCGTTCTGCAAGGTCTCCGGAAGATATGTTACCTTTCCTTTTCATATTATGTGTGATCTAGTAAAATCTATTTACCACTAAATAATATAGGCAGTAAATGGACATCCTGAGAACTTTGTCAACTGACTGGAGGAGACAAAGCAGGAAAAGGGTAGAGGTTTTACATAGCAGGTGTCATGGTGTCAGGCAGAAGAGCTTGGAAGTGAGGAAAGCCACACTTCTCACTAGCTGATTCCTGACTTTAATTTGCTTCTAAAATTTTTTGATTTGACAGAGACTGCCAAGGTCATGAAGGAAAATAGACCTCTCTATGAGACTTTTTCTTATAAGCCAACTACTCTTTTTTTTGGGGGGGAGGGGATTCTTCAAATAATGTTGGTTGGTTTTGGAAGAAGACCTTTTATACAGTTGTCCAAATATGTTGAGAACAAATATTTTTCATCCTGTCAAAAGCTCTTGTGTGATAGTTAAAGGGACTATAGCAAAGTCTACAAGATATAACCGAAATCTATTTCTCACAGTTCTGGAAGCTGGAAGCCTGAAATCAGGGTGCTATCCCCGCAGGGTTCAGATGAGTGTCCTCTTCTGGCTGTAATCTGCAATCTTCTCATTGTGTCTTTACATTCTAGAAAAAAAAAGTAAAAGAATTCTCAGGAGGTCCCATTCGTGTGAGTTCTTCTCCCATCAACTGAGCGCCACACATATGTTCCATCATTTAATACATGGGCTAGGATTTGGAAATATGAAGCTTGGGGAGTTCATAAAGAAGACCTATTACCTTACCCCAGTGTACTACAGGCCTCATATATGAGAAATGGTTTACTTAAAGACTCAGTGGGATTGGAAAAAGAAAAGAAGATAGAAAGGTAAAGCAAAAACTGAATATGAAACTGACGAAGGCAATAGTCCTTGATAGGGGTTTCCTCTGAGAACCAGCTTAAGGCTTTTCTCAACCTCCAAAGTCATCTCCTTTGACATGGTAATTCATGAATAGATACTTTCCGGTCATTACTTCATTTAATGATAATGAAGAGTATTGTTTAGCCAGCACTGAGTTACTTCTTTTTTTTCCTCTGTGGGCCAGTATATATTTCCTTGACCCACTGACATGAAGTTTGGCTGTATGACTGCCTTTGGCCGTTGGAAGTAGGAACAATCCACAAATATGCTTATATACTTTGGCTAGAGTTTTGTACACCAGTGGTCTCCTAGGATAGAAGGCCCTAGGAAGCCACTCTTGCTTTAGCACAGACTCCAGAACAAACACCAATGGAGCAGAGACCTGAATCCTGTGCGAAGCCTGGAGCTGAGCCCTCCCATCTTGCATCCTGAAGCATAACTTTGCAGCCAAGCCACCCAGATCAGCCAAACAAGAATCGCCTACAGATTTATGAGTATTTAAAGTATCTTTTTTTTGTAGTCACTTATTTTCCAATCTAAGCCCTAACAGGGTAGTACCAAATTCATTTTGTTATATTTATTTTAAAATGAATTGAATTGTTATGATCTGAGTGTTAAGTCCCCCCAAATTTTTTAAGTTGAAATTCTTATCTCTAAGGTGGTAGCATTAGGAGGAGAGGCCTTTAGGGAGGTGTTTAGGTCTTGGGCATGGAGCCCTCATGATGGAATTAATGGTTTAGTGCCTTCCAAAATATGCTCAAGGGAACTCATTCTCCTCTGCCTCCATGTGAGAACACAGAGGGAAACTACCAGCTACCAGTAGGAAATTGCCCCTCACAACTCACTGAACCTACTGACACCTTGGTCTTGGACTTCCTGAGCTCCAGAACTTGGAAATAAACTGTTATTTGAGACAGTTAATTTATAGTATTCTTGTTATAGCAGCCCAAACAGACTAAGATATGAGCTTACTGCATATCTTTTATTAAGTAAACTTACATAAAATATACTTTTAAAAATTAAAATTAATAAATTCATTTTCACATATTTTGACAAGAATTTCCACAGCACAAATGTTCTTATGTAAAGTGAAATTGTGTGCTTGCAGGGTTGCAGTATGTTGCTATTTAGGACCAACTCTCCATTCTGCCCACCCGTCTGGGCACAGTTAGTATTTTTGTAGTTTATATAGTCATCCAGGAGCAATCAGGTAGGTTGTAGGTAATTCTCTTAAAAATTAGAATAAGAATGAACTGTTTAAAAATATACATTCAAATTATGTGAAAGATCCATTCATTCTAAGAAAGATTCATTCTAACAAAATTAAAGAATGCAGATGAGCAAATAAGAAAAACAGCGTCATAAATGCCCCACCTTGAGGTAATTGTCTTTAAATTGTCATCATTTATCTTTACAAAATTTGTTTATAAAATCACCTGCAGCTTTGTATATACTGATGCTATGCCTACCGCTCTGTAAACTGCTGCTGCTGACATTAAACAGTCCGTTGCTACCTCTCTCCATGACAATCGTAGGAAGGGACATAGTTGTTCTAAATGGATGTTTCATAGTTTTTAATCCCTCTGTTTGGGTATGTAGATTGTGCACTGGTTTATTTCTTTCATTATAAATAGCCTTTGACTCAGCATTTCATTCTAATATTTTTGTTACTTTTCCAATCATTTCCTCGGGATACAGTCCCAAAAGTGACATTGTTAAAGCAAAGGTGAAACCCAGAGAAGCAGGGTCTGCATGCATCCCCTTGAGGATAGGTATAAATATTGTGTGTCAATCCACAATAATTGAAAATAGTATTCTGTTGAGTTGGTTAAGTAAGACTCTGAGGAGTATGACTTTTACCATGCCTTCCAGTCAGCACTCAGTGTTGAAAAAATATTTCTCCCTCATCTACTCTACTTCTACTTACAATAATTGAAGAAATCCTATATACAAAGGAAGGAAAACATGGCTTAAGAGATGCCTTAAAATAGAATAAATAAGTAAAAATAATCATGAAAGAAAAGCTGTCCTCTTTTTGATGAAAACAAAGTCCTCTGATTTGGTCTCAAGATTGGAATACTATCTAAATCATAACTCTATATAATTTCATGATATTAAGTTGGGCTTGTTAGAAATGAGTCATTTTGTACACATTGGGAGTTTTATGGTTAGTTTAATGTCAATGAATTTAATTAACTTAAATAGTCATTACAGCGTAGTAAATTCTCCTCAGGCAGGGAGCTCTTAGCTCTGAACAAAAAACGTTCAGTTCCTCTAGGGTACGTGATATATTGGACTCATTTTAAGTGGAGAAACTGAGGACAAAGCGGCAGATCCTCAGAAACTGTAGTAAAAGATAATTATGCATCTGAAAAGGTAAAGATGCTACCAAGAAGGAGAAGAAATCGTAAAGGAATATTTTTATGTGCTTGCCTTTTGTAATCACTAAAACATAAGATCATATACCAGTGCCAGAATTTGAAATGGGGCTGTTACTTGGAAATAACAACTGTCTTGGGAGCTTAACTCGGGGCATTCTTTTTAGAAATCACAAGGGCACATCAAAAAGAAATCCTCTTTTATTGAATGGTTCTGTTTTTAGAAAACAAACTCAGAAAGAAATAATATTTTGAAGAAGCTATTGCAGTGAAGAATATGTGAGCCACTTAGAATTTCTTCCAGAACAAATCCTGGGATGTCCCTTTATTACCGTAATTATTCATATACACATTGAGAAAGCTTATACATTCTAATTGTAAAATTAGAATTTAAAAGACTTTCATTCAATCTATTGTTACACTTTATTTCCTGATTTGTTTTTGTGGCTCTGCTTTTCTCTTTCTTTAAAGATTTATATAGAACATTATACTTCAAAGCACTTGCTTGGCAAACATTTTTCTATATAATGTTAAGCTCACAAACAATAGCCTTGTTAAGTCATTAACACTTAAGCAATTGGTCCCACTTGGCTTTTATATCTCTTTTATCATGTATATTTTCAGCATTTTCATTCAAATTCAGTTCAACAAATATTTTACTGAGTAACTTGATGCAAGACCTGTGTCAGAGCTGCAAGTGAGCAAGGGTAGAGGCAGAAAACAGCTGAGTTATTATTGGGGTTGAAGGCAGGGGGTTGAGTGGTAACTGTTGAAAGGGGCTAGGGGCTCACTCTTTAGATCTTGAATTCACTATGAAGCCCAGGCTGGCCTCAAACACAAGGCAGTGCTATCTTAGCCTTCCCAGTGCTGGGATTACAGGTGTGTGCCAGCACACCCGGCTGCTGTGGTGCTGGGGAATTGAACTCAGAGCCTCACACATTTTTGTTGATGAAAAAGCTCTTGAACTGGATGGCTGTACAATATTGTGAATGTGACCGACTGCTCTATTTTACATTTAAAATGATAAAAGTTATTTATTTTACTGCCATTAAAAATCAGGCAGGAAATAGAACTACTAAGTTCGATGAAGAGGCATGAATTTTGTTTCGGCAGTTCATTTAATTTGAAAACGTATTCAAACCGTCCCCCACCCCCACCCCATGTCTCTTGATTTCATGTAGAACAGCTGTGACAAGTGAGACTTACCAAGGACGTGGCAGTAGTGGGGCAGTCCTAGGCCATCATTGTACCTAAACCTGCACAGGAAGGCTCAAGTGTGAAATATGTGGTCCTAGCCTTTAAGTAGTTTTCACTTTCCTAGGAACAAAGGTAGCTATGAAAACTATACAACAGAAAAGAGTTTCATAAAAGCTGCACATGAGAAGGGACCATAGTTCTGAAAGTAAAGAGTATAATTAGACTAACTGTTTGGGGAAAATGACAGAAACGATTGGTCTGGTTTTACCAATCTACTACAATGGCAAAGGCCAGTCGTGTGAAAGAAGACAATGAAAAAAGAAAAAAGAATTACAAAAGGAGGAAGTGAAAGGTGGTAAGAAAGAGCACAGGGGGTCCGTGCATGGCGATGAGTGTTTAGCTGGTCAAGTACAAGAAGGAAAGTTGAAGTGTCAATGAGTTGCAGGGTAAGTTAAAGACGCTTCGAGCGTGGAGGTGACTTAGAAGTCATTTGCTCCACCTACCAAATGGTTCTCTCTCCCCTGCAGTTTCTGACAAGTGACCGCTCAACTGCTTTGGAATTTCTCTAGTGACTTAGAATTCACCGTTTTCTAAGGCAGCTTGGGCGGCGGCCAAGTGACTGAAGCTGTGTGAATTCTTATATTGATCAAAATCTGCCATCCCACAATTTCCAGCCATTTATGTTAGTTTTGCTTTTGGAAGCATATCTTCTATATCAGCTCTTCTAGTATTCGAGTCAGGAAATTTTGTCTCCCTTTTATACTTTCTTTTCAAGTCAGATGTTCTTTGGGTCTTGGTTTCCAGTGGCCTGCTTTATCCCATGCCTGCAATCCTAGTTGACCGGCTCTCTGTAAATTTCTGTCTTCCCATGTAGCATACCAGCTAGTGTGGAATTGATTTTCCTAGCTCTTCTCTGATTAGCCTCACTGTCATTTGTCCGGTAGCTGAAGGCCTTATAGTGGTGGCTGGCATGGCACTCGGGTGACAAATATGAGACGTGGAGTCAAATGACGTTTGCACAAAACTGTTTTTTATAACTGCAAATATTAAGTCACTTCTTCCAAATTCAGTACTCAAATTCTAAACTTCTAAATTTGTCATTTAAAAATATCACTTTTAAAGCCGAGTCTGGCTACTACAAACCTGTAAATCCTAGCACTCTGGGAGGCTGAGGCAGGAGAATAACAAGTGTGGGCCCAGCCTGGGTTGGTTAGCAATGCCCCAAAACTTAAAAAGGGTTGGGGGTAAAGTTCAGTGTGAAGGACCTGGGGCACATCTCCAGTACCACCCCTATACACTATGAGAGTCCTTAGGATGTTGATTGTGTCCTGTCTTACCTGATCTACCACCGTCTTGCCATTCATTAATTCGGTAAATATATCTTGGATGTTGAGTTCAAAACATTAATAGGGTGCTGGAGGAATGGCTCAGTGGTTAAAGCACTTGCCTAGCCAGTGCTAATTACCTGAGTTCGATTCCCCAGCACCACATAAGCTGGGCGTGGTGGCACATAGCTGTAATTCCAGCACTTGGGAGGCTGAAACAGGAGGATTGCTGTCAATCCAAGACCAATCTGGACTGCATAGTGAGTTTAGGACCAGCCTGGGCTACAGAGTGAGATCCTGTCTCAAAAAACAAAACAACAACAACAAAAAAGCAAAACATTAATAGACTCTTGTAGAGAAAATTGTACATTATAGAATATTAAGTGAACCATTACAATTTTCTTTTCAGATAGACTTTGAATTATTCGTTATTTATTTCTCTCTAGAAATGGTCATTTGGACTAAGTATGAATTCATTCAACTGTATTTTCATTTGCATTGGTCACTGCTTTCTTATTTTTCCCACAGATTTTACTATGAAACACATTTTAAATGCACTACAAAAGTTAACATAGTAGGTAAGAACTAAAGCTTTGGTGTTAAGATTTTAGGAACAGTATTTTAAAAAGCCAGTTGCTGGATATAATTTTAGACCAATTTCCTCACCTGTGCTTCCATTTTCTCATGTAGAAATTGTGTGTAAAAATACTACCCATTTCAGAGCATTGTCATTTGAATGAAATATGCCATTACCTATCAATAGCAAAAATATGAAAAATATTAACTATTATTGGTAATTTTAATATGTCCACAAAAATAATAATAATAATAATGATTATTATCTGACAGTATTGGCGATTGAACCCAGAGCCTTTGAATTGAGCTATATTGTCAATCCTTTTTCAACGTTTGGTTTTGAGACAGTCTTGCTAAATTGCCCAAGCTGAGCTTACCCTTGTGATTCTCCTGCCTTAGCCTGCCACAATTTTGTGCCCCAACTCTCCCAGCCATAAAGCTGACTGCTTTGGAATCTTAAATACATCAGCAATCCCTTTGCAGCAGTACCTACATTACTGTTGGATTGAAAATGTGTGTGTACCAGAGAAGCCAGAACTCTTAGGACTATGTTACAATCCTACCTGTCACATGTGCTAACCAGTAAAGCAGATTTCAAATCCAGACAGTCAGCCTTCAGATTGCATGCACTTAGCTTTTAGGCTAAATTATCCTATTGTCGTCTTGGGCTATGGCCATATGTTAAAGCAAATTCTAAACTAATAAGAATTAAATTATTTTTGTAGGTAACATACAATATACATATATGTATATAATCTATTCCTTACCAAGTGTTTTTTTTTTTTTTAAAACAAGGATGTTGTTTGTTCCACAAATGCTTGCAGAAGGCTACTTGGACAAAAGAACTCCCCAGAGGAAACCTACAGTGTTGTTGGTTGCCATCCAACAGTCTGGGACTGAACTAATAGTTTTTTGCCCTCATACTGCTGAGGTGACAGTAGGACTGGAAAGAGATTGGGTGGGGAAAACTATGGAGAAAGAGAATCTGGTGGATTTAGCAACATGATGTATGACAGGTTATTGATGGGTCAAGTGATGTGAGCAAGAGAGACAAGTTATGGAATTATTCAGTGGTGGTAATTACTCAAGTTGTGTGTGGATGACATCCTGTGGAGAGTGTAAGAAAAAAATAAAGTTTGAAAGAAAAATGTTGAAGCATATTTATGTTTGGAAGGACAGCAAGTATAAAGTCAGGAAGAACAGACTAGAAAAATTAGGAGAGGGAAGAGTTAACTGAAAGAAGAGTTTCAGAAAGGAAAAAGATAAGTACTATCAATTTATGTCCTATCTTAAGGTCAATCTGGGTGAGGAACAAGAATTAAATTACAACAAATTGAAAAGTGTGTTGTAAAAAGAAGGAGGTAGCCAGTGTGGTTCTAAGTTTATCAAATAAACAGAAAGTAAATCAAATATGTTTCTCTTAAAGGTGAGAATAATGATTTGGTTTCTGAGTTCCAAGTCTAATGTTCTTTGTATCTATAGTGGACTGGGAAATTTCAAAGGGTGATGAGTCAAATATGTCTCTGGGAGATATTGCCCATTTAATTTATTGCCCAAAATAACAATACTGGATCTTAAGTGCTTCCTGAAATAAAAACCCTGGCCTCAGGATTAGAGCATTGGCCATTTATGGCTCTCAGAGCTTCTCGGAGGCTGCTGTGATGTCAGACACCTGACAATCATGCACTGGGGTCACCCACTGCCCACTCACTCCCACCACCACTGCCCATCAGCCATGCTGCCCTGGCACCTGAGCTTCTGGTGATGTGGAGGTGAGAGGTCACTACACCATCCAAACACATCCAACAGGAGACAGTCCACAGAAGTGAGGGACAGAACTACAGGGCGTGGGTTAGAATCAATGTGTGCTGTACTTTTGACTCATTTCTGCATCACTGTTTTTTTTTTCTCCTCAATGCTGTTAATCTCATTGCTTGCCACCCTTTATTTTGTTACTTTCCCTAATTATATCAAGAAAATTAAAATCAAACTCTCAATGACTCTTTTTCTCTACTCATCTCATTTTTCTAGTTGCTCAAGAACCAGCTTTGATTCTGATAAAAGAATGCTAATTATATACTTATATCAAGAAGTGTTCATGTATTTTCAAGTTAAATCAGGTGTTACGAAGAGCTGGTAACATTATCATCCAAAAGCCCATGACAATTAGAAGATATTTATTGAAAACAGACAAAATTATCCTATATATTATTACAGATTTTTAGAACATACTTTTACTTAAGCAATAATATTCTGTTCTGTGTGAATGTGTTGACATTGTAGAAGTTTTGTTTTTAAAATATTTTCATTGCCAATTTTTAATAATTCAGATATAAGGAAAATGGGATTCCATGTAATCCAGAGGTAGAGCTGTTGCCTTTAATCCCATGCCGGAGAAAAGTAAGCTGTGAATTCTTCCCAAGTGATTTCCAAGCTGACAGCAAAAACCATTTCAAAGTGGAGGACTGTGGCTATTTGACCAAAATACAGTTCAGGATCTTTTTTATGAGATAACTAATCTCAATTTTCTGCTGTAATTCTGCTCCACTTTTTTATAGTATAATATCACCCTAATCCTTCCGATCTGTTTTTTAAGGAAAGTGGCAACTCAGCACAGCCAGGATTAGGCCTTTGGAGCTGCTAAGACTGTTTCTACCCTGACCTTACTACATATATGCTGTGGTTCTGAAGAAAAGATTTAACTTCATGTAACTTTAGTTTCCTGTTCTGTAAATGGAAAACTAAGAATAATATAAATACCAATCTCTTAGAGTTACTGTCATGATTAAATATGATCATGTGTAATAAGTTTTCAGTAGAAAGAAAGCACTCAGTATTTCCAGATGGTAAAATGGTCATCTGTTTTTTGCACACACATCCTTTTGTATATGGCCTGCTGGCTTTCTTCTTTCTTCTTTCTTCCTTCCTTCCTTCCTTTCTTTTTTTCTTTCTTTCTTTTTCCTTCCTTCCTTTCACTCCTTCTCTTTCTCCCTCCTTCTTTCCTTCCTTCCTTCCTTTCTTCCTTCCTTCCTTCCTCAGATGGTGCTGATATTGAATCCAGGGCTTCATGTGTGCTAGGCAAGTGCTATAGCTCTGCAGTTTGAAAAGAAATTGTATACATATTTCTTCTAGTATGGGCATAAAACGTAAGTGAAAGACATCTTTTAAAAGTGACAAAGTTAAAATAGACACTACTTAAAAATAAAATTACAAATTACAAATAGGATATTGTTGTATTTGAAGTTTTTCAAACAATTACAAACCCAAAGCAACTTACTGGATTTTTAAAAAACAGATTAGAAATTTCTATCTTCAAAGCTATGTTTTTGCACATAGCAATACAAATGTTAACATTGACATCATTTTTACACAAATTTTAATACAAAAATTTCATACTAAATTACACGATGATATAAACATTCTAAACACTTACTTTTCAAGATATTGGTTCCACAGCAGTCAAAAAAATTACTTCCTTATTCATTGCTAAAATAAAACTTTTATTTTGATCAGACCGGTTAGAATGCATGTATGTTTCTATTTGCAGGAGGGTCGCTAGTGTCAGATACTGGTTGTAGAAAAAAATCAGCAAGTTTTCTTTACTCCTTTAAATGTTTGTTAGGATCCTGTGTTAATAGTCACTTTGTATCACAGGAGAGATCAAGCACATGTCATTTAGATCACTTGTCATTTCTCTGAAAAAAGGCATGTCTAATTTGATAAGTTTGAAACATTTAAGCTACTAGCTAATCAGCAAATATCTATGCAGTAATATTTTCAGACATTCTATTTATCCTATGAATATATATTTATTTAACAGAAATTTATATTGTGCTTACTATTGTCCAGAGACTGTATTAAACACTTTATAGTTATTAGCATATTTAGTCTCATAAACACATTATGTGTTTGGTTTTAGTCCTACTTTACAGATGAGATAATTAAGGCAGGAAGATATTAAGGATATAACAAAAAGATTGTTTGAAGTTACACAGAATTTGGCCTAGATATTGTGACCTTAGCAATTCTACATGTTTTTCAACTAAGTTCAGTGTCTGAGTTCCTACGGATGCGGACTAAATTACCTTTAAATACAACTAGGTGGTGTATGACAGTTATAATTTATTACTGTATGCACATACTTCCATAGTACTGAAAGAATTACATAAGTACTGAGGGAAGTTGGGAGTTGCAGTGTGCCAGCATCGTTGGAACTCTTCACTTCTCTCTGGAGACACCTCTTGTGTTGTGCACATGTGTGACTACCTAGCATGTGAACCAAAACGAGAGCCTAAATATAGAAGACAATGTAACTGTGATCTATTTATTATTTTTAAAAATACATGCACGTAGATGTTTTAGTATTTTGTTCTTGGATTCCAATAAATTACCTTATGTCTTCCATGGGCATGTGTGCGACATTTTGGAAATTACTGCTATAAAACAAGAATGTATGTGGGAAACAAGTTTAAAAGTTTATTTGTTTGTGCCTGCTTCTAAAGCTGAAAGTTACATAGAGTATAAATCGATAAGAAGTGGGTCTTCTAGAAAGCTGATCATTCATATTCCTCTATTTTAGAGTCTATCGTGAATGTGTCAAAAAAAAAAAGGTTACAATTTGCAAAAGGAAAGTGTGACCTGTTAGCATTAATTTGTTTGTTTACTGTTCTCTACCTCCAGGTATTGGAAGTAGGTAATGCTATTGACTGAAAGGAGCAAGATTCAGGAAGATTTTTTTAAAAAAGCTTTGTCTTTTATAGTAGTTTAAACAGCCAGTTATCAAGATCCATCCTGATCTGATATGGTTGGATTTTGTCCACTTGTGCAAATCTTTTGTCAGTTGTGCAAATCTTATAAAGAACTCTGATGACTGTCAAAGACAAGGCAAATGTTCCCCACCCTTGCGTTCTAGATGTTAGGGATAGTAATGTTTTTGAATGAAGAGAGACATGGGAAGGAATTTGGGGGAATACAGTGCCTATGGTCTTTTTTAAATATTTAAGCTTAGACTTACACTATCTAGTTTACAAGTTGTCGTAGTTACTTTTTCATCCCTGTGGCTTAGTACCCAAAATCCACAAATTAGGAGAGAAGTTTCATTTCAGCTCACAGTTTCAGAGGGTCACAGTCAACTTAGGGGTGGCCTGCAACAGTGGAAGTACATGGCAGAGGCAGTGGTGGGGGCAGCTCCTCACAACATTGCAAACAGGAAGCCAAGTCTTGTCAAGTCCAGTTCAGTCCCAGAAGAGGGTAGCAGCACTGTCCCACTGATCTGCCCCTTTCTAGGTGTGGTTCTAATTCACCACACACCTGTGATCCAGTTCACATGCCTGTAATCCACCCCTCCAGACCAGGCCCCCATCTCCCAAACACAAATGTTCCATAGACAATACATAATATCCAAGCACATGAGACTTCTGGGGGACATGCCAGGTCCAAACCACAATACGACGCATCAGCATATGTGACTTTAAGTTTCAATTTAGATTATTGGAATTCAAATAAAATAAATCAGTCCTATAGTGGCACATGCCATATTTTAAGAGCTTCACAGCTTCTTCTGGCGAATGCCATCTAATCAGACACCCCAGATACCAAATATTTCTATCATTGCAGAAAGTAAGTCTGGAAGCAACTAGATTAAACTATAAAACATTTGAGCAAATTTTATTCAAGAACCAGCGATAGTGGCTGACAGAATGATACACAGCACTTCCAAATTGTTCAATTTGAAGGAACAAGAAGAAAACAGACTATTATTCAATCCAAGATAAATAATGGAACTCGCTAAAGGGAAGAAATTGTCTGCCAACTTGGTAATGTTGAGAAAGGGAGTTTGTTTTGTGGAACAAGATCCTAAGCATTCATTTAAAACAATGTCATATATTAGTTGAAATAAATATTTGTAAGTATTCCTTTGTTTGCAGCAGGGGAGAGTCTCACACTTTTGAAATGTGTGAGGACACACAGTTTTGGGTCACCTGCTTGGTATCTTTCACAAGTAGGCATTTCCATTGTTAGCCAAAAATCACAAGATGAATGAAGTAAAGGGCATAATCTACATGGCTGACAATCATAGCTCAAATTCTTCATGTATTTGGGGAATTTTCCCACTGGAAAGCCCACGTTCCTGGAACAGAAGTTTTGATTTTCAAGATAAAATTTAGGTTCTTTAGTTTCTCTTGAATCCGAGACTCAAAGCACACGTGGCTCAAACTCGCCCAGGTCAGATACACCCATGTAAGACTTGACGTCACACGTGAGCAGGTGCAGGAAACAGTCTGCATGGCGAATTCTGGTTCTTGTACAATTGGTTGGCAGCAGAGGTGTCCAGTTTGATAGTGGCAGCCACGTGCTGGCAAGGCCAAAGGCCGATGTAGAGGTGGTGGTGGTGCTGTCACAGAACCATTGAAGTCAAGTTTCTAATGTTTAGTTTTTAGCATTGGAAGAGAGGGTAGGAGTCTCATTAGATGGTTGGTTTTGAGAATTATTTCTAAAAGTCTTATCTTCAATTTGTACCTCCATCTTCCTTTTTTTTTTTTTTTTGGCAAGCTAGCAAGTACCGTTCACTAAATCCTTTTTCCGTTTGGTCAGAATGAGTTTTATGATTGCAGCTAAGATTTCTGATACTAGCAATTATATCAATTCTAGTTTTCTTATATCAATTATAGTTATTAGTTATTAGAATTATATCAATTCTAGTTTTCTTATATCAATTATAGTTATTAGTTTGATTGGTATGCACTTACTACATTCTAAGTTCTGTGTCGGGGTCCCCCGGTGTGTACAATGACAGCAGCTTTGTGAATGATGGTATCCGGAACAAATACAGTACGAAAGGACAGAAGATACGGGGCGTGTTGAGATTGAGAAGATTCTTTTCTGTGACCCCAAATCTAACTTGACACCAAATCTTTACCACAGTATCTCTTACATATATTTCCCATATTGCATTTCTCTTTCACAGACATTCACTCATTTGGCACGTTCAACTCCAGAGCTTCCAATTTCTCATTAAATAGGCAGTTGCTGCAGAACTTTTCAGATGCAACCAGTATCTGCAGTAACTAGAACCATTAGGTATGAATAACAATATACTGCAGAACATGAAAACAATAATCTTCGTATTTTGTTCCACAGATTAATACTGCCAAAATTAAATTCTCTACCGGTCCTATCTTAAATTATTCTATAACCACTCAGAAACAGCCTTCTTTCTTTCTCTAAAATGTTTTTTCTGCCTCAGTCATGCATAACAGAAAATTATTCTGCATCTCATCCAAACTCAAAAGAAAAAAATCCCAGTTTTAAGTGCATGCTAGAATCGTGCCAAGAAAAAACTCAAAATAGAAGCCTTAGGACACAGAGGAATCATTTTGTTCAGTAAGTTTAAATGTAATATTATAAGTTACTATAACCCAAATTGATTATCCAAGCTATTATTCAAAATTCCAAATTGAAACTTTTAAGAGATGGGTAAAAAGGAAGGAATAGACAGAAGGTGGAGAAGTTTTCTCTTGGCTGCATGCCTCCTGCCTCAGCCTTCTGATTGCAGGGATCAAAGGCATGTGACATCATGCCTAGCTTATGTGGTGCTGGAAAATCAAACTCAGGGCCTTTGACTTGCAATGCAAGTGCTTTAACCTCTGTGCCATTCCTCCAGCCCTGAAGGTACTTTCTACTGTGACTATGGTGTCCTAAAAGAAAACATAATTTTATTAAAAAAGAAAGAACTCAAAATATTTTTTGCCAAGAATAGTGACAACTTTACATTAACACACGCGCGCGCACACACACACACACACACACACATACACACACACACACACACACACACACACACACACACACACGAATATATTGTGGTTTTTTTCCCTCCTCATTTTCTCACGATGCTTAGAACTGGTAAACATCAACTCATTTAATGGGTCAAGAGGTCAACATTGAACATCAGTGTCTTACATTTTTCTGTAAACTTGATATTCAATAGTGAGTGTACACATGGGTGTCAGTGTATAAATATGTACATCTCATACATTAGTTTGAGAACTTAAATAGGTATAAGCACATGTTGTTCCACAATAATTTTTAGAACTGGATATATAGTCATATTGCTTTGGCTCACTTTCTATAATTAAAATTATAATTTTGAACCAGTTCCTTAATTTTTGGCATAATCTTTCAGTAACATACTTTTATTTCAATCTCCAATCTCGGTATGATTCAAACTGGGTCTTTACATAGACCTTACTAAAAAGATTAAAATGTCTAGTGAGACCCTGTGTCAAAAAAAAAAGTAGAAGTTTGCTGATGCTGTTTTTCTGTGTTGCTATCAGTGGCCCTGCTCTAAATCAGGGTGCAGGGTAAGCCCAATAGGAGCAGGGGTCTCCTAACTGAGGGTGTGACCATTGGAGAGATTATGTCAACTTGAAGGAATCAGGGACTATGCCTGGATTAGGGTTTAGGAACCACGCCTAGATTAGGCAATTAAGAACCAGCCTGGATTAAAGTGTGAGTGATTTGTGGGCCAGCGAATGAGGGAAGAGCACCCACCCGGATGTGGGAGGCCCAATCGAGAGCTCAAACTGTGTACAAGAAAGAAGAAAGATTCTTATAGCTTTTTCCTCTGGGAAAGCTCTTACCTCTGCAGTTGTCTATGGACACTGACTTGCTACACACTGCAGATCTTCATCACAGGTTCACTCCAGTCTTGACTTGTGCTTGTCTTCCTGTCACCAATCTTTGGTCACCTGATCTTCAGTCACCTGTCTCCGTTTTAGCCATTGTTCTTTGAACAACTGTTATCTGCAGCAGGCTCTCACCTGCTATCCTGCAGTCCTGGGTGTTCTACCTTGCAGTGGAGCATCCATTGCTCTCTCCAGCTCTTGCACATGCAAGCCGCCATCTTGGACTATCTCTGTCCTCAGACTTGTAGGCCTTCCAAATACGTTGGTTTTGTTATGATTTCTGTAAATTCTGCCTTTTATAAGAACCCAAACTAATACAATGGGGACACTCAGGCTTGGGTTGATTATCCAGAGTGGCCTGAGGTGAGCAGCAAAGAGAGATCCTAGCTCTTGGAACAGAGCAAAGCCACTGCCCAGATAAAATGGTCTTATTATTAAAGCCAAAGGGGATGGACTTGACCTCTATGTAGGCTTAGGCTAAAACTTATGCAGTAGAGAAAGTTTGAATTCCAAAGTTTAGGAGACTCAGAGGTGACTGTGGCAGTTTTAGAAGCTGTGGAAGTGTGTTGGAATTGTAGCATAAGTAGGTAAGAAGTGGACATTGTCACACTTGTTTAATTTCTCCTGAGTATAAGATAGATACCTGAACAGAAATGACTTGTACCAGCAGCATTTTCCCCCTCTAGGCAATTAGGTTTTCCTCAAAAAGTTGCATATAATGCTTTGTCGTCATAAATATAGGCTACTGTAAAGGTATACAATAAAGGAAGTTTTAAATTAAAATTCTCAATAGCTGTTATGACTTATTAAAATGACTTACTTTATGAAAATAAGGAAGTTGTCATGCTAAATGACATATCGGAGTCAACAGAAGCAACTGAAGATAAGCTAGTTTTGTAAACTGAGAAGTATAGTGCATCAAATATCAAAAAAAATCAGGGCCGCAGATTCATTTCTGAAATAAAATCAAGCTATAGGAAGTTAGTAATTTCCTTGCCCCACCTCTAAATCCTATTGAAGTTACACAGTAAGTCTAGTACATCATTGTTTACTCTATTCCTTGGCCTGAGAAGAACTTTTCAATTAGAATAATGGCTGCAATAAAATTCCCCAAAGCTTCTCTATGCCTAAGGCTTTGTAAGTTTCAGAGCTTTTGGCAGCACAACCGCAGGGCTAAGTGGAAGTAAAATTTACCCAGAAATTTCCCAAATTTAGTCTGACCTTCCAGAAACACTGAAACTGGTGAAAGGCCACTCTGGAAGACTCTAGCAGTACCCTAGGTAGGCCATGTGACTTTCTTAAGGTCTGTTAGGGTGACATAGCATAATGATTATAATCAGGAATTAAATTACAATGGAAGCTATGATATTTAGATATGTTGTCTCATTCCCCAAAGAAGCGAACAGTATCCTTATCAAGGTCATCAATACATATGTGAAATAGGGGTTTTTGAATAGAATTAACTGAGTGTGAAAAAATACTCAGATTACTAAAATAAGTACTGGCAAGTGTGTGTATTGTTGTTGCTGTTGCGTTGTTTCCTCTTCTCTGTGGGAGGTAGGAATGGTGTTTGCAGTAATTGTTGAACTGATTGCATCCTTTCCCTGTCTCTGTGTGCAAACAGCCTGTGCCCTGGCTATCTTATTACTATGTGTTTGCTTCTGTTCTGTAGAATTATAAGTTATTTAAGCTACTTTGTAATATTTGCCATCAACTCTTCTAGATACAGCAAAAAGTAGCCTGTCAATCCTGCTTTAAAGGTGGAGCAGTAGATCTGAGGGGTGAATACTGCCTGTTCCCAGTGGAGGTGAGACCAGGCCTGGTCTTGTGACTCAGAGTCAGGCATTTTCTCTCCCACATCATATTGTGGAATGTGCTCCTTATTCTCTAAGATTATGGCCGAAATCATGAGAAGCCAGCAGGACCAGTACTCCTGGTAAAAACTTCAGCCCTAAAAATTTCAGTCTGAATGCCTAAGAAATCCAAGATAAAAATGCCAGCTTCAAAGCCAGCCACCGAAAGGTCTCTGTCTATTGTTCTAGAATGTAGAAACGTTCATCTCTCCTGAGAGTACTTCCATACTCTCTGAAGAGTGACAGAATATGCCACCCCCAAATATGCCACCTTGGCATAGGGATCATTTTGAACTAACGTCACTAAAAACTAAGATGAGAATTTCTAACAATCCCCTCCAAGATGTCTGTCCCGTAAACAAATCCACAAGATATTGTCCTAAAATTGTATTCTAGGATTTAACTTAATGAGGGAAAAGTTTTAAAAAGTAATTTCCAGGTCTGCTTTAAGTGCTCCACAAGGACCACCTCGTTCCCCCCTGGCTTTCCCTGTCCTGGTCACTACCAAAACGCTGTGTCTGCTGCCAAGGATGCTTCTTTCTCCAGCTGTTACATGCCGTCCATTTATCTGTGCGACTCCACTTACATGTCTGCTCAGGAAGACCTTCCCTAACTACCACATCTCAAGCAGAGTCCTGTGATCTTTCCCCACTCACAGCGTCCTCTTCTTGCTTCATAGAGCTTGCCTAAAACAGGTACCTGTACATGTGTTCACTTAGTATTGTGTCCCCCACGATATGCTGAACTCTGAGAAGCCAGGGTACATCTGGGACCTTCTTGTGAAATGAATAAACCTGCTCTTGAGATAAAGCCAGAACGACTTTATTGGGAGATTGCAGGGAGGGGAAAAAACACAAGTGTCTAAACACATGAAAAGAAGCCAGGCCCAATGGAACAGGCTTATAATCCCAGCACCCTAGGAGGCTGAGGCAGGAAGATGGCAGCCTAGGCAATTTAGCAACTTAGCAAGACTGTGTCAAAAATCAGAAATACGCTAGGGGTGTAACTCAGCGTAAAGGTCCTGGGCTTCATCCCCTGTACCACAAAACAAAAATAAATACATGAGAAGACACTCAGTGTCACTCATAGGGAAATGGAAATTTTTAAAAGATAGTGTTCAGAAAAAGCTGGATTACACTCAACAATCGAATACCGTGGAAAGGAAGTAAAACTGAGAACACGTCTTAGAAGGCAAATTGCCAACATTTGTCAGGATATTGGTTGCCTGCATCTACACTCTAACTCAGCTCCTCCTGGGTTCATGCTGTGAGTCTTTAGCTACCAGGTCTCTGGACTGCAGGGCACTGTGTCTGCTACGAAGCACAGAACCACTTAGCTTACACTCCTAAGAACAGGTGCGCCGCGTTAAGTTTTTCTAGCCTCGGGAAGGCAGAAAGTGGTTATCAGAGGTCATTGATATCCCCAAAACAAACAAAATCGCCCCTATTTATTGTTCTGGGGTTTATTGGGGATGTTTGGTTTGGTTTGGTTTGGTTTTGAGGCAGGGTGTCCCTCGATAGCCCACGCTATTGTTTTGGTTGACACTTGGTTTTGATGGGTGTTTCCACAGCTCCCATCTGCCTGCAACAGCCGTGAACTCAAAGGTTCTTCCCTTTCCCCGTCTTCTGGGTTTTGAAGTTAGATAGGAAAGGCAGAATAGTGGATTTCTAGGCTGAAAAATTATTTATGTGCTGTATCGGGTGATCCTTTTAGTCAAGTGGACCGCGTGTCAATATATTGCTTCTCCGTCTCAAAATCACCCTTTATTTGTCCTTTGCTTCCTAACCCTAGAGCTAGACTCTGAACAAGGCACCTGCTACTTCCAGATCCCTTAGCAACTAATCGTATCTTACTAAATAGTAATTTCTCGTATCAAATTTTTCCTATTCATATAACAGGAATGATGGCTTCCTTCTCCTGCCTGAACCCTGCCAGGTATATCAGTAGATGTGAGTCAACTTATCTAACTTAGCTCCTTTTTCAGACTTTTAATGCTCTGCAAAACTCCTGGACAAATCTTTTACTTTTGGCAAGTGATATAATTTCTCACCTTGGTAAGATAAAGAGTATAGAGTAGTGTTGCTCCCCCCTCCCTCTTGTGTAGAACTTGTGTCTGGTTTTGTTTTTTGGTTTACCTAACCTCCACCTGTCTAAGTAGGACCCCTCTGGTGGGGGTCTTCATCTGCGCCTGCTCCTACCGCTTGGAGAACCCTCTTCCATCCACGGAAGCTTTCCCTTCCTCTCCCTGTTCTTGTATCTCAGAAAACAAGCAGTGCCTGGAGGTGGAGTTTAGCGTCCAAGTGTTACCTGCCAAATTTTGATGTCGGGCACCAAAGGGAAAACTCCCTCTTCCATCATAAATTCTTTTAAAATCTTGCCCTCGCCGTTCTTGAGAAGCCACTTTTGCCGCTCCTGCGTGGCCGGCTTCGTGGGTGACTGACCCAGTCTGGTTTCTTTCACCATCGTGCTGCTGTCTTGGGATCGCCTCAGTCAGAAACCCAGGGTCCACTTCTCTGCAGAAATGTTGATGTCTTCTGCTCGTCAGCTCTCTGACTTGTGTTCTTCACCTAAACCCTAAGAGCTTATTTTTAAAAAACTCATTGTACTTCCTCTTCTGCTTCTACCCCTTTTCATAGGCTATGAATTCATTCCACAAGCTGATATTTTTACTTTTATAAAAGGAGTTCACCCCCCTTAGAATTATAAATTAGAATTATAAAACAGTACTACTTTAGCTTTGACCTTTCTCTTGAACTTGAGAACTGAATTTCTGACTTTTCTGCTAAAAACTTCCCCAAAGTTTGAGATAGCTAAACCTGAATTAATCTCTCTTCACAATCTTGTTTTCCTTTCCTTAACATCCCACCCAAGCTTAAAACCTAAGTTTTTCTTCATTTTCTCAATTATAAATTGAAGTAAAGAAAATATGCATAAGATTATGCAGAGATTAAACTCTGTGAAATGCCATTAGGATAGTTAGTACTTGTTTCAGTAAATAAATCCATTCAAGTGGATGAAAACCTGTTGCTTTTTTTTTTTTTTTTTTTTTTTTTGAGACAGGGTCTTGCTCTGTAGCCCAGGCTGATTCTGAACTCACTGTGTAGCCCAGGCTGGCCTTGCCTTGGACTCGGGAGAGTCCTCTTGCCTCAGCCTCCTGAGTACTGGGATTACAGATGTGTGCCACCATGCCCAGCTTTATGTGGTGCTGGGGAATTGAACTCAGGGCCTTGCACCTGCAAGGCAAGTGCCTAAACTGCTGTGCCATTCCTCCAGCCCTGCTTCCACTTCTTACACACAGAGTTTTCCACATGTGTTTTCCAACACTGCCACTGACCCAGCTCTAATTCTCATCAGTGTTTAACTAAACTACTCAAGTCGCTGACATTTATCAGTAGTCTATGCAATGTGTTTCACATGTGCTGTTGCAAGAACGTTCCCAAGGAAAAGCAGTGCTAAGAAAATTTGTTCCAGTCTCAAATATTTCTACCTTCCACTCTAGTGGGAAAGGAAAACACATCAATGGAAAAGAGCTAAAAGTAGAATAAGACCTGCCTCAGATATCAGGGATTGCACCTGCATTCTCCTCCCTCTCCAATCAGGATTGAGGTGTGGTTAAAAATACAGTAAATGTTTAAAATTTAAAAGGTATTACAGTAAAAGGCACATTGCCATCACAGTCCCTGCAAAGACTTCCTCTTGATTCTAGCGCACCCATTCCATCATACTTGACATTTTCAGAAGCTATTCTGGAAGTCTTCCTTCCTAAGGGTCTTTAGTTGTGCTCTCATGGATATTTTGATGTCCTGAATCTATTCAAAATATTTACCTTTCATGATCATTTTAACTTTGGAGAAGAATTAAATGTCACATGGTGCTAGATCTTGTGAATAAGGCGGATGAGAACAAACTATGATGTTATTTGACAGAAATCGCCATCCCAGAAGTCATGTGTGACATACAGTGTAGTCATGATGGAAGATGAAACCATTTGCCCATTTCTTGGCCATTTTCTATTCATATTCTTTCTTTTTCCCACTATTTTTATCAATATACATATGTAATACATAGTGTTTACAATGACTTTGGGTATTTTGTGCACATATGTATCATATCAACTTTACAATCCCTTCCCATTTTTGACCCTCCCACCCCTCTGTATCCCTTCCCCCAACTCCGGCTATCACTTCATGTGGTTCTATAGAATGTCTGTGTTCTGGGTTTTCCAAGTCAGAGAAACTATACAGTACTTAACATATTAATCTTCCGCACCTAAATCTTTCACTTAAGTCACCACTCTAACTCAGCTTCCTATTCCTCAAGTGGGTCGCAGTAGTTAAATCTTGATGCCTCTTCTCACTCCGTTAACCCTTTATTCCATTCGGAGTTCACCTTAGTGTTCTTGAGCACAAGCTCAGCTTGCATTGTTCCATCAAGGCCAAAAAACACAATCAACATTGCTTTGAGGTTAGATCTTGATGGATGCTTTTTTTTTTCATGAGAAGAAACAAGTTAACTTTCATAAGAATGCTGAATGTTGGTCTCAGGAACATAAACACCGACCCAAGTTTCATGTCTTCTGATGAATTTTCTTTTACGATTGTTATCTGAAGTGGCACACTTACACAACTCTAATGAAACTGGCAAAATTTCATGTTAGTACATTGTTTGTGATTGCCAATTTAAGGCATATTTTAAAACACACTGTCTCTCAACATTAGCTGGTAATAGATTGGCTGCACCAAACAAATTGAAACTTGTCTCCCACCACCACTAGGTCCATCTTCTGTGCAGAGAGAGCCTACATCGCCTTCGGATGTCACTCTGCAACCACATTTACCACATTTTTGATCCCTGTTCATTTATGTCAGACCCTACAAATTCATATTCCAACAGAGAACATACAGAGATAAAACTGAATGAAACAGGTTGTAGAAGAAACAAGGACAGGTGTAGACTGGGGCGAACCGGAAATGTACCAAGGCATGCTGCTACCCGCTTCCAGCCCTATGGCAATGTGGGAAGCAGAGCAGTGCTGTCCGATAGTCCAATTTTTTAAAAAAGAGTCAAGAAATAGACATTCTTATATGAAACATCTCCATTTAGGCCAAACAAAACACATCAGCATTTGCTATCTCCGAGAAAACAAAGAAAAAGAGAATAAAAATATTAAAAGATGGCAAAAGGGGCCACAAGCTAGCGAAGACAAACAAACAGGTCATCCCTCTAGGCCTGTCTGGAGAAACACAGCCCTACCAGAACTTTGATTTTTAGGACTTCCAAATTTCAGAGCTGTAAACTAATCCACTACATTTGTGGTAATTTAGTCCCGGAGCAATAGAAAATGTATGCAGTGTTTAATCCCCAAGATGAAGTGTGCCAGCCCTTGGGAGAGATCTCCCACATGGTGGGAGTAGTGGCATCCCTCCAAAACCAGGGGAAAGTTGATAGATTCTCTCACACTTGGTCACCATCAACCAGAATTTCCTGAGGACTTCTGGCTCTCTGCTGGGGAATGGAAATAGGAATTCAGAGCCTAACCTCAAGAAGAGATCCACATAAAGGAACATAAAATTTTAAGGCAGACCCTACTATCCGGTACATGGGTGACAAGATCAGCTTCAGCTTTGAACATTAGAAGGAGTTTACTGTTCTTGTTTTCAAGAACACCCTTCTATTCAGCCCTTGCTCAATGGATGTAGGGCTGTGCATCCATGTTTATCCAGGGTGATATAGGAATAATCATAATTCCTTTCATCCTGAGACTTGTGTGCCTCCTGGTAAACACCATGGTCACTGATAAGGCATTAGACAGGAAGCCACTGGAACACACCAACCTTGCCTAGGAATAACTTTGGCCTTAAATCTCAATTCTTTTCCAAAAATGATCTTTAAGTTTGCATTCTACTACAACCTTAGTAGAGAACACTTTGGTTGATTATGAGTAAAACAAATGTTCAATAATACTTGACATACAGTATTCAGATTCACTTTCTGGCAAAACTGAAGCGAGGAAACTTAAATTACATTATCTAACAAGACACAGTGATTTTAATGAATGACAGTTCCGGCAGCTGCAGCAGCTGGGGAGAAGGTGCTTTGTTTTGTTTTGCTTTGTTTTGACTTAATCTGATTTAATTTGTTTATATGTCATGTGTATGAGCAGGATGGTATTAGCAGCAGTGAGTTGGGAAAGAAGAAGGAGAGTTGAAAAGAAAGAGAACAAGAATATAAAAATATAATCCAGGTTGAAGGGAAAGAAAAATAAATTGTAGAATTCTCCCATATTCACCAGGCTCAATGAACAATCGTGAATTCTTCCTGTGAACTTGGTTCTCCAGGCACTATCCTTTCAAAGACCCCTCCTGCACCTGACAGGAGGTTGAACCAGGGAGCACGACTCAACTCTGGGTCTGCATGAGTGGGGTTCTTAGGAGTAGAAAGGTGAGAGCTGGGTGTGGTATCTTGGGTCTGTCACATCAAACTAGGTGTGGGCCGAGTCACGTCACTCAAATAGATCCGTAAAAGGATGAAAATTAAACTGCTGACAAAATGAACATATCAAACTGTAGGAACGTATTTAACACGTTCAGGGGCACAGCTACCTTGGGGGATTTTAATAAGATTGTCTTCCAGCTACTTTTTTCTTATCTAATGATCAACTGGTGAACTATGATGAACACACTATTTGATAGTGGATGGAGACAGGAAAGGAAGATACTTGAGGTGAGGAGGACCGAAAGGAGCACAAAGAAGCAGGGTTGGGGGAGAAAGGAGGAAGGATACCCTGGAAGACGCACAGAAGGGCCACAGGAGGAGAAAGACCACAGACCACTCCTGGCTGGGCTCAGTCCCTGGGCCCACTCCACGGATAATGCCTCAGACAAGCTGAAAACGGGTCTGTGCAAAGTCGTCACATTCACCAAACCCTTGACAACTACTATTCTTCACAGAGCCTGTGAACAATCGCTCGCCTGCCGGTGTCTGACTGAAATAATAGCTGCACCTACAGGACCATTTGGGAGACAGATGGCGGGAGCAACCCTATTCATCTGCCAGTGGCTGCTTCATAATTCTCGCTGTCCTGTCAGGCCAGGGAGGGAAAGCAAGCGAAGCTCTGCTAATTATCCACAATCATTAGGTCTGTGTTGTTTTAAAGACAGTCCCCTCCCCCACCCCTGTCCTGCTTCTTCACCCCAGAATAGAAGTATCTGTCTAGACCCTTCCCGGTCCACGGTGCCAGCCCACACTCCAAGGTCCTTCCTGGGAATGCCTGTGGCCTCAGAAGAAGCAGGTCTCCAGTGCCTAAAGCCCTGAGGTTCTCTAGCTGGGGCCAGTTTTTCTTACCCTCTGGCGGCTCCAAATGCGCTTGCCTTCTCTGATGCCATGGTTCTGGTCCTTTGGTAGCCCATCCTTCAAAGACAGGATGACTTTTGTTCTATACTGACTTGACATTTTCTCCTTAAAGTACAATCCCTTCTGCTATCATTTTTAGAGTGTGCATAAAGACAAACCTCCTGTCTGTGCAATCTTTGAAGATTTAGAGAACATATAGGCATTCCATATCAATTCAGTGTGTCTGAAATCCTTGGCTGTCATCAAAAGTCGTCTTTGGGAGTTTAAAAACTGAGTGGACTACACAACCCGTTTTAAAATTCTCAGTTATTTTTAACAAATATAAAACCTCTAACTTTTACTATATGCTGAGCCCAGTATATTATTTGGCCCAGCATTTTTATCTACCACAATAGTTGGAAAAATGACAGACCTGTTAAGGGATTAAGTTGAGAGTCTAGAACCCCCCTCGGTACGGGAGACCAGCCCATGTGGCCAGGGAAACACACGACTTACGTTACCTGTGTTTGCTGAGAAGTGTCCTAGGCAGGGGCCTGCTTTTGATATACTGAAAAAACAGAGCTTCTAAGCCAATGAGACCCGAGGCAGACTCCGGTCACTTTAAGTTCTCTAAGGTGACAGCTTCACCTAAAATGCCTCTTGGGAAACAACTGGCTAGCAACAGTCCTTCACTACAGCACCAATTTCACTGTGTGCCAGTTATAGTGGAACTTCGGCAGAAGAGCGTCAGAAGGATTTATGAGAACAAGGCTACAATAAAGGCAGGAACCTGTAAAGGAAATGTATGAATGGCAGACTGAGCAGCATGGGGAAGCTGCTGCGTAACTGGGGTAGGAGGGTGATCACTGGAGCTCAGGCTGCTCTGAAATGGCAAATGTTATTGCCAGACTCCATCCGCTGCTTGTTCCTAAGACTTAGATGATAACAAATAACTCCCCACTGCGCTCTCCTTCCCACACGGCCTCACCCACCTCGCAAACTGTGGAACTGGATTTTGGAGAGTTAAAGAGAACAGCGGTCCTCTGTGACCGTGTGTCTATTAAAATAAAGGAAAAATGGAACCTATTACATTTCTGACAATAATTCTCTTCCTAAGATAAGAAGGAAGGAAGTTTAAACTCAGTTGCAAGCGTCAGTTCAGTTGAAGCCTGTTTGGTGGTGGTAGCAGGGAGGATATGCTCATATTTTAATACAATAAGTTGCAGGTGTTTCATAAAGTCTACAGGCAGGAAGACTGCGGAGCCTCGGAGAAGGTGGCATCAGATTATGAAATGTCCCTGAAATCAGAGAGTAAGACTTCTTCATCTCCTATCTCTTCTCCAAAAAATAAAGAAAAAAAAAAGCATTCCACACAGTGGGTGGAAGATCACTACATCATAACTTGGGCTGTACTGAAGCTGCTTAAGCCTGATTCCTCTGTCAGATGTTTGAATTGGCTGACACAGTTACCCCACCTTCACTGCTGTCCTCAGGGAAAGGAGGAAAAGAATTGATTCTTGAGCACAGAAGATAGCACCAAAGTTGCTCACCATAAAAGCAGAAGTTATTTTTATTTTTTAATTTCCTTATTCCAAAGAATATATCTTACCTTCTATATCAAAAAGCATAGTATCAGGCAGAAGCATCTGGGTTGTAATTCTAAGACATCCTCTAATCACAATGTGAATGTCCCTTAGCTATAAAATTTGAAACTTGGCCTCACTGGCATCAAAACTTGACAGATTTAATGTATTGTAACTCTTAAGACCTGGTGAGCAGAACTGGCCTTGGGAGCAATACATGACTGTATTGATCCAATTTTCTTATTCTTGCCCTCTGAAAGATCAGAAATAAAACCTCTTGTCTTTAATCCTCTCATTGGCTTACAAGAGGAAGAAAAGCAGCCAAAGAAAATAAGAAGTTTGCGTTCTAAGAGGACTTGACCACCTAACAATCGACTTGCTACTTAAACAAAACTGAAGAACATCAGTGAATGCTAGGCTTGAAAGAAGCAGTGGTTCTGTGCTTCCCTCCTCACCCACACCCCCCAGTGCCACCACAGGTACCTCGCACCGCTGGGCAGTGTAGTCCCATCAAGCTGGTTCTGTCCTGCAAGTACCATGAAAACCAGCCAAAGTCAGGGCTTCAAGGTCTTTAGGTCTTTAATTTTTTGTATATCACAGCAGAGGCTGAGAGAGAAGAAAGAAAATATGGACAAGTGGAAGAAAAATGAGTACTAGAGCCAAGTGGCCTGCTGCTCCCTCGGTGAACCAAGTAAGGTATCTGATCTGGGAAAAGGACCCCCCAGAGAGGAACTCCTAGCCTTCAATGATGGCACCTGTTATGGGTCAAATTGTGACCCTCTCCAAATTAAAAATAAAAGTATATATTACAATCCTAACCCCCTTACCTCAGAATCTGACCATATTTGGAGTCAAGATCTTTACAGAGGTAATGAAAGCACTCATCCAATATGGCTGCTGTCCTTGTGAGAAGAGAAAACCTGAATACAGAGACCAAGGGAAAGGCAGTCCGAGACACAGGGAGACTATGTTCACGTGCAAATCAAGAAGAGAGGCCTGGGACAGATTCTCTCTCACATCCCTCAGAAGGAGCCAACCCTGTTAATGTCTCGATCCAGGATTCCAACCTCCAGAACTGTAAGGCAAAACGTTCCCGTCGTTTAAGCCATTTAGTATACGAAGCCTTTGTTACAGTGACCGTAGCACACTAATGTGTCACAAAAGTCATCTACTAGACTTTCTTCATCTCAGGACAACTTCTTCCAATGGGACTGAAAGAAATGCCGGCGAAAGTAGATGTGAGGGAACTGTTCTCACTGCATATTTTCTTTAACCTCATTCCTGACTTCCTACCTTAGTCTCTCTCATCCGCCGTCTCCTAGATGACAAGGAGCCCATCCCACCCGTTAGCATCACAGCTACCCTTGCCCACTCCTTTAAGTGCCGTCACTCCTTTTAAGCTAGAGTCTGAAGCACAAATCAGTATAAAAAGAGAAAATTGATATAAAATTCAGTTTGCAAAAATGTGCATGTGACTATCACCCATCACATACAGATTATTTTGACGGGGTCATGTGATGGTGGATTGTGTCCTTTCTGTAATCAGAGACATCATCCAATATCTTGTCCAAAGTGGTCATTGTGGTGAACCAACTAAAAGCCACAGAAGGAAATGGTACGTGGAAGGTCTTGACATTATTTTAAGATAAGAAGAAGCTAGTTTCTGATCACACAACCCTTCTAATATTTTTGGTTCCCTCAAAATAGCATTTTGTGTACATCCTGCACATCATGGATCTCAATGTCACTAAATCAGAATGTTTAGAATTCCATGTCTATAAACAATTCTCCTAGACCACTCTGGCATGCCAAGGATTTCCAGTGTTTTTGAATCAGTGGTGTCCATCATGGTCTTCTGACATTCATTTACAAAGCAGTCTCAAAGCTAGGTAAGTCAAACTTCTGAAGCAAATGGATAAGTACACATTTTCATGCCACCCGTTTTCCTACCCTGAAAGTCAAAAGCACTGCACTGTGCTGGGTATCAACCACGGCAGAGAATATACAACCCCTGTGACAGGTAAGCAGGATTGTCAACAGATTGGCTTGGGAGATGCCTCAGGGATTAGTACAGCACACTTTGGACATAAGCAGGTAGGTCAGTCGGGCATGATCCTGGTGCAGTATCTGACCTCTGGTCCCTTCCTCTCTAGTGCTGGTCCCCTGCTCTGCTGCCAGCTGCAGTGAAATGAGCAGTTTTGCTCTATCGCAACTGTCTGTGGTGATGTCACTGTCTTGGAGACAGAAAGCTGAAGAAATGTGAAGGGACTTAAGGCCAAATGTTGTAACATGAGGGAATACTGAAGAGCTCCTGTCCTGAGAGTAATCTGTAATTCTTCATGGCAGGATTTAGGATGAAGACATTTCCTGGGCACCAGAAATAAGCAGAGAGGGATAAGGAAATGAATGGAAAGAAGGGGTAAGGCAGAGGAAAGAGAGAGACAGGAGAAGGAGAGAGAAAGAAAGGTGGGAGAAGGAAAGGGAGAAGGGAGGAGAAGGGAGGAGTAGAGGGGAATGAGCAAGGAAGAGGAGAGAGGGAGAGATAAAGGGAAAGTGGACAGGTGGGAGGAGAAGAAAGAGGAGACCAGAACCTTCTCAGAGACTTTGCCCAGGGCCGGAGGAACAGCACAGAGATTACAGCACTTGTCTAGCAATCACAAAGCTCTGGATTTGGTTCCCCAACACCACATAAATCAGATGTGAACACTTGGGAAGCTGAGGCAGGAGAATTTCTGTGAAATCAAGGCCAGCATGGGCTCCATGGACTTCGTCCATGAGGCTCTCTGAAGCAATCATGTGAAAACAGAGGTAGGTGGGAGTGCATGTGGAGGTAATCACAGAACATCATAGTCTTTTGGAAAGAATATTGACAGAAGCACAGATTCGTGGGTGAACAGGTGGATCTCCAAAGGACCACCGAGCATTCCACAAAGAACCTCATACTGTTCTCACTGATGACCCCTACCTAACATTACAGAAAAAAATATAATAAGTACATTACAGAAAAATATAATAACATCATCTTACAGAAGTCCAACAAATAGAAAGAGTGCGTACTTTTATACAATCTGTCACAAGGGATATATAAATTTTTAAATGAAATTCAATAGTCATTCATAGTAAAAGCTCCTGACATACTGTGACACATCTATTAGGTAATAGTGTCTAAAAAACAGACCCAATAAACCCCGCAATCAGTAATGATCAACATCATACTCTCTGGAAGTTCTCATTGCAATAATGTAAGAAAAGTCAGAATATCTGCTCCACCCAGAGAAGGCAATGCTAGCCAGAGCTGCCACTCAGGGAAGACCTATCATCGTTGCCTCTGGTCCCCACCAATCCTCCACTCCAGCACTGGAGGGGAGCAGAGGCTCTGCCTAACAAATTGGAAGTGGAGTGATGACAATAATTGGCAGGATCGAGAAGAAATCAATCTCCCAGCCTCTCCTGCTTCCTCACCCCGTGGGCTTTCTATCTTTCTAGTTCAGGTTTCCTACCTTGAGCAATTACAAGCTGGAGATAGGAAAGTATTATGAACATATTTGTCAATGAGTTTCAGATTTGGACACCTACACAAGTCTGGGCATTTTAGTTCCTGAGGTACAGTATTTTATAAGACGTGATAGCCACAGAACTTTCTTCATACCGAGCATGATCTAAGGATAATGGCATATACTTCGGATTTAATCTAAGGAGTGAGGAAAAACAAAATCTCAGAGTAGGTATTAATGGGAGAACTGGAGAGACAGCTGTTTTCTGTGCCACCCTACGATTGAGGCTTTTGCCAGATCTTGGTTTTACTCATTTTGTGAATGTACCCTGTATTGGTTAGGATTAGGCAGAATTAACAGGCAGAGAATTTATTTGGAGGACACACAAGTCAAAATGGGGGCCGCATTGTGAGAGCTGGAGGGTCCAGGGGCTGCTCAGACGTGAGGGAGGAGAACACCTGTCAGAGACTGCAGGACAGCCAGTGACAGTCTGCCGCAGATGGTCCTTATTCAAAGAGTGATGGGGGGACTGGAGGCTGGAGAGAATGTGTGGACATGAGCAAGTTGGTGGCTGAAGACAATCGAGAAGGTCAGAGCTTTCCAGGAAAGTCTGTAACAATCTTTTTCCTTCCTTCCTTCCTTCCTTCCTTCCTTCCTTCCTTCCTTCCTTCCTTCCTTCCTTCTTGCTTAGTTCCGGAAGCCAGTTAAGCCACCCACGTCGGGAGTGAGTGTTCTTCCCTCAATAGTGGCCCACAAGTCACTCACCTGCGCTGTGAACTCTACCTGGGATGTTTTCTAAGTTCTTCAAGTTGACAGAATCCTGTCAAAGGTCACGTACCCATTGTCAGTCTCCAGTGAATAAACGTTTCTCTTGGACCACACATTCCTTTGTTTGTTGGAAATAGCACCTTTCTCTGCCTTCTTCCAAGACGTGCCCTTCAGCTTGGCTGGGTCTTGGGTAGCCTGCTGCATACATCTCTGACCACTGTGGTTTTGATGTGGAATGTTCTTAAAAGCCTCACGTATTGGGATGTAACTGCAACTTTGTGCTATTGGGAGGTGGGACTTAGCTGGAAAGGGTGGATTTTGGGGGTTTGATCTGAAAAGACTGTGTCAACTTGCTGAGATTGGGGGTTGCCCTGGGCAGAGCTTTCTAGTGTGTTGCTTTTGACTCTTGTGGGCCAGAAAGTGAGGCAAGGGCAACCACCCTGGGTGTGGGGTCCCCTCTAGCAAATCGAACTAAGTAAAGGAAGAAGAAACATTGTTGTAGCTTCTTCCTAGCAAAACAGGAGCGTTGCCCAAGTCTTCAGACATCAGCTTGTTCCTATTTCACTTGGCTTCTGTATGCAGTGGGGTGAGCCGCTCCAGCCTCTGTCATGTGCCGTCATGCTTGCTGACTGACCGTGACCTGACTGTGAGAACTTCTGAAACTGTGAGATAAAAATAAATTTACCCTCACCCTTAAATTGTGGGTGTTGGGTATTTTGTCCCAGTAACAAAGACAAAACTAAAACATGACTGACCGAAAGAAAAAGAAGTAGGTATCGCAAGCATTGTAGGTGGTGGCTTCTGTGCTGGATAGGAGCAGAACACTGCTCTGCGCTGCTGCCGGTTCCACCCCGGCCATGCCACACTTACTTGGAGGCAAAGTAAGCAGGAGCAAAACACCAGGCCTGGGAGACATTTTTCAACACGCAGACACAGGAGCTGCCCTGAAGAGTGTCACTCTGCAGATTTGAAATATCTTGCGAGAAGGTTCGATCTTTGGGAATATTTATTATGCAAAAGTACTCATCATTATCAAGTCTTAATAGATATGGCCTCCAGCCTCAAGGAATTCATTAAAGTTCAACTATGAAACTGATATTCAAAGACAAAAAACATACGCTGCACAGAAGCATAAGATACAAGTTTATTAAATGTTGCCTCAGGTTTGAAATGTCCTCACGGCCAATGGAGAGTCTCGTGTCGTTAAAAACTGATTTATTTATTCGAGATTTTTCTCATGTGACTGTGGTTCATGCCAGATTTAGTAGAACATTTGGCTCGTTCTGCAATTACCTTCCTTGAAGTTCATTTCCTGTCTCTCCTGTCTTAGAAATGTAATGCATCACTGGGGCTGTTCTGAGTTTACGTTGTGTTCACTTTTAATTGTGCTAACTGACTGGAAATGGGGAGCAGATGGACACTTGGCCCAGAGATTAAACCCCCGTCTCTTGTAATTAGATGGTGTCAATTAATGGTTCCATGGGGTCCTTCTCTTCACTGCTGAGTAAAAGAGCTGTCCGGTGGGGCTCCTCAGAGCATTTGGGAACTAATGGCTTATTCAGTTCCTCCTTCACGTTTATTCATGGATACTGAACACACAGAACTCAAGCTGTCTTTCTCTCTTTGGTTTTTCTCCAACAGTTTCACCACTTGACTCTTCTTTTTTGGAGAGAGACGCAGCCAGATCAAGGGAATGCTTAATATCTCCTGGTCATGGGACTATTGGGGGACACTTTAGGTCCAAACTACAGTAGTTACCTAGGGTAGAAGCTTTAGAAATTTATAATATCGGAATGAGATCTAGCTTAAGAAAGAAGATGCTGCTGCCGCTTAGTCACTTTTCCACCGTGACAAAATACCCAACATCCATGACCTCAGAGAGGAAAGATTTATTCTAGCTCACGGTTTTAGGAGGTCGCAGTTCATTTATCAGTGTTTGGCAATGGTAGAAGCACAAGGTAGGAAGGGCCTGTCAGACGACCATGGCTCACGGCATGCCAGGCAGGAAGCCACTGGAAGGACGAAAGGTGGAACTAGTGTTTACCCTTCTAGGTCATGTCCCAGTGACCTGCTCCTTCCAAGTCCAGCGTCAGTGTTCCATCACTTCCAGGTTAACCTCTAGCGATTCATCTCTTCCAGGTCACACACTCAGTCATACACCACAAGTGTAATCACCCTAATCTACCACATGTTAATCTATGATCTACCACGTGCTAATCTATAAACTGCCACACGCCTGTAACCCACAGCATCCAAATGGATGAGGCTCTTGGGGGCCAGTCCAGATCCAAAACAGAGCACGGTATACATTTGGACACCTTAAATTTGAGCTGCAAATGCCCACAGGGCAGGGGGGGTTATGATGATAAAGTTGAAAGCATCATGAGAAGGTGCAAATGTAACACTGGGGAAAAGAAACCTCTCAAAGAGGACAAAAAAATAGTTTGAGGTAGCAAAAGAACAGATTACAGCTAAAAAAGGGACAAATTTAAATGAGCATCAAATTCTGCACAGAGATTCAAAAAGAAAAATGTGAGTTTAGTATTTGGTAAATTTTAGAGTCACGGTGATCTTAAAATAATGTAGTGTGTCTTAAAATAGCTTCGTGGGAGGAATGGGGAAGATAAATCATTGTTTCAGAAAAATCCAGTGCATGAAAACTATCTGCCAAAGGTAGAAGATGTCACCAGAATGAAGAAAAGAACGGATAAAGCTAGGATTGCACGGTGTGCCATAGGTCAGGGCTTCACGGACAGGAGGGAAGCTATGGTTGTTGGCAACACAGGAAGATCCCCACGCCCACTGCTACCTTCCAGGCTGAATTGGACTCTCCCACTCTCTCTCGCATGTTCTTCCTCCCCCATAGGCCTAACTGAGCAGCAGACCAAGGCTTAGCTGGACAAAAGTGGGTCATGCCCCACTGGAATGTACCTGACCTACCTCCACAATGTATTACCGTGTCAAACTGCACTTAAGAAATAGTCTGGAAGGGGTTGGCATGACCGGATCAGTGGCCTGAGCTTAACAACCATACTTTACAGGATTTGGAACATATACCAAGGTCCCCTGGTGGGCAAAATATCAGTTCCGATGAAAATGGTTCTACTTGTGTCAAGCTGGCCAGCAGTCAGATGACAGTGATATAAAAAAATTATGAAAGTGAGAACTGATGAGAGGTTAATACAAAAATTACATCAGCTGTGAAGTGGACGAATGGGTGGAGGTGTGAGTGGATTACTCTAGTTTTAACATTAACATTGAACTTTTGACTTTAGTATTACAATAGCATCATAGGGGTAAAACTATGTGAGTCCTCTAGACACCCTCCCAGTGGAATCATTGAGAAACAGCTCACTATTGCTTATGAATGAGGACAGATCACTTTTCATAATGGAAGCATTTAGATGTTCTGCTAATCAACTCCTTAGAATGGTTGAACATCTGTAGGCTCTTTATTTTTCTTAATGGGGATAGTTTAAAGAGCCCAGCTTAAGGGAATTACATGACTGGGCAAGTTTTATTCAGCACTGGGTTTCCTAACTCCTGCTCTCTCATAGACCCTTCTTCCCTTCCAATCTCTCTCCCCGACTTACCCCATCCTCTCACCTCTGCAGCTGGAAATAGTTTATTTTTGTATGCAAAACTATACATATTTATGTTTCTGTCTTTTTGCATGTGCACTTATATTGCTTTTATTTATATAAATTACATTTATTTACCTGTTATTAATTTCAACCAAAATCAGCTTACACTTTAGCTGTGATCTTGGAAAGTGAGGCTGACATACTCTCTCAAAGGGGTGACACAGCTGTTGACTCAGATCAAGTAGGATCGCAGATGGGCTCCCCAAACTTGTGGAAGTAGATCATAGCATCAGTCACTTTTTTTCCCCCTGCGGCATTTGGCCCAACAGTTTAGCTCATAAACTTTCCATATAATTTGTCTTTGGTGATGGTGTTAGCGGTGGTGGTGCTGTTGCTGAATGACATTGTAAAAAGAGGGTGAACAAAGAGCTGGACAGAAGTGGCTCATGCCCTACTGGAATGGACCTGGACGTTCTTAAAATTTACTGCCACACTGAAGTGCTGGTGATGTTGCACAAAGAGGATGCGTTTATATTTGTCCACTAACTTTTTGGGAAACTTTGCTCCAGTTTTAATTTCTTTTCTTCCTTACTATTCATGGGGTTTAGGTCCAGAGATGACATCCTTCCATTTTCAGGTGTCAGATGGGAGAGCTTTCTTGATCTTTAACAGACAGCAGATCCATATCCTTACAAAGGTCCTAAGGAAGGACATTTACCCCCAAGTTTCCCACCTGCAGGGAGCTATTTCTCCTTGCAAGGACCCCCATGAACTTCTCTGGAAAAAACCTTTCAGTTCTCCTTCTTTCCTCATTAACTCACTCATTAGTCATTTCTTCAGCAAATATTTATTGAACAGATCCTGCTTTTTAGGTACTGGAAAATATAGTCCTGCTGTCCAACAAAATAGTCTGTCCCCATCTCTTGAAAATCACACTCTGTCCACTCCACTGAATCCCCTGTGGTTCCTACTCACAAGTGTCTTTTTCTTAGGAGAAAGAGCCTTGTGTTCTAGGGATGCTCAAATTGAAAGGGTTGTACCTCAAGAATGACACTCATGAAATACTATCGGGTTGAAGCCAAAGGAAGTAAAGATGATGGACTCAGAAACAAGAATAGACAGTGCAACGGGATTGGCGCGAAGGTATCGGCTAGTGCTAGGGCCTGTGTGGGAGTGAGAAATCTATATTACCCCACCAATCAAATGGCTAATAAAGTAAATGGTTAATTTTTTAAAGTTATCTTTATAATTTAAAGATAAAATATAGCATCCTATCTTCTTTGTATTTTTTCTGTTGCTCATGAAGACCTGATCCATTTATACTGCTTTATGAATTTTCCTTTGCACATTATTTGATCTTATGTACTTTTTACTACTGCCTGAGCTTTCTCACAGGACCTCAGGCAGCAGCGGAGCCTGTCTGCTTCCTCTCTGTAGCTTTCCTACTTCATTCAGCTCTGATGACACATATATGCAGAAGTGCATCCCCTGGGGTGCTCAGTCTTGCTTGCAAGCCACGTCTCCTTCAGTTAGCAAGTGGAGGGAGAGAGCACCCACTATATGCCAGCCTCCATCCACAAAGATGCAGACTGTCTGGCTGCTTCTAAGGGAAACTTGTAGGTTACAGCAGCACATGCCATGGGCCTCATGTTCTCGCCTGGTTTGGGAGGCCCTTCCTCTTTATTCTTGGCACTGACATACAAGCTGCTGTGGCTTAGATCTAGGACGTCCCTCAAAAGCCTCGTGTGGGGCTGAGAGAATGGCACAGCAGTTAAAGTGCTTGCCTAGAAAGCATAAGACCCTGAGTTCAATTCCCCAGCACCACATGAAGTCTGGCGTGGTCACACTCGCCTATAATCCCAGCACTGGGGAGGCTGAGGCAGGTGGATTACCATAAGTCAAAAGCCAGCCTGGGCTATGGAGTGAGTTGAGGATGGGCTGGGGCTACAGAGAGAGCCTGTCTCAAAAAAAGAAAAAAAAAAAAAGCCTCATGTACGTATGAGTACTGTGCACTGTGGGGCCTGGATGGAAGGGGCAGATGCCTGGAGCCTGACATGCAATGGCGTGTGCTGGCTCCACCCTTCCTCCTAGACTTGTCTCTGTTTCGCCTTATTGTGAGGATCTCTGTCTCCATAGCAACGGCTTCAGCTCTGCCTCTGGCTGCAGCCCCTCCATGGGATTCCATCATTTTCCAGCCACCCACTCACGAAGGGGCTGAGGCCTTCTGAAACCGTGAGCTAAAATAAATCTTTCCTCCTTTAAGTTGTGGGTGTTGGGTATTCTGTCCCAGCAATGAAAAAGCAACTAAGACACAGGCTCACGATGAATGAGGTTTATATACATGTTCGTACAGTTTCTTTGGTTAAAAAAATCATTATCTTCATTAAAGAAACATCCAAATAATTGAAAAAGAAAAATCTAAATCTTAAATTTAATGTTTCTTGCCAGTATTGGGGAGGGGGGATTTATTTTCATCTCCTGTGCCTGTCTTCCAGATACTGACTGGTTCTTACTCTAAAAAGACACACTGAATTGAGGGCTCAGGTTATCTTCAATGCACTGGAGAAAAGAACAGATGGTTTACTGGATCTAGAAATGACCAGGAGTTTATCTCCATTACTCAATAAATCATTAATTTGGGGCTTCAGCACCACAACTAAACATTAGGACAGGTTTGCCTTCAGAGTTTGGTAATCATCGAAAAATAAGGAAGCTGGCCTATCTTCACATGGGCTCTCCCCATCCGCAAACGTAAAAAGTAGAAATCTGAAGAGAAAGTATCAGTCAAGACATCAAAGAACTCCAACAATATATTGAGTGTAGGACGATGGGATGGCGGTGCCCCCCCCCCCCACTCTCGGGTACCCAGGGGTGAACTCAGGAAAACTCTCATGGTGGTGGCTGTTGGCCCTAGGTTCTGGGTGAGGCTTAGGATTCCGGTCAGATAGCGCAGCAAATCACAGTGCAGTGCTGGCCAGAAAGAGTTTTAGTAATCACTTAGTCAACTTCATTGTTCAGGAATCTTGAATTTTAAAACTACTAAATGATTGTGATATAAGAGACCCTGGCAACACAATATAAACCGTATCAAGTAGTCTTCAAGAGCAGAGTTGGAATTCAGAAGAAAATAAGAAAATTGCTAAAGAGCCACATGTGAAGAAGGTACTATAAGCAGACCTGTAAATCAAACTGAGAACCTATTTCAGAAACCAAAATACTTGACTATTAATGGCTGTGCTGATGGCAGGTGGCATGACCAAGGACAGAGTGAAGGACTCCCTATAACCTCAGGTAGCTCAATACTCCTTTGGAAAATGCAGAGTAGAAAAAAAAACTCACAAAAAAGTAAGGAAGCTGGCCTATCTTGACATGGGTTCTGGATGAGAGTTTTGCAAAGCTTTCTTGTCAGAATTTGTAACTTTAAGCCAATCTTCTATGTGGGTTTGTCATTTTTATCTCCTACGTATAAGATCAGGAAAGCCCTATAGTAATATTTCCTTATCCTTTCGTAAGTGAATACTCACCAAATACCACAGTTAGGAAGAAGCGATGGTTGACGAGCACACTGTAGTTCTATCTGTAATGTTCACTTTATATATCTCTAATTCTTCATCTATCTTCCTAAATAGGCTTGTATACAATTCAGTCCTAATGTCATTGAATCTCTCTGATGCTGCTCCTTGTATTGTCATTCAAAGAATTTATACAGGGAAAATTTGTTACAGAGAAATACCTGAATTCAAATGGTTCCAGCCAATTCTTTCATAATAATTTGAATAAGCGTAAACCTAAGAAACAGACCAGGTTACAAGGTATTTCAAGAGATTAACACACACTTAACATTCACAAACCACATGCCTACCTTCAAGTCAACACAACTGAGTGCTTAAGATGAATTAAGACACTCGCACAAACAACAAAAATAAGTCAAGTCTATTTTTTCCCAGAGTTTATTTATTCCGAACACACAGCTTTTCGTGTCTTTCTCCTTTGATTCTTGGCCTGGCTTTGAGCCTTCATGACCTTCTCTCTTCTTCCTCTGTCCTTGCTAACCTGAAAGCTGAGCTCCAAAATAGATCTCAAGTTGCATTACTAAATCTGTAGGGTTCTTTATTCTGATCAATTTTATTAGGTTGCCTTCTAAAGTCCCGTTCTTTTCATGATTCTAGTTGAGAGGTGAGCAAAAGAGGGACTTGCATGGGATTTGGAAGGCAGAAGTGAAGCAACAACAATTAGTAGCTGAAGGTCATTAAGGTCAGATGTGTGACTAAAAGGTGCCAAGGGAACTGAGGGTTCCTGCTTATACTCCCTCTCTTTGCCTATGTACAGCTTTTCATCCAGACTCTTGATCCTGTTGACCAAGAACTGGCCCTCGTCCCACTCCAAACACTTGCCGGAAGTGATGCCATAGGTGTCTACAGACATGCTTGGCCTCTTAGGCTGACCAGGTATTGACTCTCCAATCCTGCAGCTTCCTTCCAGGACTTGAACCACCACAACTCTTGTAATAACTGAATTAGAGCAAAGTCATTATAGTAACCACAAGTTCCATGACAAATAATGGTTCTGTTCCCATTCAACTGTGACTGACTCACATTGTTATCTAGTGCCCAAGAGAGATGTGTAACAGAGAAACTAGTGAAAAACCTTTAGCAGGATTCACCTGTGGTATCTTTTATTCTGGAATATGGAGTAATATATGAAATGAGACAGAAAATATGGACTGGCCCTCTCCAACAGGGGAGTGCTGAATGCTGTGGTCTGTGGAGCTCCTTATTAGCTCATTTGACTGGATCAAAACATTGTTTTTCTCTTTTGCTGCTTCTGTCCTGCCCCTCATAGCATTTAATTCTGAAACTCACAAACTGTGGGCCATGGCGGTCCTGTCAAGCAGCCTCTCCCTCAGTGCTTCCCTCAAGCTCCTTCCCTTTCCCCATCTGTGTGCCTTGCATGGAGCCAGCAGACACCACGCTATTCCCACATGCTGGAGTAAAACCCTGAAAAGAAAACTGTTTTCAAGTTGTTGCTTTTAAAAGTGCCCTGCTAGTGTTGCTGGGCAGCACATCAGCCTAAGCTAGGGGTTGGGGGGCGGGGGGGGGGGGACCTGTATCTTGGCTCACATTTCTCACTCAGCGAGTACACCCCAGTACATTGCCATTTGCCTTTTTTACAGAACAGTTTTGTAGCAATTCCATTTATTACACATTTAATTGCCTTTTAATTGGTGCAGCTGTTTGCAGCATATTTGAGGCATACTGGAACTATCTTCCCTTGAACCCATTTCAGGCTCACTTCCTGCCCTGGATTATGCTATTGTGAGCCAAAACGCTGTGTGGGGGCCTCCCAAGTTTAATCAAAGACTTACTGCTAGAATTAAATCTTCAGGAATTATAATTTGTCTAGGCCACAGAGAAGGAACAGTACCAAAAATCAGAGGTAATTTCGGGAACTAAGGCAACCATTTTAATGTGCCAGTCCATGTCAATACGTAAATAATCACTATATGGGGATGAGGGTCTAAGACTCCAGCAACTAGAATTTAGGTTGCAAATTTATTTTAGAAAGCTCTTTGAACACAAGGAAAACAGGGTCTCACTCTGTAGTTCAGGCTGGTCCTGAACTCACATGTAGCCTAGCTGTCCTTGAACTCACAGAAATCCTCCCACCTCAACCTCCTGAGCGCTGGGGTTACAGGTGTGTGCCATCCCACCCAGGTTATGTGGTGCTGAGAAATCAAGCCCAGGGCCTTAGGCTTGCTAGGCAAAGGCTTTAACCACTGAGCTAAGCTACATTCCTAGTCCAAACTGTAGGTCTGTGACAAGTGATTTACCTTTGTGGACAGGGAGCTTGGTCTGTAAGGTCACATCTGAATTTAACATCCTGAGAGTGTGATTATAGCCCAGTAAGGGGAGCCCAAGATGGCAACAATGAAGGATTATTTCCTCAGTGGTTCTGCACGATTTAGTTGGAAGACAGGCGTGTAGCAAAGGAATTTCCTCTACAGCCTAGCTTAAAAAGACAGAGGATCTGCTGGACCTGATTGGTGACCACAGGACCAGAAGAAGAGTGGCAGGTATTACCAGCAGGGAAGCACAGGCTCCCAGATAAGGAAAGAGCCTAGGGTGGGGCCCAGAGGGCCGTCCTCATATGTCTGAGGGCAGCTGTGCTGAGCCAACCAGTGGACCACAAACAGGCAGTGCGCGGGAGGACTGCAGCAAGGTTGACAGCCTAAAAAGATACCAGTCAAGTTGAGGGCCCTGTGCCTCAACAGCACCCCTTGACCACAGCAGGCCAGAATGCTGAGTAATCCTGGCCACAGTGCACAGCAGGGAGAGGACCTGCCTCTAAGAACTTGGAGCCTGGGGACTACAAACAGAAGACCAGCCTACAGAGATACAGTACCGGAGCGATGGGTCAGGAAGCACAACCAGTGTCTCCTGGCAGGCCCAAAGAGGAGCCCTGGGAGCACATGGTGAACTCAGGTAGTGGTGGAAAAGCCTTCGGAGCAGGGCGTCCTTACAGCCTGGGTCACAGGAAAAAGACAAGAAACTGCTTGCACATTCCCCGCAGTCAGCAGGATTCAAGGTATTGGCTGTGGAGACTTGCCATACAAATAAAAGTGGGATTTTTTGTTTTGTTTTGTTTCGTTTTTTCATTTTATTTATTTATTTGGGGGGGGGGGCTTTAAGCTCATTTCAATAGTTTTCTGTGGGTACATTGAACTTGAATTTTTTGTATTTTTTTCTGCTATTGTTTTGTGAGTTTCTTATTCTTTTTTCTCTTTTCTTTCTTTTTCTCCCTTCTTTCTGTTTCTGTTATTCATTAGTTTCTGCATTTCTTTTTCTCTTGACTAGCTCTTTCACCCTTTTGAAACAGCCTTTCTATATTTTCTGGAGACATATTCCCTCGATTTAACTCATAATTCTCCCTGTTTCTTCTTACTTTTGTTTATAGAGCTTAAATTTATCTACTATCCTCTGGTCTGGGATTGAAGCTCCACCATACTTTTCTCTACCCTACAAATATTCTTCTGTTTTTTTATCTCTCTCCCAGACCTAACCCTTAATCTCAGTCCTCTCTCTCCCTGTCTCTATCAGTCTTACTAATAGTATTGTTAAATATTGATAACTCACAGACATACAGCTGAACATGGTGGGAAGCAATAATGGTATATTCATTATCTAGACATAGATCTGTAAGGTAGATTTTTTTCTCTATTATCAACAATTATTTAGTATCACCTTGAACAAACTCTTCTAATATGCTATGAGACAATCTGTACATAAACCTTCATTAGCAATATGCATTACGTTTCTAAGGTTAAGAGTGAAATGATTGTGTGAGTTGAGGTCTTGTTATCGTATGTCTATAGCTGTGATGCACTAAGTTTAACCACTGACATGAATAGCTGTCCCATTGTTAAGACACCATAGTGGATGGAGTCTATTCAAGGATGATAACTTCTAGTGGTTTGGTTTAGGCTACCTAACCAATATAGAAGACTATTTTGTTCGTGTCAGTGATATAATACTAGCATTAGTGGAAGATTTTGACGAGTCAGTATGGAGGGTATAGACTCTAGCTTTTAATGTTAAGGGTGGAAGGGTTATGGTATCAAATTGGTTATTAGGTTCTGTCAATAATTTGTTAGTCTTAGATTAAAATATTATTGCAACTCTTTATTCAAATTATGGATAATGGCCTAGACATTAATCTTTTTTTCCAATATAAGCCAACAAATGTCTTGTCTATAGATCACATACAGTGCTGTAATCAATTCATATTTCACAAAAAAGTGAAGGAGATTAGGTAACCAGCAGAAGGTTGGTCATTGAGAAGATGCTCAAGTTAATAGCTGAGTAAGCTAAAAACAGACATAAATGCTAAAATTCGAATGAACTCAAGGACATTCCAAGGAAATAAATAGTCTAACAGAAAAATCTGCATAGTAAAGAAAGTGATTTGTAAAAATATACGGTATTGGCACAAAAATCAGTTGACCAGGCGAACAGAACTGAGGGTGCAGAGACAACCTCAAGTACCTTCAGCTCTCTGGTCTTCAACAAAGGGGCCAAAAATACATATTGGAAAAAGGATGGCCTCCTTCATGAATGCTGTTTGGAGAACTGTCTACCCACATGAAGAAGAATGAATCTAGACATACCTATCGCCAAGTACTAAAAAAATCAAAGTGAGTCAAAGTCCCAGATACTAATCCAGAAACACTGATCCTCATGGAGGACCTTATGAAGATATAAGCGCAGGCAAAGACATTCTCAACAGGACAACTGATGTAAAAGAAATAACCCCCAGAATCAAGAAGTGAGATTATATCAAATTTTTAAAATTCTGCACAAGAAAGGAAACAATCAACAAATGGAAGACAGAACCAACAGAATGGGAAAATTGTTACCACCTACACCTCAGACATGAGGCTAAGAACTAGAATATACAACGATCAAAAGAAAAAGAGAGGCCTCAAAGTCAGACCTAATTAAAAGAAATTGAAATGAATAGACAGTTCTCAGAAGCACAGGTGGTCAGCAAACACATAAAAAAAGTTCATCAGAGAAATGCATATCAAAACAACACTGGGAGATTATCTTACCCAATGAGAAGGCCTTATATCAAGAACTCAAATAGCGATAGGTTCTGACAAGGCTGCAGGAAGAAAACAACCCTTTTGTATTGCTGGCCGGACTGTAAACTGGTGCAACTCTCTGGAAAATAGTAAGAAGATTCTTCAAAAAAACTGAAAATAGATACTCAATTTGACCCGAAGGTACCTCTTCTGATACCTTTCCAAAAGAGTGAAAAGCATCATATAACTGACATGCATGTATACCCATGTATAGCACCACGACTAACAGTATCATGGCTAAATCATAGAAGATGCCAAAATATCCACAAGTGGACCAATAGATACAGAAAACGTGGTGTAGGTACATAAGGGAATACTACTCTGCCATTGAGACAGATATACTTGAGTCATTTGTTGATAAATGGACACAACTTGAGACCATTGTTCTTAATGAAGTGAGTCGGTCTCAGGAAGTTCAATATTGATGGTTTCTCTGAAAAACCCACAATACAAATAAATAATAGTCAACTGGGCAAGAGGTTGGGAGTCAGGGAGGATGAGGGAGGTGGCAGGAGGGTGAGAAAGGGGGAAAAGTGAGGGGAATGTGAGGTTGATATGATACATATGTGCACAGAATTCTCAAGTTTAATGTAACCATCATGTATTGCACTAATCCACACACTAATGAGACTGGGGAAAACCTGTTGGGGCTTAGATCTGAAATGTCCCGCAAAACCTCAGGATCGGATTGTGGGGATTATTTGGATCATGTATTGATTTCGGGGGGCTGTGAAGTGGCCGAGTCTGCTGAGGAAGGGTGGATCACTGAAATGTGGCCAGGAGGGCATATTTCCCCTGCCAGTTCCCTCCTGGCCCCTCCTGCTTCTAGCCTTGATGCGCAAACAGCTGTTGTCTGCCAGGCTGTTCCACCAAGCCCTCTGCCATGCCGCCAGGGCCATCCGCCCATCCGTGGGCTGGCTGAGCACTCTCACTCCGAGCGAAAATAACCCTTTCTTCCCTGCAGTTGCGGTGTCCAAGGCCGTGTTCCAGCAACGCGGAGGTAGGTAGCTAGGACAAGGCCTTATGCTGTGCATTACCTATAGGAAGCACTTGTAATATAGTAGTATACTCTTGAAAAGTAAGTCCTGGAGTATACTTGTTTTGGCACAAATAGGCTGCCCAGATGCTAGCTCGCTAATTTATTTATTTATTTTTATTTAGGACAGATTCAGTAGGTCTTGACTGGCAGTCTCTGAGTGGGAATTTTCCCACTTGCAGTATCCCTGGAGTTGTAGTGAGGGGAAGAAGAAAAATTATAGTCATGGAAGTTCTTTACAGAATGAAAATTGCTGCACAAAAACATTTAGCAAGATAAATACCCCACAGTGATATGTGGAGCTAAAAAACAACAACAACAACAACAACCTGAGCAGATCACAAGACCTCAGGTATTCCTGGACTGCTCACTTAGTTACCCAAGTCATTGTTTTTAAGTCTCTGGACTCTGTCCATACTTCTTAGTATTTCCAACTGGCGTGGAAATCAGATGGCAAAACCCAAGCTGCTTGAGGGGGTCTGGGTAGAGCCTTGGTATGAGAAGGACATGTAAGCAAGGAGCTGGGGCTGCCCCGCCTCTTCCTGAGGGGTTGGGCTGCAGGCTACCAGGAAGGCCCTCATCTGACACTTGGACCTGGGGGACAAAGCAAGCATGACTCTCACAGGAAGGGAGGAGGACAGCGGCAACCATGTTTGGGCAATTCTGGGGTTCATAGAACCTTGCCATGTTTTATACTTGCATAGCTCCTTGAAAAATGCAGACTCTGATTACCCAACAGAGGGGTCTGAAATCTGCACCCCTTCCAGTCCTGCTTCTAGGGTGTATCTCTCTGGAAAGAGGGAGCATTTCTCTACTGGATGGAGTCCTACCAGTTCCCTCTCTGGGATGCCCTAAAGGGAGTGGGCATTTTTACAATTTTCATCATGAGCCTAATCATTTGCATCACAATTCAAAAGTCCTTTTACAGACAGACTCCCTGGAATGCCTAATACACAGTCCCAGTTCCCACTACCATGCATTATCTTCAAATTATGCAATTTTATCTACAACAGTGTAGCTCATTTATTGTCATTTTCTCATTCCACCTTTCTCTGGCTTCTTCCTAGGGTGCAGTCACCAGGCATTTACTGGAAGTTTACTATAAACTCCAAAGGTTTTACAGCTGGACATTTTGGACTCACAGGAATCCACACATTTCAATTTTATCAGAATAAGCAACTGAAGAAAGGAAGAAAGGGTGGAAAGAAGAAGGGAAGGTGAAAGGGAGGAATGGGCAGATTTTATCAATTCCGTTTTGCAACTGAGGCCCAAAAAGGTTAACTCATCTAAGGTCATCCAGCTACAATGACGAGGGAGAATGCAGACCAAGAGAATTTGGATCCAGAGTTTTCACACTTAGCTACATGACATTCCTCTAGGATTTCAGAGTCCCCTTCCCATTTTGTTATTAGTATGCATTTGCAGGACACAATGGTGACATTAAACTTGAGTCTTTTGTGCATGTACTTATCACCAGCTTCACATTCCCTTCCCCTCCACCTTCCCAGCCTCCCAGCCCTCTCCTCGTCTCTCTTGACTCCCAACATCTTGCTCAGTTGATTTATGCTCGAGATTTCTCAGATTAGAGACACCAGGTAATATTTAACCTTCAGAATCTGATTCATTTCACTAAGCATAATTGTCTCCAGATGTATATCCATTTACCTACCAATGACTCAAATCTGTCTTTATGACAGAGTAATACTCCATTGTGTGTATATATACCATATGTTCTTTATAAATTCGTCTATTGACAGATATGTCGTCATCTTCCATGACTTACGTGTTGTTAGTTGTGCCGCTATAAACCCATGTATGTATTTCTGTTACATGTTGCTCTTAACTCTTTTGGAAAGGATTTTAGTTCTGAATTACTAAAAATATGCACACTCTCCTTCCCAACCTTCCTTTCTTCTTTCTACTCTTCCTTCCTTCAATTGCTTATCATGGCAAAACTTACATTTACTAACTTACATTCTCATTTTGACATCCATAGCCCTTGGTTTTGATGTGTCATTTTGTTTTACTAACTTTTTCAAAAAAATTTTTGTGGTTTAAACTTTCTGGGGCCAAGCATCTCCTACTAGGTCATCATAAAGGCAGGAAAACATCTGTGTGTGCAATTTTTGAAGTAGATTTTTCACTAACCTAAGCTCCAAAGAGCATTTAGGTCTAGCTTTTGCTCTTTCCTTCTGGGTCATACTCAATTCCCAAGATCAACACAGGATTTTCTGTTATTATATCAGTCTTTCAAATGGACTGTTACCTTTCCAGTGTGGGTCTCCGCACACATTCACATACATACGATTCAGTGTTAAACTTAATTTTATAATAGGCAATACTTTTGAGTCCTTTCCTAGAAATCACCATTTCAGATAATTGACTTTCTCCTTCTTGGCACTGAAGACTAACTCTTAACAAGCATTTTTTTTCCTAAATAATGCAGGTTTTTAGATCTCTCTGTAGCTACCATTAACAAGCCTCCTAGACTTACACTAATAACAGCTTTCCACAAATATCCAGGACTGTGGTTTTTGGGCCCGGATAGGCCTGCTGGTCTTCCTGCTCCTCTTCTGAATTGTAACCAGCCTTAAACATTAAGTTCTACTGGTTGTACATCCAGAATCCCTTTGCTCAGCACAAAGGAACTTCTCTGAATTAACAGAACACAATGAATGTAAAGACCCCAAATGTGTAGGGTTTCCTCCCCTTTTCTGTGAATGTTGACATTCAAGACCTCCAGATTGCCCATGGGCCTGTCTGACCCCAGTACTACTGAATTGAAGGCTCAATGAGTATCATAGGTCATTTTATAACCCTCTTTCCTTAGCAGGTAGACCCTAACATAGTGGACTGCCATCATGGGCAAATTTTCCAAAAACAGTGTCAGGAAACAGAGGTTCCAGCGATCAGCTGGCCCTGTTTGGGGGCGAGGTTCAACTTTCTGATGACTCATTTACGATGAGAAGCTCCCCTGAGCGAATATTCTTCAGGCAGCCGAAGCTATGTGAGACGTGCCACAGGTGAAATCTTATTTTCCAGAATTAGAGTGAAGACATTGAGGAAAAATTAATTTCATCCAAGATGTTTCACGTCTTACAGCAAGGTTTTTTTTCCTGAGATTCATAACTGAATGTAGTCTGAATGTAGTAAAGAGAAAAACTGGTTCTCATCAAGGGAAAAGGTGTGGATTCAGAAAACTGATTCTCAGAGGCTGGCAGGGACTAGAGCAGTTTCAGATACAGAATCCAAATTCTCTGTGGGCTTCTGAAAATGGAGTGACAAAGAGCAGCGTAGTGTCTTCAGAAAGCTAACATCCCTAGAGTCACCCCAACTGATAACCGTGTAACTCCCCTGGATCCAGAGTTGCTAAGGGAGTTTCACAGGCCAGAATCTTCACAGCGTGTTCCCCACGCGGGACACAGCGGAAGGACTGGCTCTCCACTGCCACATCAGTTAAAACCTAGCCAAGCGGTGGGAATTCTCTGTATTTTGTTCTATTATTAGAATCCAGTTACCATCTGGTGGTACACTGCAGGGAAGTGCTATTCTCTGCGTCAGCAAACATACCATGCAGCCTCTCAGTGATCAAGCTGGGAGCTTCCAGAGAGGAGAGCACAAGATAGAGAAATAATGTTGTTCCTGCCTACAGAATCGCATGTCCACCGGAATTTCTTGGCTTCGGGACATAGTTATTGAGCTTGACCATAGTAAAAGAGGACTTCAATCTGGTACCACGCTGAACTTTATGCTGTGAAACCCCCTGCCCAGGCCAAGAACCCAGGCCAACAGCAGGCACTCGGGTTTTCACGGCGACTTCCTGCTTCCTCCTCTCCTAAATGCAACCCCGGCAACCCTGGGATCGCCAGGTTTTCTTCATGGGTAAGAAGCTACTCCTTCTTTAAACACTCTTAGTTGAAGCAGAATGTTAAGAATCCTGGCTCTGATGCCCCTCCCCTTCTCTTTTTTTGCCGCATGAGCCCTCATGGTGGGAGAAGCCACAGGCTGATCTACGGCGAACAGTTTGATGGATGTGGAAATTGTTTGATGCACAGTTGATGGATATAAATAATTTGATGGATATTGAGCCCACAAGTTCGCTTGTCAGCCTCCCAGGGTGATTTATTCCACTGAAGTTAGAAGAGAAGTTATGCCTAGATTCCTTTTTCAACAGTCTGAAACGTCTTTGGAAGTTTTTGGAATTAGAATTTAGGGAAGTATTGCAAAGGTAATGAAAGACAAGGGGCTCAAAGAGAAGGTTGGGGTCCTGGTCTTCGATTAAGGAACAGAATACATTTGTTTCAGAGCGTCTAAAGTCCTCTGAGTTAAAAGATTTTGTTTCTGTCTCTTTCAGCTATTAGTCATTCATTTGGCTCTCTGGCTTGTGCGACTCTGTCTCTTTTTTCCATGTGGGTGCATCAGTTGTTGAAAATGGAAGGCCAAGAAGCAGGATTCTGGGTCCTCAAGTACTACATCCCATAGGCGGCCTCCAACCCCTGCTGTTCCCCTGAAGCCAGGAAATTCCTTTATCTAGATGAGGGGGTAACCTAGCACCCAAGACTAAGAACAAAGGCAGAGTCGTGTTGCTTCCCCTTAGGTCACACCCAAATCCCAGCAAGTAGCTTTATCTACTGGAGGGAGAGAGAGCCCAGCACGTTTCTTACAAGGGAGGAGTAAAGATGGCAAGTGGCCACCTACCCAGTTGTCTTAGGCAGGACAGCAGCTTCCGACTGTCTGATTTCATCTGAGACATTTGAAGGCTTCCTTTTCTTCCTTCTTATTTATCTTCCTTGCAGTAGTACTAGCTAAAATACCCAGAAACTTTAGTAAACAAAAAAATAGTTCAAAAGAACCATAAGTTGTAATCTTTCTTCTACTTGAATGTTTATAGCTATGCCAAGCAAAACTAGGTGAAGTATTTTCCCCTGAGACTTTTCTGTTCTTGTTTTGTCTTTGGTCTCTTACTCAAATCACCAAGTTTGTCTGGGTGTAGCCGATCTTCTAGTATTTATCCCTCTGATTTAAGTCCTGCTCCTTGAAAGTACTGTCAACCCATTAACACTGTTGTGTGTGGTCAATGGTACCTCAGAGGCAGTGCAATACAGAACAGAGCTCAAACTACATACTGGAAAGGCGGCGGCCTATCATCTCACTTTTAAAAACTACAAAATTCTACAAGATTGGTAACACTACTTTTCCTATTTAATAGACTACAGGTGCAAATCAAGTTCTTTATAGTCACATGTCTAATAAGCAACAGAGCTGGGATTTGAACTCAGGTCTTTCAGCTACAAATTCTATGCTCTTTCAAAAGAGCGTGCTGCTTTTTAAAATAAAAAGGAGGAGAGGAAGAAAAGAAAAGCTAGCATTATTCCCACTCAGGGAGAGCTCAAAATGAACAATGGATTTTGGAGACTGCTCTATGCAAGGCACATATAGGCTGCATTTGACCGGTGAGCTGTGCATAGAATACATTGTTCCTGAACTCAAGGCAAATGGCAGAGGTAACAGAAATGCAGCTCAGGTTTTTATATAATAAAAGGAAAAAAGAAAAAACACCCTTCGGAGAGTTTACAGCAAGAAAGCACTCTTAATTGAAGAGTTATACACAGTCTATTTTGAAGAGCTGAACTTCTGAGTTCTCTGCAATGTAAATAAAAAAAGGGACAACATGTCAAACACACAATGGTAGAAAAGCGAGACATGGATGCTTTACCTGGACACTCCAGGCAAAGAGCTATTGCCCGCTCTCGGGTGGAAGGGACTGGTGATCAAATTAAGCACCACATAACTGAAATTCTGATTTAAGGAATCCCATCCTCTCACCTAAAACTATGCTTTTGGATAGTTCGATTCAAAAAAAAAATCCTCTTGGTTATATTCACATTTGAAGAACCTCAATACAACAGTGTCAGGGTCATGTACACTGGTGGGGTTTCTCCACCACAGTTCCCCATGATGCTCGGGGAGGAAGGAACATTACCCTGGCCTGTCTGTGTATCTGCATCCCTCAGGGACAGAGGAGTTGGCACGGGCAGGATAAACTTGTGTGACTGTTGGCCTAGATTGAGTCTACATTAAAAGGATAACAATGACCAGCTCTCTTGTTCCTGACAGAGATAATATAAGGACAAACAGAGTAATGCATAAGCCTCCCTGGTATTCTTCATAACAAAGGAGTTAGTCAAAATAATTCCTTTATAGTCAACCCGTGGGTAATCTTTATTTTAGGAAAAAAATTGCATAAGAGTTATTTAGGTCGCTCAAATTAAATGAATTGGGCAATGAAGGGTTTGTTAAATACCTTTCTCCATTGGGCACCATAGTAGGTGCTGCTTTTATTAAAGACTAATTGGACATTTAGTGGCCTGGGGAATGGCAATTGTTCTGAAATGTGAGCTGTTTTGAATAATAGCTATCAGTTTAATAAGGATTTATTCTGCAGACTTTATGGACACTTGAGGAGAGGGTTTCATGCATTTCCATTAAATGATGTTTACCCAGGAGTCCCTAGAAGTGGACACCGCTTTTCTCTATAGAAGTAACAGGATCTCAGCTTGTTATTAGCCAGAAATAAAGAAAATATTCTGAAAACTCAACAATTGGCCAATCTGAATTCTCCAAAATGGAGTTAGCTTAAAATTTAGCCTCTCAGACTTTCAGTAGGAGAAGAAAAAAGTATGTATTTTCAGTCAGGCTTAGTGAATACACAGTAATTATGTAACAGATAAAGAAGTTAAGGTAAAAACCTATTATTCTAGGCATTCTACAACTAATCTAATTGCCAAAGGAAGAATAAGAAAAAAAGGAGGGTTTAATCTTTGTGTCAGTTGAAAAAGAAAACAGGATGGGAGAAAGAAATGGGAAATCAGGCAAAAAAATTAATGTCTTTGCCACATGGTCAAAATAAAATGCAAGGGAAGAATTTTGTGACAAAAATAAAGCCTGCTTTTCTTATCTCTACTCAGTAGGCTCACCACTTTATTCAAAAGCCAACCCTGACCCCTTCGACCAAGTCAATTTTTCCCACCTTGGGTTTCCACAGGCTTATTTCTTCCAAAATGCACTTATCCCAGAATGCTCGGTGCTGAGACAATAGATGAGCACTCTACTTCCCAGCGTGGATTCCGGCTTTCAGGAGGTGGGCTCCATGTCTTACACTTCTTTCTCCACAGAGCTTTGCACACAGCATGGACTCAGGGCACATCCTCCCAATGAACAAGTGCACAGAGTAAACAAACAGCTTCCTTAAACTTTGGAATGTTGGATACACTTACATATCAACAAGAAACTGGACTTCAGTAGAAAGTTTGGTATCTCTTTGAAGTCCATACAGCAATCTTCCTGGTTGCCTCATAAAAATCTTTTCTGCCTTAGGTTAACTTGACTCGGCATCCAAACGAGGTCATATATTGTGTTTGATTGTTATATCGTTTCTGTCTCTTTCAATCTATCCCCCTTTTTGTTTTCCCATGCATACTTCTTGATTAAACCAAATACTCTTCCCTGTAGAATATCCTAGATCTCTTTCTGTTGGTATTGTTTAACTTATTCCTTCACTCTTAGATTTCCTGCACATGACCAATTAGTTCTAGAAGCTTGATAAGATTCAAAGTAAAATATACTTGGCAAGAATACATCGTAAGTCATACTGTGCCTTACCAACACATAGAATCGTGTTATCTCCTTGTTTCAAGTGACAAAAAAGACTGATCAGGTTTCTGATACTCAATATAAAGATTTCCACCAAGTTTCACTGACTTCAGCAGCTGTGAGGTCCATTGCTGAGATACCTTATTTCACTAGAGGTGTGGAGATTGTCAATTTTGTTATTCTTCCTGTACTTGTTACTGTGATTCTACTCCAAAGACATACGTTCTCATATCCAGGATTCTTGTACCTTGAAATATAGTTTGCCATTTTTTATGGTTTAACTATTTATACAGTTTATAGAAAATACGCAGACTATTTAATCTTTTCTTTATGAGTTCCCAGAATGACAAGGTAATACAATAGCAAAATCCAGTGGTGAATGATGTGATATTAGTTTTGAAGTATTATCATGAACTCATGAATTTTTCTATATTGCAAAGTGTTCCAAACAATTGTGTTTATTATTCTCTTTGACACTCAAATTATCCCATGTTAGACCAATGGGGACTGTAAATTGATTTCTATGTGCGTTTATACACAGTTACTTAAAAGTTTTTCAAAATACAGAAAAGTTTCAGGAATAAAATAATGAACCTCCAGGTTCTCACGTACTTGAAATATTTTTACTCGCATGCTTTAATAACAAGGATCTTGAACTGTAAAGCCATACTGTTACTGTTATAGCTAAGAAAATATCAGGTGATAAAATCTCACGATGTCACCTGAAAGCTGCACAGTCTGTATTGATAATTCAAAATTGTTCTCAAAATGTTTTCATAACTGCTTCCTTTTCTGCTACGCAGTCTTCAGTTTTCTGTAATGCATTTAGTAGCTATATTCTGTGTATCTGTAATTTAAAATTGTTTTCTTATGGTATATTTTCTTTAATAACACTAGTTTTTGAAGTCCCAGTCCAGGTGATAATTTGGATTTGGTTAAATTTTTCCTGATGAAATAAATTAACCTATTTCTCTCTCCTGTATTTTCTATAAACTAGAAAATAGGTCTGGAGTAGTGCCACCCAATAAAAATATAACATGAGCCACACATGCAACATTAAATTTTCTAAGAGTTACATAAAAAATAAAATACCAATAAACTTATTTTCACTAGGGGAAATTTTAACCATGTAGGAAGATAGAAAAGCTAGATGTGATTACACGTAGCCTTCTTGTGTTGATAATTGTTGAAACTGAGTGATTGTCACGTCTCTCTCTCTTAATTATTTAAAGCCAAATTTCAGGACATTATCATTTAATACATACTTTAGCATATATTTTTAAAGATAGAAATTATTTTAAGGCATAACCATTGCAAAATTATTACAAATAAACTATGCCAAGAATACCATGAAATATCCAGTGTTTAAATTTTCTTCATACAGTATTTTTACATTTTCCCCACCATTTTTATTAATATATATATATATATATATGCAATACATAACATTTACAGTGAACATGAGTGCTTTGTGCACACACATATCACATCAATTATGATCTCTTCAGTTTAAGACCCAAATAAGTCTTATTCTTTGCGGCAGTTGATAGTGTATTTTAACATTCTTTTCATGCATAGGTTGTTTTCCATCTCTTTCTTTTCCCTTCGATTTATATGTTGAGGAAACCTGGATCATTTATCCTGTGGAGGTTGTCCCAGTGTTGTTCTGCTGGTTGCATCCTCATGGTGTCATTTACCATGTTACTATGCATCCTGCTGTCACTTGCTGTGCTAGGTCTCTTTAATCTCAATTAAACATATAGACTCACTCTACTACAAAAATATTCGCACTTAGCTTTGAAAATCACTCAGAAAGATACAAGGATGAGAATATCTGCATGCTGGCAGAGGGCATTTCTCTTCAATGGAGGTCCTAAAAGCTACCCACAAAATAGTCCTTTTAACCCCTCAACGTGCAACTCAAGTGCAAGAGAATGAGATCACTTGGTAGATGTGACATATATCTCAGGTATAGGAATTCCAAGTCCCAAAAGGAACTAATTTCTCATCTACCAATTCTGTGGCCCAGTTTCTAAGGATTCACAAAGAATAAGCCTTTCACACAAGTCACTATATTCAGAGAAGCCCATGGCTATGACTTCCTAGGAGGTATACATAAGTTGTAGTCTTCTCAGACTAGGTAATTTTTGCCAATTAAGAGTCAATTCAACCACAAACACTATTGAGTCTGTAATTTCCAGTTTTTTAAGGGAAGAACTTTGTTCATCCTTCACACTCATCAGAAAACCATATAAATTATGAGATCTATAAGCTTGATCAGATTCAGATTCATTATTTTGCCAAGGCCAGTTCATAAATGAGTTTGTGTATTTCTAATGGCAAATATATGATGCTTGCCTGTGTCTCCTATTCTCATGTGAACAGTCATGAATTATCAATGCCTAGATTTGTTAATTCATTAAGACTTACAGAAGGTGATGTTCTAATTCAGTCATTCTTTTTGACCTATTAGCTGGAATACTTCCACAAAGAAAAGTTTCTCTTCAGCAAATATTTAGTTAACTTGAGTTACATTGAATTCACGGAAGAAAGGCAAGATAAATGCCTGACCTTTTCATTTATACTTATAATAACTGTAAATTAATCTTCCATCCCTTTTCAAAGGTAATAAATGAGAGAGATGTGTGGGAAGAAGTAAAGAAATACATGTAAGAAGGATAAGATTTGAATTGGAGGAAGTACAAATATAGGAGCTGTAAATGCAGGTATCTTCCCTAAAAGAAGAACTGAAGAGTAGTGAGGACTACTTTGCTAAATTATGTGCAAATAAATTTTAACACTTGGATGAAATAAATTGTTCTCTAAGAAAATAAAGCTTACCTAAAAGACCAAAAAAGCATTGCCAGAATAGTACCACTTTCAAATAACTTCACAGGAGAATTCTACTCAGTTTCTAAAACAACAGATAGTTTTAATGCAGCTACTATTTAGTATACCAGAAAAGAAATAAAACTTCAAATTATTTTTATGGCCTGTGTATAACTTTGATACCAAAGCCTGACAAAGGTAGCACAAAAAACCCAAAAAGTATATTTTCACTTATAAATATCCATTCCTATATTTCCAAAGCAGTATCTGCCAACAGAACCAGCATCCAACTATGAGAATAATGCATTATGACTTTACTAGTCAAGGTCAAAATTATATATATATAATTATTATATGTACATACATATAATATATACATATATAATTATTTGCTGCTATTTTTCTGGTAGAACTGCCTACCAGAAAAATAGTAGCAAATAATTGTAGAGCAGCTAACGATATACACCTCAGAACAGGAGAAAGGAGTTAAGGAAAAACCCTACTGTACATATGTATTCACACAGGGGCAGGCGTACACTTAGTAGCATTCACATACATTTATCTACAAGTTTTGACTCATGTGGCTATAATATTTATTGGGGTTCTTCAGAGAAGAACACACATGCACACACACGCACACACACACACACAGCTGCACGTAGGAGGCCCAAGAAAGCTGGTTTCGTGACGGTATAGTTCCAATCCAAGACCAAAGACATGAGAAAAAGAGGAACTGATGGTGTGATTCCTGGTTCAGTCTTAAGACCCAAGAACCAGAAGTATTGATGTCCAAGGGCGGGATAAGATGGCTGTAACTGCTCAAGCCGCGAAAGTGACTACATCTTTCCTCTGCCTTACTGTGTTATCCAACCCTCAGCAGGTTGACTAGTGGCCCTCCTACACTAAGAGGGTCAACCTTTTCCGCTCAGCCCACCCATTTAAATGGAATCTCTTCTAAAAACACTCTCACAGACATACCCAGAAATAACGTTTGCCGGTTCTATGGATATCCCATCACCCGGTCCAACTAATGCATAAAATTATCACTACTGCCTGTTCAGATTAAAATAACCGTGAAATAAAATGCAACAGATATGCAGAACTTCAAAAACATTTTTAGAGGAATGCACACTAGTTCTCTTAGTTTCTTTTTAATGAATTTATGATTTTTGTAACTTATCAAAGGGAGCCATAAAAATACATGAACTTTAACATCTGCATATACTTCTTTGGGAAAAAAGTCACACTTACTTTAGCTAAACTTTATCATTAAACATGCTCACGATTCTGAATAGAGCATCTATTTGCCTCATTTGTCTCAGTTCCAACCAGACTGCATGCTGCATAATGCATCAAAGTTACTTTTATTTATAGCCTATTAGTCACACAAGCTCTTTGTGGAGATGCTGGGAGAACTTTTTTGAACATTGGGAAATAGATTTTATGGTCTAATTTTCATCTCTCCTGTATATACCTGTAACAGTAGGATATTCTAAGATCATTTTTAACAATTGTCTCTGTAATCAAAATTCTGAATGCACTGTCTCTAAAAGCAGAGGTCATGGTTATATTTTACCTAAAACTCTGGGGAAAGAGAATTTGAGCAGTTCTCAATTAAAGATCAGCAGTCCTAAAGGTCCTGTCGTGGACTCCACCTTGTAGATTCCAGGGAGAAATATGACCAAGACTAAGAAATAGCAACTTAATAACCTTGGACGCTGCTGCTATTAAATATGTAGGAAAGTCATTCACTCAAAACAAATTATACAACTCATCTCCCTAGCAACCTCTCTGTGGAGTGGAGAGCAGCATCAGTGTTTCAGAATAAGAGAAATTAGCGACAAATGGTGGCCCGGTTCTTACAAGTTCTTTTCTCCTGAATTGCAGGACTGAGGTGTGTCTCAACTTGCGGGCTTCGCAAAACACACAGGAAATTCTGGGAAGGAAGGTAGCCTTGCTAAGTCAGATTCCAGAGGGACAGTGGTGTGTTAATCCCATCTGGTAATTTTTTAAATTAAAAGAACCACTTGATTAATCCCTAAAAGTGCCATTTGGCTTTTTTATATCTTCTGTTTCTTAACAGGCTCAACTTTTCCTTAAAGTCCTTGAGGCGATGTGCAAGTTTTTCTAAAGCCCTTGTCTGTGCATTCAGTCAGCTTCTTTATCTCTGGTTCTCCGATTTTTCTACTGATACGTGTCACTCCTCACTTCTTTGACTACCTAATCCTATCCATTTGGATTGTCAATGTCTTAGTCACTGTCTAGTTGCTGGGGCACAATGTCCAACACCCACAATTAAGAAATACAGGTTTATTTTAGCTTACGGTTCCAGAGGCCTGTCCACACGCGTCAGCCAGCTCCAACAGTGCAGAGGAAACCTGTTCACAGTGTGGTGGCCAGAAAGCTGAAAGAGAGAAGAAGCCCTTGACATACACCTTTTCAGGCCACGCCCCCCCAATGACCCCTCCCTCCAACTAGGCCCCATATCCTAGCAGCAGGTTAAATCATCAGGAGATTAATTGGTCATCCAGTCAATCCTTCTGATCCAATCACCTTCCAAACTCAAGACATCAGGGAGAAGCAGATCCAAACCATAACACTGAACATTAAGTTTACCTTGATTTATGGTTTTGTGACATGCAGAGGTGAGAGATTTGGTGGCCCTGGATGAACAGCTAGTAGCAGTTGCCTTGCCACCTAACTCCTGCCCTTACCCTCAGAGAGCTCTGGTTACACATCTAGCCTGGAGGGTGTGTGGGTTTTTTTTTATTTCCAACCACCCCTCTTACCTCTTTTTCTTTAGTAGATTGAACTTCTTTTTCCTGAAATCAAACAAAAAGATATGGTCCATTGTTCTGGGTAACAAATTTTGAATAATTTTTACCATCTCCAAGTGGTTAATCAATTTGAGAACAGATAGTTGAACTGGAGAATGAAAGCCAGAGGAAATACTGTCAAAGAGCTAAGAGCCAATATCTATAGAGATTTTTTTAAAAAAAAAAAACTGTCTTCGACGTTGTGGAGTGCATGTTTGTGTTCCTGTCAATCATGTATGTTGAGACCCTAACCTCCTATGTGTTGGTATTTGGAGGTAGAGCCTTTGGGAAACTAGATTGCAATGATATCATGAAGGGGTAGCCTCTTTGATGGGATTAGTGCATTTATAAGAAATAAAAGAGATTAGAGCTCTCTCTTTCATGTGAGGACACAGTGGGAATCTAGTCATCTGTGAACCAGGAAGCAAGCCTTACCCTAAAATCTGACCATGCTAGCACTCTACTTTTGAGCTTTTTTGCTCTCAGAATTATAAAAATAAACTTCTTTTTCTTTCTTTCATTTTTTTGAGGCAGGGTCTGACTCTGTAGCACAGGCTGGTACTGAACATAAATTTCTATTGTTTAAGCTATTCAGCCCACGGTAACTTACTACAGCAGCCCAAGCTGACTATATACAGAAAGTCATGTCTGTGGCGTTACCCACATGCACCTGAACTCTCCACAGGCTGTAGGGTGTAAGGGTATTGGTTCTACAAAGTTGTGCACAGAGATACAGCCCACAAAGAGCCCACCAGGAGACCACAGGTTCAGCCCAGAACAATGTAAAGAGACCTCAGGGCAACTGTAACCACAGATGCATCACAACCTGCTCAGATTCGTTCCGCACAAGAAGCTGGGGGACTCAAGAAAAAAACTAGCTCCTCTTAATCTCACATTTTTCATTCCCAAAAATATGAAGATCAAAATCAAATAATATTGTATATTTCTCAGGTTAAAAGACAGTAATTCACCCCTGAAAGTTACATATTCTGTGAGAAAATTATAATGCAGAATTTCTTTCTTATCGCTTTAAGTGATAGCTTATAGAATACATTACAGCTAAAGCCAAGACACCATTCACTTTTTAAAATCACCAATGAGACATCTGTATTCTAAGTAACAAATTGCCATGTTAGAAAGGGAAATGCTTAAAACATCACTCATTGCTGCTTAAAACAGCAATCAATATGGTGGTTAATTATATTACCAACAATCAATATGGTAGTTAACAAATGGTGTCTTGTAGAACTGATGACTCAGCTCTCAATGCCAATAAGGCCTTGGCTGCCACAGGTGCTTCCTAAGCCATCTAGACACAGGGGACCCAAGTGTTCGACCAACGATATGCTAAATGTTACCTCAAGACTTCTCCTTCATGACTTACTCTGGTGCACTGATTTAATTTTTTAAGTATAAACTACACTTAAAAAAAACTACAGAGAAATACAATTTGTAAAGTTTAGTTAAAAAATCCGAAAAGAAGTTTTCTCCAGGGAGATTGGCTACCAGAGCATACAGAATAGGGCCTGTACACATGAAAGCACTATAAAATGAAAAATACCACGGTACAATTTTTTCCAGGGATCTAGAATTTGTAAGACATATAAGAAAGGAAAATCCAGGAAAAGTAAACAAGCTTGAGAATATTAATAAAAGAGCAAGAGCAATACTCTCCAATATCTGATTAGTGATTTTTAATGTGCAAAGCACTTCAGGCACATCATCTCCTGACGATGTTGAATGATTGCTACATTCCATGAAGCAGGAGGCCTGTTTTTCTTTTCTCTGTTTCTAGGAAGTCAAGAGTCAGTTCATATAACTGACCAGCCCAGAGTCTCACACATTGCCTAAGAGGCACATACGGAATCATTTGGCCCACAGGTTCTTTGCGTTCATTTAAGTTTCATGTTGGAACATTAGACACCAACAGTGTCCCTCTCTTCATTTACCCACAGCTAGTAGTGAATAGTCAATCAACTCAAAGTCAAATGAAGGTGTCTCTTCTTCAATCTCTTGTCTGGCACAAGGGCCGAGCAATGGTTCAAGTTCATAAACAGATCTCTTTTCCGTAACACTCTCGAAGCAACAAAGTTTTCTATTTGCTTTCCAAAGAGGAGGAGAATGGGTAGTTGTAAACCTAAAGGTCTGGTTCACAAAAAAACTGTACAATTGGACAACTGTAGCTTGGCCTTGTTCGCCACAATATTCATCTTCTTGTGCTAGTCCTTTCCCACAGCTCCCCCTGTCTGGACCCACTATAGCTTTCACAGATAGCGAGTTCCTCTCAATTCCCATTTCCTGTCACTGAGGCAAGAACATAGCATGTGGACAGGAATACAGTAGAAATACCAGTCATTTTGATTTAAAAACAAGCCCCAAATTTTAGTAACTAAACACAACAAAACTTGCTTTTCACTGTTATTACTCACTTTCTCAACATCAAGAAAAATTCTCAATACCTTACTGTAGGGGAGGAGAAGTTTATTATTTGGCTCACAGTTTCAGAGAGTTCAGTCCATAGTTGTCTGGCTCCAACGCAGAAAAAGCATAGTGGAAGAGCGTGGTAGAGGACAGCTGTGTCGTCCACACCAGTCAGGAAGGAGAGAGACAGAAAGAATGAATGGAGGCTCCAAGGACGACAACATACCTGGCAAGATCATGCCTCCGGTGACCCACCTCTGCCACATTCCATCTTCTAATAGCATACGGATTAACCCACTGAAAATAGTGTCCTCATGATCCACCCAGCTTCCAAAGCCTCTCCTCTGACCACATGAGACTTTTGAGGGACATTTTATATTTAGCCAGTAACAAGCATACACATGTGTGAGGAGGTCGGCACAGGGGCTTAGTAGGGTCAGAGCCGTCAGCTAACTGAGCACCACTTCAACACTGCTTCCAAGGCACTAGAACATTAAGCATCTGTTTGAAGTGACAGTCATCACCTCCACTCCTGTTCTTTGGGCTAATGCTGGGCTCCCCCACCCTACCCCTAAAAAAGAAACAGGTGCATGAATATCTCTAACCTGCTCTTAAACTTCTCCTGTAATAGAAGGAGTTCTCCACCTCATCAATAGCCATTTTGATTGGAAGGGAGTTCTACTGGTTAGAAACAAAAATTGTTAAGAATAACCAAAATTGGTCTCTCCATAATTTTTGCAGTTTAGCATTCATTCTTTTGTCAGTGTCTCAATGGAAATCATTAATGTGTACAAGATCTTCAAATATTTTATGAAAGATATAGTGCCCATTTATCTATTCACTTACCCACATCAGTTTCTTGTTCCCAAGGGATCTTGGGTATGAAATGCAGTATCTTTTTGGCATGGAATGTGGCATAGAAGATCCCCTAGGGCCATTGAAGGAGAAATCGGGAGTTTTCATATTTGAGGGTTGAACTGAAGGGAGCCTGTGAGAGAGCTTTCTGGAAAAAAAAAAATAGTAGACATCAGCGCAAAAAAGGAAGATCCGACCCAACAGATGCAAGCACACAGGGAAAGGAACAAAACCTCTGTACCCATGATGCATTCATGGAGTTATGAGGAATCTGGAATGCACAATGTCTTTTGGGGAGAGACTTGAAACCAGACGAGCATCAGATCTTGCGAAGTCCTAGAGTGAAGGCAAAGGGTCTGGAAGCCTGGAAGCTGCTGAAGAATTTTAAGTACAGAATTTTCATGAGCTGATTCACATTTTAGCATCAAGATTCTGGCATCAGGAAGCGTAACGAAGCGCAGGAGATCAGTGTGAGCCCGACGGAAGTAGCTGCAGTGATGCGAGACAGGCCAACGGCGAGAGATGAGAGCGAAGAGTTGCACGGGGCAGACTCGACCGGAAAAGATGGGCTGTGCGGAATTTGCTACTTATTCCCATAAGGTAAGATGCAATGTAGCGAAGGCTAAAATGCTACCCTGTTTCTGGCGTGGGCAGCCAGGTAGCTAGTGGTGCCATGCACGGAGGTAGGGACATTAACGACAGGAAGTTTTTGTTGAGTGCGTGTTGCTATGTGACCTAACCGTGTTGCATTGAGCCGTTTACTATATCTATCGAGAGAGGGATGGCTAGAGATCACAGACCGCGGAGTCATCAGTCTGTAAGAAGATATGGAAGGAAGGCACGTGTGGGGCTGAAACGCAAACTATAGTTCTTCCACGTGTGAATGAAAGTTACTCACTAGCTTTCCAATTTAACCTCCTCCTTTCAAGCAGCCAGATTCGCCACCTCGACTGCCCAGAATTTCTTCTTAGAGTTAAGGAAGCCGGAAAAGCTGATTCGCAGTGTCTTGCTCAGTAAGCGTAGAATCCACCCACAGGAAGTTGGAGAAGCGGTGCACCCAGGCAAGTCAGGGTCTGACGGGTCACCCTGAAGGACAAACCTGGGGTTCTCCAGAGGCCCATTGGGTCTGGGTACAGGTTTCCCTCCTGAAACGTTTCATGGGTTCTTTGACTCATTCTAGTGAATTACTGAACTTGAGGTTGTGGGAACATATGTGGGCCAAATGTAGATAATCTCAGCACTTGATTTGCAGGTATTTAATTTTTTTCTAAATGTTTATGGTCCACTTTATTTACTTTTTAGTTCACATATCATATCCCTTTCTTCTTCCCACTCTTACACTCCCTCACCCACACTTTCCCTTTCCCTCTCCACCAGGTCCATCTTCTAACTTTCTTCCATATTTCTTACTTTTTTCCACAGTTTGATTTTCTCATGTTGGAGAAACAATATGATATTTAACTTTCTGGGTCTGATTTATTTCACTGAGCATACTGGTCTCAAGATGCATCTGTTTTCCTACAAATGACTCAAATTTGTCATTTTTTGAAATTATGCTTTATTAATTGAAAGTTGTAGTTTGAACACTGTTGAACATGAAGAAGGCAACAATGATTTAAAAGCACGCAAATCAAAAAGTGGACAATAGTCAAGAAAAATTCAAATGTATCTCATTCTTCAATACACTGAGAGGCACATAATTCAAAAATTTAAAAATTGTATTATGTATGCAATTTTAAGGGCAATGGTCAGCTAGGACAGGGGTGAATCTCTGAAAAAGGGGTGAGCATGGGCGCTCATTGATTCTCCAAGCCCCATGTCTCTAATGTGTTATAGAATTTGGACACATGAACAAAAAAAAAAATTGTCCTTCTTTGTGGCAGAGTAGTATTCCATTGTGTATATTCACCACATCTTCCTTACCCAGTCATCCGTACTCAGGCATGTTGGCTTCTTCCAAGATTTGGCCATTGTGAATTGTTGCAGGTATTTTAAACAAGGAGTCTCAGGGAGCTCAGCTCTGAATATGGGAGGTCTTCACTAACACCTGATAATGTCAGAATTGAACTCAAGTGTCACACACCAAGGTGATGTTGGCAAATTAGAGAAATGGTATGTAAAGAGCCCCACGCATTTAGTGTCAAATATGGTATCAGAAAAAGCACCATATACCTTGAAGAAATACGTAATCTTTTCTGAGCTCAACATACATCTCACCATAGAATGCAAATATTCAGCAGCAGCTATCCATCATTAAGGAGTAATCAGTAAATATTGGTCATATCTTTAGAAGACGCAATCAGTTGGACCTAAGGAGAAGCTGGTTAAACTGATACACAGAGTTGGCAAGGTGCTCAGAGAGCCCTTTCCTCACCCTAGCGAGGACTATCCACGAGCCTCAGGGAGTCTCTGTACTCTGATCTAGCTCAGCGTCTTAGCCGGTCTCTACTTCTTGGCCCAGTTACTTTAGATCAGATGCTATGCTTGAATTCAGTTGGCCTTGAGTCCAGCTTTGCAGGACAATGCTGCCTTTTGGCTGTCTTGGCTATAACCCTTGCACACAGCCCAGTGAACACTCCAGACTCAACCTCCATACCAATCTAAGCTCCTTGAATCTCCAAGAGTCTAGGCACCTGCTTTTCTGAGATAGGTATATAGACAGAGTGTGTCTTAAGAGATAATGACAAATATAAAACTTCTGGCCAGAATGACAAAGGAACAGAAAAAGGAACTTAGTGACATATGAGACGTTAGTAAAGACTTTGGAGATACTCAGTTTGGGAGAAAAAGAGAACATAGGGGAAACTAGGCAATAGCTTTCAAAACTTAAAAGGACAAGAGAGAAAGGTCAAAATTATTATCTATTATCTGTCATTCAAGGAAGCAGATTTCTTTTAATCAAATGACCAGAAATTCTGCCCCATAAGTTAGAGGCTCCTCCTCTTCTATCTTCAGAAGTGTTCGAGTATGAGGAAAAGGGCTGAATTAATTGTTAGAAACATCAAAAGGGGTCTTGGGTTACCTCCAAAGGCCTCATCCACTCCGGACTTTTCTTGTGTGGACTCAAGACAAGAGGGTCACCAAGTCAGACATAGAAGTTCTTAATTGAAGGAGAGAAAAAAATCACATCTGAAAAGGTTCGACTACTAACAAATAAGCTCTTGAAGCCATGCATCCAGCTTGAGTAAACAAGTTTGAAAACTACAGGAACATGAGACTTGTGTGAAGAAATGATAAGTACAATAAGTATGATAAGTATAATTAGGAAGGTTAAGTGCATAATGAAACTTGATACGAATCTGTAGACGAGCGATCAGTGAAACGTGTAGCTATAAAAAGCAGTGGGACAAGATGACCCACATCCAGTTTCTCTACAAAGAGATAATCAGTCATAGGAAGGAATGAAATGGGAGTCCAGCCAGTCCTGACCACAGCCGGTCCGGGGGCAGCGTCCCCTGGAAGGATGGCAGGGCAGGTTGCTCCCTTCTCGTACCTGCTGAGCAAGAAGAAAGGGGCTCGTAACCTCTGACCCCTAAATCCTCTCTGTGTTGGTTATTAATACCTGAAATAATTCCTCCAGGATTATCCTCGGAGCAAAGGCCTAAGAACCGAGAAGACCCAAGCCAAGAAATGTCAAGACAACGTCACAGTTTTAACAGTCTCAGACCTGCTTCCTTTAATGAAAATGACCCTTCAGGAGGTCAGAGGTGGGCTTATCCAGTCAGCTGTACCCTGTAGGAGCACACACCTGGGTGGCTTGCCGGAACAAGGCTGGGAAATTGTAAACTAACAAAACAGGACTGCCATCAAAACCTGGTTCCCTGTTGAACGTTACTTCTCCCACTCCTTAATAGGGCTTGCGTGAAAGAGACTTACCATCCCACGTGATGATCCTGCAGTCTTATTGGGACCCTGACTCTACGCTAGTCATCTTCACCTTGGTCTTGTGCCCTTGAGGGGGGGAAAAATGGCTTAGGAGGGAATAATTTAACTCCAGCGCCCTCTACTGGTCACACAGAAAGACAAGACACCGGAAACTATATTAGTCCATTATTTCCCAAGCTTTTCACAGGAAAATTCCGTTTTATTATTTCATTAACCCCAGGCGCCTCGCAGTTTGAAATCTGTCAAGAAAATCCAGCTAACAAGTAATTTAGTCTACTAATTTGCATTTATCAAAATCACAGAAAACTGTCAAACTAGAACTTTGTGATCAGCATGTAATAACCAAGCTTACTAGAAAAGATTATATATATATATATATATATATATATATATATATATATATATATATAAAATCAAACACAAGAAGTCATCTTTAACCTGGCCTCATTGTAAGTAATTGTGCAGCTTTTGCCAAGCTCTGTAAAACACTGCCAATAAGTAAGTCGAAGGACATGATCCCATTTGGCGATTCAGGAGCTCAGGCTGAGAAACTTAGAGAAAGAAAGCCTTATCTTCACATCTACCAACAAGAATATTTTGAAATGTTATAGTGTCAAGTAAGCCCTTCTGGATGGTAGAGTAACATTTTCTGCCACCTGGATATAATTCTTAGAAATTATTTTTGTGTATTAGCTAGTTCCATTGTGGTATAATACAACTGCCAGAATGGCAAACATCACAGGTGAACCCTCAGGTATCAGGTTACTGCTGGTCATGGTCAGCTGGAGGAGAGGGATGGGCTGTGGTGGTTGCCACCCATGTACTGGAAGGTGGGTCTGGGGCAGGACTGGAGATACATGAAGTCCAGTTCTCAGCTGGCCTCTCGCCCAGCACCACAAAATTCCGTCTTCGTTTCAGAATATCCTCATGAAGAGAAAGCTGATGGACTTACAGAAGAATGTGCAACACAGCCTCTCCACTGGTGTGTGGGGTGAGGCCTGGCTAGAGCAAGGCAGGGGATAGGATGATCAAGACAGAGGCACAGTGTCTGCAAGGACAGGGGCCACTTGTCCCCAGCCCAGACCAGACACACCGCAGTCCCTCAAATATTTGGCGAATTCCAGTGGGAATTGCCTGTTTTGAAGAAGCTTTCATAAAGATGCTTTATTACTAACACTAATAATCATGACTAATAAAACGCCAGGCAAGGGTGGCTTGTTCAGGGGCAGTGCTGAGCTTGCTATGTGGTCCAGTTTTGCTCAAAAGTGGTTACTTTTTAAGGAAAAGGTGAGTGTCTCACAAAATGATTTTCAGTATTTGATTCTTTTTTCTTTTAAGGTGTTATTGAAAGGCAACCAACAAAGGGAACAACGTCTAACCTGAACGCAACCATGGAACTAACACTGCAACTAAGAAATGCATCATGGCGGCGCCCAGAAGTCCTCTCCGCATCGCCTGCCTGTCCTTTTCCACGCCCGCTTCCACCATCCTCATCCCTAACGCCACAACTCCGTTTTGCCTATGTGCGAAGAAACGAATGTACTCACACAGCGTGTATTTTTTCGTGTCTTCTTTTGTTCAAGATTATCTTCGTGAAGTTGGTTCTTGCTGCTCTCTTTTTCTCATCCTCACTGCTGCGCTTGCTTTGGAAGGATATCGCAGTTTTAATTGAACACTCATGATGAGATGACTCCAGCGTCTTACTATTTTGAATAGTATTGACATGAGCATGCCTGAAAAAAAAAAAAAAGAAGACAAAATAATCCCCAAAGGGATGGGTTCCACCAATCACAAGCCCATCCCTGCGGGGCTGAGAAAGGAAGGCAGAAAATAACACAAAAGGTAGAAGAAAGGAAGGAAGAGGATCAAAATGAAAGCTAGCTTCAAAACGCCGAGACACTGCTAATGACTTCACCTTCACAAAAAAGACAAATTAAACTCTCTGATATGTAAGTCTGTGTCTGAAGATCCCCAGTATGAGTGTTCACCTTAGGGGCTTTCACATGCACACATGGACATTTATAAAGTACATGCCACCTGGTCTCTCTGAAACTACTAGCCCAGTGATTAAAACCAGAATGTGGCAAAATATGCATTCTGTACTTACATATTTGCATTTATCATACAACTTCTTAAACTTGCTTGCAGCTTTGTGAGTACCTAAAGATATTAATCAAGACAGCTTCTGTATTAATCTTGGAAGACGTCTTTTTACCACTACTGGTATTCACAGGAAAAGAATAAAAGCTTAGCATTGAGATTTCCCCTAAGATTTTTGTAAGAAAGTTTAATTTGCAAATAAGCCAGCCAAAATGGAAATGCCAGGTGCGATCAGACAGTAGGGTCAGATTTTTCCTTTTAACCGCGCTTGTCCCTCTTCCGGTTGGATTTGGGGCTCCCCCTGAATGTCTCAGGAAACTCATTTGCCAGGAGTGACTCAGAATTAACCCACTCTGTAAGACTCAGTTATCAAAGCAAAGGGGAATGTAATTTTCTGTTTACAAATTTGATTGCTAATTCTGAAGGCCTAGGAAATATATGTGCATTTCATACTTATCTCTTTCAGATTCAGAAACAAGGCCACGGTGGTTCTTGTTTCCTGTGGACTGAGGTCCCCTCTGACACTGGGCTACTGCTCACAGCCACCCCCTGAGCACTTGATCCCTTCCTATCTGCCTTTTCTCAGATGGGCTTTCAGCCTGGGAGTGATGTGCCCTGCAGCAGAGGCCTGCCACCGAGGCAGGCACACACGGGGCAGGGCCTGCCTGTCCTCCAGATAGCAGCCCAGCTTACACTTACATTCATTTCCTTGGGGCCATTTTTCTAAATTAAACTTGGCACTGCCAGGCCTGTTTGCTTTTGATCTGATGTGCTGGACAAGAAGTTCAGTTCATTTGCTGTCTCTCCAACAGCCATGTCCAAGAGCATTATCCAGTGGGAGGTCTAAGGAAACTGACACTATTGGCGGCCAACAGGCTCAATTGAAAATTCATGAACAATTGGTAAAGAGGCAGGAGTTCTTCCACTGGGTGCTTTCACTGCCCTGTCACTAAGATGTTGGCTGCGCTCATAGAAAGGGAGGATATCAACTCGGGCCAAGAATCGGTAGTGGTTCCAATGTACCAGGAGGCTCCCGAAGCCTCTAATTTGTCTGTGGAGAAAGCCAACAGTGTATAGGACGCACGAGGCCAAAAGTTAGCAAGGGGAGGGGATATGCAAATCAGTTTCCCCATAGGACCCCGGAGCATTCTTTTTAGAAGCTTGCTTTTCTACAGAGCACGTCCAGTCCAACCACTTGGACAACTCGTGCTGTCTCCCAAGTTAAGAAGTCACAGAGTTCTGAGTAAAAGCCATCCAAGATCACTTTGAGAAATGATACATCTATCTCATTCAAGCAAATTTTCTTTCTTCGTTTTTGTTTAATTTTAAAATTTCTGTGGGGATGTCCCATGTCACCTTCCTACTCTTCTTTAAACTTTCCATCTTTCAGAGCTCAGCTAGTTCTATCTAAATAATTCCATTGTTTAAATCATTTTTTACGTCAAGACACACACATACACACTGCAGCCCTATCCCCCTTCTACTGACTCTGTTAGCTCTGGCCCGTTTGTCTTTGCAAAATCCACCCCCAGTCCTCCCCCGACCTTAGGAGGTACTTGATCCTGGAAAAGGAAAGTAATAACTCAAAATTCCCTAAATCTCCAGTTCAAAATTATCCTTCTATCCCTTTATCCTCTCCGACCTCCAAAATAAGCAGCTGGTTAATATTCATTATTTCTTTTGCTTGGCTAAATTTCCTAATCTACCAGAATAGCAGGACTTTTCATTTCAAGTGTATAGCACTTCATCATAAATATGTGGTCAAATTATAAATTAAATGCCTCTACAGGCATGATCTTTGTCACTACGATGTATTTCAAGGGTGTTAAGTTTTAAACAGCTGACAATAAATGAAATTTTGGAGCATAAGCAAGGTAACCTGTTATCAACAAACTAAAAAGCCTTGCATAATCTGAAGCGATTTTCTTTCTGAGCACCAACCCTTGGTTGGCCGTTTAATCCACCTTGAGGTGGGCCTCGGTGCTGGGCCAAGTTGTACAGAAACTTGGTGGCCAATCGTTTTTGGCTATTTGTATTTCTAGATTCTGCGTCTCAAGTTACCTTTAAGGAAAGTTCGACCATCTCTCTGGGAAAATATTCAATGGGGCATAAAAGTCTGCACATCATTTTCTATTCCTCCCTGTGGCTGTGTCCTCTCCTGAGCCTCAAAAATTAATCTTCAGAAGTGGCACCGTTTGGCTGAAATAATAAAAATGTAGGGTTTGTTGACATGAAGCTAATTTAATCCCAAAGACCCAGAGGCTGTAAAAGAAAAGAAAGTGTATAGTTAATTACAAACTATTGTCACAGTGAGGGAAATACATGTGTTTATAATCATAAATCTTGAAGAAGTTTTCTAGCTGCTCATCTTTGTCCAGACCTGGAATTGCCTTTCATTTTGGGTCTCCGGTTTCCCTGCCTCCCAATTTTTCATAATCATCAATAGATAAGGGTAAGTTGAGCTCACATCACTCCATAAAAAGCACAAAATTTGGCATGAGCCGTTACTTGTGGGCAACATAATAAACTACTTTGAGTCTTCCTCCCTATTTTTGAAGGGTGGAATTGCTCATCTGGGTATGTCAGAGGTACAATGGGAAAAAATCACCGCTGCTTGAGAAACTGTGAAATAGTGGTATTGGCACTCACAAATCCAAGAAAAATGAATTCTTGATGGGGTTTTAATGTTGAACAAGAATAACTGCTATTATATTTTTCTTTTTTCCAGCTGACTTTTCAGATTCAAGGCTCACATAGGTGTCATTCTGCGGGAATTTTGACCATTCTTATCAACTGTCTTTGTGGCCAGATCCTAACTGCTATCCTGAGCAGTACATATGGGACAGTGGGCTCAGCAGCTGTGACTCTCCTGAGTAGTTCCTGATTGAAGGACTACAGCTGCATCCACACAGGCCAAAGTGTAACCCAGATGTGATCACTCTCCGGGTACAGCAGAACACTTCCCCTCTCCCAGCGCACCTCACACCACAATCTTAACACTCACGACACACAGGCCCTGCTGGTCTCCTCAATGTGCCTCAAGCACCCCAGATGCCTTTCCACGGTAAAGCTCTGAACTTGCCATATGCTTTACTTGCAATGTTCTTGGCCAGATCTGTGCATAGCTGGCGTTTCCTCATCATCCAGGTCACTTCTCAGGGATGCCTTCTCGGCACCTGATTATGTGCCGGGCATTCATTTTTTCCACCTCTATGTTTTACTTTCCTCATAGCAATTATTAATATTATTTCTTATTTGTTCATTCTTTCACTGCCTCACTTCTACTAAAATACAAGCTCTATGAAAACAGAAACCCTGACAAAGTTGTCCACTACAGAGTTCCAAAATTCTACAATAGCACCTGGTACAGAGTAGACCTTCAAAACATATTAAAAATTGTTATGGTTTGGATCTGGGGTGTCCCTCAGAAGCCTCATGTATTTGAATGTAGTGGGGTAACTGTGGAACCTTGTGCTATTGGGAGGTAGGCCTTGGCTGCAAGGGGTAGATGTTTCGGGTTTGAGCTGAAAGAATTGCATCGATGTTTTTAGATCGGGTGTTGCCCAGGGCAGAGCTTTCAGGTTTGTGCTATTGACCTGTGGGCCAGGGAGTGAGGTAGGGTCACCCATCCTGGGTGTGTGTGTGTGGCAAGGGGTGGGGAGTGGGGGGAATGGTCATTTTAAACTAAGTAAACGAAGGAAAAAGAGACTGTGACCATTGAAGAGATCATGTCAACTTGAGGGAATCAGGAATCACGCCTGGACTAGGGTTTGGGAACCACGCCTAGATTGGGAATTGAGAACCAGCCTGGATTAGAGTGTGAGTGATTTGTGGGCTGGCCAATGAGGGAGGAGCACCTACCAGGATGTGGGAGGGCCAACTCGGAACTCCAAGGGTATAAAAGCAAGGAAGAGGAAAGATTGTTACAGCTTGTTCCTCTGGGAAAGCTCTCGCCTTCACAATTGTCATGGATGCCCACGTGCTACTCATCTCAGATCTTCATCACAGATTTGTTCCAGTCTTCACTTGCACCCTTCTGCCCGTTGCTCATCTTCAGTTGCTGATCTTCGGTCTCTGGTCTTTACCACTGTTCTTTGAACAACCGAGATCCACAGCAGACTTTTACCAGCTGTCCTGCTGTCCCTGACAGGAGTTGTCTTTTGCAGCTGAGCAGCCATCAGACACTCCAGCTCTTGCATGTGCAGGCCGCCATCTTGGACTATCCCTATCCTCGGATTTGTTAGCCTTCCTAATAGATTTTTTTGTTATAAAATCTATAACTTCTGCAGTTTGAAAGTACCCAAACTAATACAGAAACATTATCTCAGCTTCTTCCTGGGAAAACTCTAACCTTGTCTGAGACTCCGGGCACTTGGCTCCTGCTTGACATAGACTTGGCTACTGCTTGACTTGGTTTCTGTCTATAATGCCTTGAGAAGCCCTCCAGCCTCTGCCATGTGCTTTCACCCTTGCCAGCTGTCCCATGAATGGACTGTGTGAGACGTTTGAAACTGTGACCTAAAACAAATCTTTCTGTGGATGTCAAGTATTCTGCCACATCAACAAGATAAGTAACTAAGACAGTTACACAGGTCAGGCAAAAGATGATGATGGGAGAAATGTCCAGTACTGCTCTATGCAGAAGGCCAGGTGCTTCATCAGTCCAACTTACAAGAGTTCTGCCCACCTCCAGGGAAAGCATCCAAGTATCAGCACAGCCATTCTCTCACCGGGACTTTAGTATTGGGGCCCACATTTTAAAGAAAGAATCATAGTATTATGTTGGTAGTTGTGTCTCTCATGTAACAATTCCTTTTCAATATGGTGAGGAGAGCCAGAGCGCTTTCTCATTTTAGGCACAGTGACCATTTCCTAACCCATTTCTCTCAATGGTGACTCATTTTTAATGACTGAAGTTTCCCTCCTTTCTTCAAAGTGTCATTCACATCCTGTGGCCTGTTCTATTCCCAGGTGTCAGAAGATGGGTATGGGAAAATTGAGCTCTCTGATGGTGCAGGAGATTATATGACTAGTCTTGATTCTTTCCAAGATGGTATGGTAGACTTTATGAAGGTTAAAGGCAATCATCATGCATGTGCTTTATTGATAACATTACTGTAGGTTGAACTTTCCCCAGGGTCACCTACTTCAAACTTCCATCAGTTACAACACTATCTATGGCACGGTTAATAAGCAATTGTAAAGCTTTTACTACAGTATATTCAACTACACCCTAAGGAAGCAGCCAATATTTTACCCTCTGAAAAAAAAATGAAAACCTTTTCTGAGGCCATTTTCCAAGAAAATTGATTATTTTTTCTTTAGAGAACATTCTCTGTGGGCAGTTGGCAGATATTTTTAAGTTTGGGATTTGAACCATATGGAGTGAAATATTTAGAAATGTTTAGACCTATTTTGTCCCATATGAAAATGAGATTGAGAATAACCAAAAAGAAAATATAACACTGTTGGCATTTCCATCATAAACACATTCTGCTTGGCACCTCTCTGGCATTCTGTGAAGTGAGGGAGCCTGACGTCTAAATTTCATTTGCATGTCATCCCACTGTGATAGGAAATTATTTCTCCTTGGCCGACTCTTATCGTACAGATTGCTTTAGAGATTACAGCTGCTTGCTTTGATTGATTAGTTAGTTCTGTCTTTTAAAAAAAAAAATCACTGCATCTCAAATCTGTGAGTATAAAACTTAGAAAGTAATTACACACTTACTTGTGAGTTTCTGAGGGTGTTTTGGCAAGAGAGCTGGGCGGGAACACCAACTGCTATGCAAAGGTGAGGGGCAGAAGCAAACTCCTTTCCAATCATGAATAAATCTGTCAAATAGCCCAAGAAGTCGCAGAATTTCATTAAATCAATCTGTGCAGTTAGTGAGCACCCTCCAAGTGCAAAGTTAGTCTGGGAGCCTCAGGGAGCAGAGCATAAACAGAACCTGGAGGTTTACACTCAAAAAGCCCAAAGAAGCCTGCCCATGCCTTGGTCTACCCACCTGCTCCCGAAAATCACTTTTAATGTGATGGAGGCTGGATTGGGCCTTCCAACTGCCTGTTGCCTTTTTTTTTTTTTTTTTTTTTTTTTTTTTTGACGAGACAGCTTCTGTTTTGTTTTTGAGGACTTTCTACCTTGCCCAAGCCGGCCTCAAACTCCTGAGCTCAAGTGATCCTCCTGCCTGGGCCTCCAAGTAGCGGGACTATGGGTGTGTGTCACCACACCTTTGCTGAGATAGTTTTTTTTTTATAAGTCTAGGTTTTTCAGTGGAGTATCATTTTATCCAAAAAAGGGGCGGGGAGAAACTCAGTGAGTCCACTCCATGATCTTGCCACGTGTCCTGACACACTCACACGCAGGAAAGAGAAGCGGGGTTGCTGGCTTTAGGAAGATGGCACGTGTAGCCCTCGTCCCAGAATGTGGACATCCTGATAGGACCCTAAGCAGTCCTGGGGTGAGCACATTTTTAACTGTTCCTTTCTTTCTCATCTGTGAAGTGGTAACGTTGCTCTTCTTGCAAGGTTTTTGGGGCCGGTCAAGCGACATATATGCAAAGACAAGTATTTGGCTCACTCCAAAGACAGCTCAGGGCTGTGGCAGCTGCTCCTGTGGGTCTGTTTCTCTCTTCAAGAACCTCTCTGTCCTGCTGCCCACCTGCTGGCTAGACACACAGCTCCCAGCGGTTCCTAAGTTTATCTTGCTGGAAGGTGACCTTGGAGGATCTGAGCCAAGACAAGCTGCTGAGGGCTCTTCTGGCCCTCGCTTCTTCAGAAAAGGCGGCCTCCGCCAAGGGTGTGATTCAGGCCGCGGGGAGGAAACTCACGCAGCGCAGACAGAAGCTCTGCGAAGGCGGGTGAGAGGAGGCTCAGGGAAAAATCCTGGATAATGTGTTTAATTTGATCCGTTCCCTGGAGTCATTAAAATGCATCCTCCCCTGGACTCGAAAACTCTTGAGCTAAAATAATCAGTCAGAGAGGCTTCACACACACACACACACACACACACACACACACACACACACACACACACACAGCCAAACCTCCCTGCCCGCCTGAAAATAATGGGAGCATGCTTTAGGGTGCCTTTGAGATCCTCAGGCCCGTTGAAACACTGCCCTCCCGTGGTTGAGGGTAGAAGCAACGTCTCTGGGAAAAGCCCGCCCAGCTTCTGACCGGACATACTCCCAAGCTAAATGCAAAGAGGTCCCCAGTGACTCAACCGATGTGAAGGATGGAAAGCAGATGCTGGAGCCAAGTTCTTATTCACGCGATAGAATAATTTGTTTTTAAAAAAAAGAAAGAAAGAAAAAGAAAAGAAAGAAAAAAAACTAACTCTGCGTTGCTCATTTTCAAGTGATCCCCAAAAGAATTCAGAGGGAATTATTGACCTCTACTGCATCTTCTCTTCAAAAGAGGCAAAAAAAAATCCCTTCTTAGAAATGCATTTCCTTCTATTTCCCTCCCCCTACCCGGCCCTCCTTATTTCGTCATTCCCTCTCACTTACTGAGCACCCACCTTGACAAAGCATTTGGAACACAGGTCTGGGATCAGGCAGGCTGGGTTTGCTGCCCGGCTTCACGACCAGCCATTTGTGCAAACGTGGGCTGGTTGTTTAATCTCCCTGTGCCTCGGCTTTTAAATCTGGAAAATGGGGATAAAAGAGTAGCTACCTCATCAGCATGTGCTTAGGTTGCCTGAGGCCTGTAACCACTTCCGCAGCATTTAGAGCGCGGCCTGTGGTGCTATAGACACTGAGGAATGGAAGGATTACCAGTGATTTTCATACCCTTTCCCAGGTCTCAAGCTCTGTTCTAGAGCCTAGGCACACAGCTGAGAAGGCACACGGTCCCCGTCCTCATGAAACCTCTGACCACCAGCCTGGGCCTTCAAGATAGCTGAAATTTCATCCACACTGAAGAGCAAAGGAAGAGAAAAGTTCTCGATGTATGAAGAGATTCCAAGAGAAAAATAATTCGTGATAGCTTAAGAACTCACTGTATTCTAGTGACTGTTTTTTCTAAGTTTAATGTAGCCGGAATTTCCACAGGTGAGTTTCTGGATGCTTCAGAGAGTTTTCACTTGGCAGACATCATTGAAGAGATGATTCTTCTTCCAGCTCTAGGCCTTAGTCACATCTTTGCCTAAAGGGAAAGTTCACTCTTTCAGTGGGTAGACTACAGAACTACTTTCTCTGGTTAAAATGATGCTCTTTTGTCTTACAAAACAGAAACCCTTCGTTAAATATGCATGGTCCTATACCCATTAACTATGGTTATTCATTCATTTTACATTATTAGTCCTTCACGCTAGATAAAAGTTTGATTTCTTAAATCCTTTCTAACTTCATTGGTAAACCTACAAAGGCTCAGAATGCGCACATTAAAGTTTCTCTAATCTTAAAATTAATAAATTTTCTTTGTGGAAAACACACATAATAGAAAATAACTCTAAAGAAAATAATTGCCACCATCATGAGACAGTCTTAACATTTTCTTCTTCTTTTCATCTACATAATTATCAATGTATCTTTAATCCAGAGGCAGCTGGAATTGCATGGACCTGGAAGTCTACAAAATATTGACACCAATTGAATTCCTTTCCTTGTTAAGTTCTGGAGCTCTCCCCCAGATCCTCAAATTTCTGTTGCCCAATGAAAAATTTACTTTCTCACAGTCAGTTCTTGACTCCAGTTGATATTTCCATAGATGCATTCTGTGCTTATTACCAAGAGTACCACTCCCACAATCTCCTCTCTCTCTCTCTCTCTCTCTCTCTCTCTCTCTCTCTCTCTCTCTCTCTCTCTTATCTGTCTGTCAATCTGTTTCTCTATTACGGGCAATGAGCTGGAGGTCAAAAAACAAAGTTGCGCATTGCAACATGAACTTCAAATAAACCATCAGTCAGACCTTCCAACAATATCAATGTTTCTCAGCCATCTCCTTTGCCTGGGGAGCCGCACTGAGCCACCAGGTGTCTTGTTGCTCAACTGGAGAGTATCCCATAGCTCTATCCCTGCCTCTGGGCATGTACAGAGCAACGTAACCATTTTCCACTCTTGCTCAGGCTCCTGCCAGCTGGACTTAACCTCAGGCATCCCCTTTTAATTCAAGTGTCTGCAACATTATTTTCTGAGGTAAGGGTAGTTCCACCCTCAGCAGGCCAGTAGTGAAAATAACATTTCCACTTCTGTTACACTTTTTACAACTGGAGATACTTGATGTTTTTATGGTTTTTGAGACAAGATCTGGATCTGTAATATGCTTTTTAAAATAAATGCTATTGTCAGTATTTCACTATGTCAATAAGGCTTACTACTTGCCTATATTTAATCAGATCCCTCTAAAAACAATATTCTAACCCCAAAGTAACTTCACAGTAACTATTTCAGAAATCAAAGCGTAGGACTTGAAGAAAGGCTTGGATTAAGGCTCCAAACCACCCCACCACCATTTTCCTCAATGATAAACTTGATTCATGCAAAGTTCAAGATTTCTGGGGACCACTTAGTGTTCATCATGCACAGATTCTTCTGTGTCAAATCTCTAAGAAGACCCCTTGTGGTGTCTGCTCACCCTTTCCAAGATGCTCAAAGAAACATACCTTTTAAAATTGGCCCTTGAACACTGAATCACTTGATTTTTATTACAAGGAAAGATGAATTGCACCAAGTTTCTGTGACCATGATTTTTGGGTAGCTCAAAGGAAATGTCACAATTCAAAATTAATTAGACAATAAGAGAGAACAGGGAGCATATTTTGGTGCATTAATTCATGCCGGGTTTAAGCCCCTTCCATCTCTGTTACCAGCATGAATAATTATGCCATGATTCAAAGGCAGGAGGAGAGCTGTTGTGACAGCAACATATTTCTAAAGCAAATAAAGAAAAATGTCACTTCTCTCCTCCAACTAATGCTTTGAATAGAGCTACATAATAATAGTTTTATTTATTTATAGAGCATAATTTCCCTAGGGCTCAATAAGCTACAGAATAGGCAAAATGCTAAAGGCGGTGGGGGGGGGGGGGGGAGCCTTTTCCAGCTAATTCTGAAGCAAAGGGTTTGATAAGGAAATTACCAAGGAGAGAAGCTAAAAATTAAGGAAAGTGTGATAAAAGCTAACAGGGTGATAATGTAGCTTTTTCACGTTTCTCTCTCCCTCTTACATCTACAGTCCTCACTGTGACACAAAGGATTAGTCATCTGAGGAAGAAAAGGGTCATTTACCTTTAATCACCTTGACCCCTAGCTACATGTGTCCTTTGTTCTCAAGGCAAAACAGGTCAGTTTCCCCCCATCCCTGCTTTCAGAAGCCCGTCCAATGTGTGTGTAGTGTACTGAGCATAGAAGTATCAGTGGATCAGTGTGGTGTCCCAGCCACATTCTTTCAGCAACGCACAGGGTGGCTCGTGTGAGATCTTTCCAGCTTCACAAGAACAGAAGACTAGAGGCCAGCCCGTATGACGAGAGGATGGTTTCTCATTTCCTATGCAACCAGAAGGTTCCAAGCCCACCAGGCAGGCCTCGGGTGCCTGAAGTCACAGAAACAGCAGGAGCGGGCCCCACTGCCCTGACACCGGCTCTTTGGCAGGCACACAGCCCGTGCTCACACACACCTGCCATTCCTGCCACCTGGAGCAGATGGCATCCTAGAGCCACAAGAATTGGCTGAGGAGGAAGATAGGCCAAGACCTTCTCCTCGCTGGCCCACAAACCTGGCACAGTGTCCAGAACACAAGAAATCGGTGTTACCTTGAACAAGACGATACGGTCCCAGGCGGCCTCACGTTCTGCCTCTGTTCCACGTGGGGAAGTCCCGTTCCCTCTGCGAGCACCGGCTTCCCTGTGTGAAAGCTGAGTTGCTGTGGACAAACCGTAAGACGGGTGAGAGGGAAAGGTCAGGGATGATTCCTGGTCGGGGGCTTGTACAACTGAGTGGATGGTAGCGACAGGGGTGGCGGCGCAGGCAGGAGATTTCGATGAGGTAGCTAGCTGTGTTGCGCATATATGACGGGTTAAGCAGCCCAACTAAAGCTTGAGGAAAATCAGGCTAGAGTCGGCTGTCTTGGCCGTTTTGGGAACTGAGATTAGAAAAAACCACATGCACAGTCTTGGCGATCTCTGAAGGACTGTGAGCGTAAGGAATAGGTGATTAGACGCTTCCTCCAGCTTGCTATATCAATTATACATGCTCATTAATATTTTAGTAAAAAAAAAAACACCCTCATCCCTTAGTCTTATTGATCTTCTGTTCCATCAATTGAATGATCCAAGTTTTAAGTAGGTGCATATTTCTTCGAGCTAGTGAAAGTTACTCTTTTTGAAAATAAAATAGTCTTGTATTGTTTTCTTTTCTTTTTTAACAAACATTTACGTTGAATCAGTCCGGTACACAGTAAAGACTGATTTTGCAGTTTTTAAGGAACTGAAATAGAAACTTCCAAATACAGCAGTGTCTGTCTGTGCAACAAGTATCCATAAGGCAGCATAGGATAGATACCTTTTGGGTTAAGAAAACCCGAAAATCGCTAAGGGCTCAAGACATTACTCTGCTAAAAAGAAGGGAGAGGGGAGTGTGAGAAGGCCGAGAGAGTTCTGCAGCTAGAGCTCAGCAGCAAACTCCCTGCGATGCTCCCTCACGTGCAGAGAGGGAAAAGGCTCCCAGCAGCCTGGTTTACACGGGAGAGAAGCACAGTCTGGACAGTAGAGGGCGCTGTGCAGCCGTCAGCAGAAGCAGGTGTTTACTAGAAAGTACATGAACTTCAGTTATCCCTTATCTCCTGACTTCCTTAATAAGAAAATCGGGGCGGGTGGGACCATGAATCCAGGAGGCCAGCGCCTCAGGTCGCCCGCATGTGTCCATTTAGGTCAGGACGCAACAGGGCCGGGCAGGGTTTTTCCAAAGGGAGCGCTGGCAGACCTAATGCGCAACAAGGGAGAGAAGAGGTTTTTACTTTATTTCACTTTATTATTTATTTATTTTAATGCAAGGAACAGTTTATTGAACCGAACAACAATAAAAAGAGAAAAACCCTTGGCCGAGAAGCCAAGAGGACACCCAAGCAGGTCTCTCCTAGAGAAATAAAAGAGCATCTAAAGAGAAAAGTGATGACTCATTACTAAACCAAAAGTCAAAGTACAGACGTTACTTACTACAAGTCTTGGAGTAACTGAAAGCATTACAACATTTATAAACCAGCAAATTATATCATGTAGATTAAATGGACAGATTTCTAGAAATACAGAAAGTAAAAAAGCCAACTCCGTAAGAAACAGAAAACTGATCAGACCTATAACAAGTACAGATACTGAATCAAAGATCAAAAACTTCTCAATAGAGAAACCTTACGACCATATAGTTACAAAGGTGCATTCTACATAGAGCGTATAAATATGCATTAATCACTGATTTTGCTATAAATAAGGGTTTGTTTGGGGAACTCAAAAGTTACACGTGGGTTTTCCACTACATGGGGCTGAGGAGGAAGTAGGTCATCCTACCTGTTATGTTTTCAAAGTCAACTCTGGAGAGTTGTTTTTTCATCAGAATTAAGCGTGGGCTGATCACAAACATCCATTCACTTCTATTACAGTAAAATCAGAGTTTGTTTAGCAATGTTTACCATGACTCTATGACATGTTAAGCCAGCTGTGGATGTGTGGTTCTCTGGACAGAATATAAATAATATGGAAAAGACAACAACTGAGCTTTGCCTGTCTGGCATGCTTTCTCATATATGCCAATATAATTGCTCAGCTTTTATACTGCTTGGATAAAATGCATGGTTCCAAAAACTTGAATGAAAAATGGTTTATTTTGCCTCACAGCTTCAAAGATTTCTGTCCATTGTCAGCTGGTGACAAGGTAAATCCATCACAGTGGCATGACATAGGGAGAACAGCTGCTCACTTCTTGGATGTAAAAAACAGTAGAACACATGGAAGACACTAGTGAGGAAGGGATCAGAGACCACATACAATCCCAAAGGTGTCACCTCCAATGATCCACCCTGACACATCCGGAAGTTTCCTCTATTAATCCCATAGGCAACTCTCCAGCCAGTTTGATTGACAATCAAAATTTACCATGTATCAGCAATTGACTGACCTGACTATGCTTTGGAGAAGCAACCCTTCCCCTTCTTAAATTCAAGGGGCCTTGTCGGGATTGACTCCAGCCTGCGCAACAGTAGAAGTGATGTTAAATCAATCAGTGGATACAAGTTCTAAGGCCCACAGCAATTTGCTAATTTAGATCAACAAGTATCGAGCACAAAATACTTGTTTAAAATGTTGATAGATGAACTCTATGGCACTGGACATTTATAATTAGGAGATGTTTAAAATTTCCCCAGGAAGGAAGCTGTGACAATGAAAGAGTTGCCAGGTGGGTGGAACGAACAGTGGCCAGGCTTTGCTTTGCACTTTGCTGTGCTAGAGCCCTGCTCACACTGTCCCTGGTCCCTGGTATTCTGTCTCCTCCACCAGAAATTCTCCTCTCTGTCTCTAACATGCTTGGGCCTAGCACAAGAAATAGCCCTATATATGCATCCACAATAGAAAATACTCTGTTGGAGTTAGCAGCATGGCATGGAAGGTGGTAGTGGTTCTACCACTACGATCTCGCATTTTTGAGGCTCCAGTGCCTCTACCACAGCCTAATGACCCTACCTTGTTCCAGTCCTTGGTCAGAATGGGTGGTTTGCTCTGAGTCATTGGCTGTGGGTTTTCATGTGGTACTGCCTGATTCTCACACAATCACTCAGAAGACATCATCAGGAGAGGTGTTAAGGGTGGGAAGCCTTCTATAATGAAGCACCACAAAGCCAACGGAAACACAGCCCACTAGGCCCACTCCTCCCCTTCCTCACTTGGGGTAAAAACCAAGCAGGCACAAAGTTCTGGAAGTTCTGACCTTGGCAGTGTTGCTGGGAAGATACAGCTTTTTCTGTCAGTCTTCCTCATGCCCCTCAGGGCAAAGGCAGGTAATGGACCATCTGAACCTCCAAATGTCTAAATCCATGCTACTGCAGGAGCCACCCCTGCCTCTCTAGTACCCCTTCTGTGCCTAACAAGAGTGCCCTAAGCCCCAGGTGCTGTGCTACCATACAACCCCAGGTATGATACTGAATAAGCTAAAACAAGGAACAGGAGGGGAGAGGATGTCCTCAAAGACACCTAGTGGTTGCTCTCTCCTCCCTATACCCACCCATGTGGAAATGGAGGGCTTTCTAGAAGGGCATAGAGGAGGGCAAGGAAGCAGAAAACAGAAAATACCAGTTCTCCCGGAAAGGCCGTTGTGGGCGTGGCTTCTACCTCAGTAATAAAACAGCTGCTTTCCTCACCAACTGCCTGGCAGAGAATCCCAGAGATCATCAATTGTGAGATTGGTGATCACTGTCCTCAGGAGATTGTTTTTACTTTTGCATAGACGTAAGAAACTCACTTCCTTTCTTCGACATCGTTTCTGTGAAGTTTTGTTGTTGTCAATTTCTTCTTGTTGTTACCTGGTTCACTCCTTTGATGGCTCCCTTAATTCCCAGTAGAAGTCACTGTGGAAGACCCTAACCTCTCCTTTTCAGAGCCCCTCCAACACTGTCTTACCAACAACCCTCATCCACAGGCTAACTGGAGTCCGTAAACAGTTCTGGGACACCCAGTGGATTTCAGGCTCTAGGAAACAGCCCAAAACAGCATGCACATTTCAACTGAAGTCCTGGCTAGTGGAAAGCTAAACCATCCTAGACACCACAGGACTCAAGGCTTAAGAAGCTGGACAGAAGCAGTAATGTGAGAAAAGGAATTATGAAAAGACCCAGGAATTTTGTTGACCCCAGAGAGTATGCTCATTTCCAAATAGAAGTAGAAGAAAGATTTCTAGACCAAGATAGGTTTTTTTTCTACATGCAAGAAAGAAGAAAGTTGAGACCCTCTACCCTGGAGCCTGTCTCAATCCCAGGCCATGCCAGGATCTCCAGTACCAAGTACTCGCCTCTGGTGACTCGTAAGGTGCACATAGCAGGCTCATTTTTTTCAGGCAAGATCATCAGGGGACATGAGGCCACGCCCCACTCCTGCCCTTCCATGGCCTACCTCCCGATCTGGAATATGGGATGTCTGCCGCGTGGCAGTTTCCTGATAAACAAGAACTCTGTGCTCAGGGCTGCTCACTGTCTCAGGAGGCGAGGAGCAATTTATAACCCACAGTCTGTAGGAAACCCCCCTCGGACACCCTTTTCCTCATGTTCCTGGACTGCTAGGAACACATGTGTACAAGACTCTTTACAGGGTAAGGAAGAACCTTCTGAGAAGAAGGTTGGCACCAGAGAAATCGCTAAAGTAAGAAAGACCAGGGTGTCCTAACCTGTCATACGTAGATGCAGGAACATGCCTTGACACGACAATGTAAATTAAAGCAAGATTATAGTCTCTCCTGGGGGTAGGTAACTGACTCCTGAGAACGTGTGGTATCGCTACTGAGGGCTCCAGAATTCTGTCTCGCTTGCTAGGAAGCAGAAGGCACAGTCCCTGGAGCCCCTTCCAAGTCCTCTCAGCCGCGGCCCCACCCTGCTCCACCTGTAGCTGCCCTTCACAGCTCTGGGCTGTGGTTCCATAGCACTCATAGCGCTCTGCTCACTGTGCAGCTCGATAACGGTCACCCTGAGGGCCCCTAACATCAGGTACCAGGAGAAGACCCAGCAGGTCATCCCCCACCCAGATTATAATTCTGAGGACATCTCCAACGACATCATGCTGCTAAAGGTAAACCCCAGCGCCCTGCAGCTCCTGCCCTCCTCCTCCCTCCCACCGGGACCCTGCCCCCCCTTCCTTCTCTCCCACCCGTCGTGGTGCCCAGCTCGGAAGGTGTAGGCTGAGCTGGACTCTCTTGCCTCTTTCCCATCAGCTGACGAGAAAGGCCAAGCTGACCAAAGCAGTGAAGCCCCTCAGGCTGCCCAAGGGCAAGTCTCAGGTGAAGCCTGGTCAGGTGTGTCATGTGGCCGGCTGGGGAATGACGACCACATTCAGGACCTTTTCAGATGGACTGCAGGAGATGGCGCTGACAGCGCCAAAAGACGGGGGAGTGTGAGGCCCGCTATAAAACTACCATATGGTAAGATGTGCATGGGGGAACCCAGCGATCAAAAATTCTTCCATTAAGGTAAGACTGGGCATGAACCACTTTGGGCTTTGGAAAAGGTTGTTTGGCGAAGATCTGGGACTTGAAGCCCCAAGCAGCAGGGAACTCCTTCGTTCACAACACGGTGATCTTTGCCCCTAAGAAGAGGAGAGCAGCCAGAACTAGGAAGTACCCAAGGCCCTGACTGCTTTCCAATGGGCCTCTGAAAACTCTGCCTGAGTTCGGGTCATAGGCATGAGAAAGCTGTGGTCCCTGAGTGTGCAGTGACGACAGCCAGGCCTGCTCAGAGCTGTCACCACCTTGGTCAGTGGTCTCCTCCTCCTTGCTTAGTATCAGCTCCACTCACCTTTTCCCATGTCCCTAAACAGTAGCTTGTAACCAGGCATCCCACACAGCTTTATGGGGAGAGGTCCCAGCACTTGGCATAGAAGGCAAAGGTTGGTATCGATAGTCAGGTAAACTCATAACAATGTCTACGGTCAGAAGTTGGCAGCTGAGAGCTCCAGAATCTTCCCTTCTCTCTGATACCCCATAATCAGACTGTACCTGTCATCCCCAAACAAGGGCTGCAGAACGTCAGGTGAGAAAGTCCAGGAGGCAGACCAGCTCATCTCCTGGCTGTCTCTTCACAGGGGGCTCCGGAGGCCCTACGGTGTGTAACGGCCTGGCGCAGGCATTGTTTCCTATGGAAAAGGGGATGGAAGCCCTCCACATGCCTGCACCAGTGGCTCACCTTTCCGAGGCTGGATAAAGAGAACCATAAGACAGGCCTGAACGCAGGACGAGAGGCAAGTCACCTCTGTGACTAGTGTTTTCTGTGGTTGCATTAAGAATTACACTGGCAGGTGCCAGCAATTAAATAAATGTCTCTTAGCGATGTGTGAAGGCTGGTTTCTTGTTTGTTCATTGACCTTCATTCAGAGGGACCAACTCTCTGCTCAGCAGGACAATGAAGTATTCTCCTGGTTTCTCTCTCTTTTCTTCATTCCCCACTCAACACCTTTCCAAGTACCCTACAGAAAGCTCTCTAGTTCTTATCTAGCGCCTTCATAAACAGCTTCGGTCTCTCCAGGGCCTCGACCTTCTGACACAGCTGAAGCCAGAGAAAACACGGACCACTCTTGTCCTGGGGCTCACTCAAACATGTTACCTTTCATGCGTCATGTGGCAGAGGGAAAAGGATATGTTATGGGCCTTGAAGGTCACTACCCTGCGACTTTGCTCCATGGTGCTCGTTAGGGGAAGGGCCTTCCTGAGCAGGACATTTCTCTCCCACAGTTTAAGGAATAAAGGGAGACATCCCTTAGTAGCTCTCGTTCTCACCCAAAATTAGCTTCCTTCACCTTTCTTCTCCAAGATGAAAGCCAAGTTTGGCCTCCAGCCTTTGGACTACCCCTTTTATTCATCTCTGCATAGAGTTCTGAGTCTTCCAACTTCTGTCCTCCGTGGACCAGCTGATAAACCTTGTCCCCTCCTCCAATTCCTCCATGAGGATGTGACCCCCTCAAGGCCTCATCACTAGTGTGCCAGTCAGTACACTGGTACAAGGACCTTATAAAGAGCAGGCCACTTCTGGCACCATGCAAGGCTCATAAAGTTCAAGGCTGGCAGAGTCTTTCTACAGAAACCTTGTGTCCACCTCTCACTTGGGCAGGCCTGACTAACTCCTTAAATCGAGCTAGTGTCCTCCCATAGGCTCAGTGTCTACTGGCACCAGGTCACTCAACAGTCTGAGCTCCTCTCAGCCTGCCTCTGTTGGCTATTACCGGCTTCTCAGCTCAAACTACCTCGGACTGCCTGGACTGGAAAGCACAGCTTTCCACATCAACCGGCAAGTGAATACTCTACAAGTACCTACTAAGCGCCAGAACTCATACGTACAGAGTGAATACAGTAACAGATTCTAGTGAGACCTACAGTGTGGAAGACTTTTCAAATCAACTCTCTGGCCTCCAGATTGGTCCATAAGACTTTGGTCATCTTGGGAAATTTAAGAAAATGAATTATGCATCTTATTTTCATTTTTCATGATAGTTCAATATTACATATGACACTTGAAAACAGACGTGTATAAGGTTTAAAAACAACTTTTGTCATTTATTTTTGAATGTGAAGTTGTGAAACTACGTAGCAGAGCATCTGTTTAAGGAGGGACACGATGGTATGTAGGGAAGAAGATAACTAGGTATTAAGCTTTATTTTTAAAATGTCCTAGAAAAATCTCACGTGTTTGGAAAGTGATTGGATTATGCCAATTAAATAATTTATAAACCAATCCAATGATGACTTCATTTGGTATTCAGAGGTGGAGACTGGGTGGAGGAATGGATCAAGGATGCCATGTTCTGGAAGGATTGACCTTTGTCCTTGGGGCTCCACTTGTCTCTGTTCCCTGAAAAATTTACCAGCACTCGGGTTCTCCACCACATCCTTCCACTGTTGGTATCTCTTCCTTGAAGTCAGCTGACTATGTATGAACTGAGACCACTGAAACTGTGATCTAAATTAAACCTCTGTTCCATTAGGTCATGGGTGTCAGGTATTGTATTCCAGCAATGTGAAATTGACTAATACAGAAACTCATAGCAGAAGTGAGGTCATTCCTATGGACACACTGACCAAATAGCTTGTACGTGGAGGTTGGAAAGGTTTGGAGATGCCAGCTAGATAAGCCCTGAACTGTTGTAAATACAGCTTGATAGGAGATTCTGGCTAAAAGTTCAGAAGACCAGAATATTGAAAGAAATGAATATCCAAAAGACCAGGCCTGCAAGGCCTCATATGGGAAGGACACTATCGGCAATTGAACTGGAAGCCACTCTTGAAAAAAGCATATCTGCATGCGCCACTGATAAGAGACTGTGCCTGAGACTGAGATTAAGGGCAGTGAACTAAGTACTCTGGCGGGGGAAACATCAGGCACCCCAGTGTTCAGGCTGTGACATGGATTCTGTTAACTGGCTTTACCCAGATCTATAGTGAACAATCAAGAACAAATAGTAAAGTCAACCAAAAGAAATCTGCATCAAAGTTGGAGCCATCGATGCCATGATGGCAGAAAAAAAAGGATTGAAAAGAAGCCTAGGACTTTATATCAGGATAATAGAAAAGTTGCTTTGAGGACATCTCAGAAATCAGCAAGATATCATCTATTGCAGGCTGAAACATGCAAAGTTTTGTATAAACTTTTGCTTTGCTAAGAGAGCTCCACCTAGGGAGCACAGCACATCCAGGCAACATCGATTCCCGAAGCGTTCAGATTTCGAAGTGCTAAGGTCTCTGCAGCCACACTGCATGGGAGCCCAAGCACTACGGCTCCTTGTGGCAGACCTGACATCAACATATTGTGCTAGTTATATAGGCAGGTACAACGCAATAGCTATGGGGTCATGGAGGCTGCCACCTAGATTTCAGAAGGCCCAGGAGGGTTTCCCTGAGAAGCCAATGAGAAAAGACGAGAAAGTGAAACCAAAAATGCAGAGAGAGAGAGAGAGAGAGAGAGAGAGAGAGAGAGAGAGAGAGAGAGAGAGAGAGAAGCTGCCAGCAGTGATCAGAACTACAGAGAGTAGCCATGAAGTCTGCAGCTGACAATGTCTGAGTGTGGGGACACTCAAGGCTTCAGGTGCAGACATATAATCCCAGCACTCTAGGAGCCAGAGGCAAGAGAATCATATGTTGGAACCAGCCAGGGCAACTCAGTGATTTAATGAGATCTATCTCAAAATATAACAACAACAACAACAACAACAACAACAAAGGCTGGGAATGTAGCTCAGTGTGAAGGCCCTGGGTTAGGTTCAATCCTCAATACTACAAAAAAAGATGGCTCATAACTTGCCCTGGGGGCTGGATGTGGAGCTACAGGATTTAATGTTTGTCCTCTTGAGTTTTACTATCTCCTCAGTCTTTTTCATGTAGGTATTTCTATTTTTCTGTTTCTCTCTTTTGTCATGGGAATGTTTACTGTACCTTTTGGAAGAGTTTAAAGTATTATTATTATTAATTATTACAGGGCTTTGGAACTAAAAGTTTGCCTTGGGTCTCAAAGAAGACTGCATTTTCCAGCAATGCTGGACAATTAAAACTTTGGTGAACTTAGAGGTGGACTTAATACATTTTGCACAGTTATCCAGACATGACTCTTTTGGAGACAAGAAGCAGAATGTTATGGTTTAAACTTAAAATGTTCCCTCAAAGTATCATGTGTTTGAAAGGTTATTGAGCCATGCATGGCAGACTCATTGACAACTTAATGTAATGTTCACACCTGGGACCTCAGTGGCTGAATGAGTCATGACCTGGAAAAATATTTTCTTGTCCTGAGCTCCTGCCTCCTCTCTCTACTTTCTGACAACAATGTCATGAACAGGTTCCTTGTGCTGAGGTCCTCTGCCATCCCCTTTCAACGATACTGTTTCTGCCTGGAAAACATTTGATCACACATTCACTGAGACCTCTAAAACTGAGCTAAAATAAACCTTTCCTCCTTTAATTTGTGCATGTCAAGAATTGTGTTTGAGCAAAAGTACGTGACTAATACACTAGAGAAGTCTTCTTTTCATTTGTTTTAAAAACAGGAGACATGTATGTCATTGGACAGATTCAAGCTAAAGAGGACATTTTCAATTCAACTGAGCAGAAATACAATCTCTGTTAATATTAATACCCCTGCCTGTGAGGAATCAAGCTTGAATTAAGGAGGCTGCCAGGGTCTGAGAAAAAATAAACAAGAAATAGCTCTAATATTTTGGTCATCATGGTTATTGTTTTATCCATAATTCCTAAATACTAAGTGAACTCCCCTTTGTTAGGAAGTTCATGAGTGTGTGTGTGTGTGTGTGTGTGTGTGTGTGTGTGTGTGTGTGTTTTTAAGGAAAGGACTCCTTGTGCTATTATCACCTTGACAAATATAGCCAGGGCTCTGACTTCATGGTCATGTTGCAAATAATGTAGGACACTGCCCAGAAGCCACATGTAAGTCCTGGATATAGATTAATGCCTCCCTGTTCCAACTGTACACAGTACTGATTCTTCTGTAACATAGAGTAAAACTCCCTCTGAGATCATGTAACACCATAGGCCTGCCCTTTACAATGTTGTTACGCAAAACTAATGCTACTGATGATCCCATAACGATCATGGACACCTTTAAAAGGGAAAGGCTGTGAATGTCATACAGTTTCATTTTTAATTTGGGACTAAAAATAAATTCTGCATGTAACATCTACTTAGAAAGGATCACGGTCATTCCCCGTAAAACAAATAAAAATGAAAAATGAAGACATCAATACTAACAATATTTAACAAAAGTCTCCCAGTCGTACACAAGTGTACTCACTGAAATCCTGTATCTGTTTTGGGAAGTGGTTCTGTGGTTTAAAAGAACCTTGAAAATCCCTGTTACAGTTTTCTCATTCTCCTCTAAAAATAGAGAAAGAGAGAGAGAAGAAACGTTTGCAGAGAAAGATGGTGACTGATCAAAAGTATCACAGTCACAGTATCACAAATAAAGTTTAGCTTATTCTGAACAGAGAACCCTAGCCACCAAGCTGTCTACCAGCCTTAAATTTCCTCTAACTCCTTGCACGTGATGACCTGAGGTAACCTCAAACAAAGATGACATTTCACTCAGAATCATTTCTGTAGAGACAGATTCTGGACTCCTCTTTCAGCCACTGACTAAAAAATATTCAAAGAGCCATCCTTTGCCAAGAATAAAATGGGTCGTCGCTGAAATGGAATATTCAAGTCTCCTGCTATTGCTGTGTGGTGATCCCCTATATCTCTCCCCTTCAGATCTCTAATATTTACTTTATATTTTTATGTGTTCCAATATTGGGTGCACAAGAATTTTAAATTATTATATATTTTTGATGAATTCACTCATTTTCATTATATAATGGTCTTTTTTGTCTCTTTCTATAGTTTTGACTTAAAGTTTGGTTTGTGTCCAATACCCCGGTTATCGTTTGGTTTACAACTCATGCAATATATTTTTCCATCTCTTCACTTTCAGTCTTTGAGTGTACCTAGATGATGAGTCTCTGATACACAACATACACTCAATCTGATTTTCCATACATGTAGTCATTCTCAGAAAACACAATCTTCTTAATTGAACAATGGCATTTGTTTGCATTCAAAGTAATTGTTAATAATAAACAGATAAGGGCTTACTACTATCGTAAATATGTATACATTAGTCATGAAGAAATGGTGTCTTAGTTATGTAGATTCATCAGATTCCAGAATTAGGAATTTCTCAAATCTAATAATTGGTTTTCTAGGATTATTTTCATATTTTCCTCAAGTATATGTTACACAATTCTATTTAAGTTTTTCTGAAGTAATTTTCTTTTTTGCCTTTATAAAATGAAATCTTAAAAATAGTTTTTTTGCAAATATGATGACTATGAATTTCCTTTGAATTTGTAAATAATCTCAACAGACAAGTTGCAAGTACAGTGCAAAGATATATGACGTGGCCTTTGTAATGAGCTCACCTCTCTCACTTCCAGATGCACGATGTTTCTAGAGCTGGGTATCTAGATGAGCTAGATGGCACAGAGCCTCTGTAGAGAAGGTGACATCCTCTGAGAAGCAGGAGAAGAGGGTAACTTAATAGAGAGCTTCCTCAGAGCATCAGTAACTAGAGAATGGACAAATAATGTGGACTGGAAGCAAGTCATTGTGGTAAAGAGAGAGAGAGAGAAAGATGATTCATAAAAGGGAGAAACAAAGGCACAAAAAAGTGCTCAACCTTATCATTACTCAATCATTACAATAACTCGCTTTTCATCAAACATAAAGGTCAAGTTCCAAGAAGAATGGGAAAGAAACTAAAGGTTAGAGGCAACACGGTCTTTTAAAACTTTCTCCTGAACATCCTGCTTATCGATCGTCTTTGGCCAGAATTGAGTCACCTGTGAACTTCCATGTGCAAAGGAGGCTGGGTATATTTCTAGTGTGAGATAAATCACAGTTCTTTACTAAGGACCATCAGCTGTATCAGACACAAATAATATCTCCACTTCAAAAATGAGAATACTAAATCTTACGGACTTACACATAAACATAAACCAGAGAAATGCTTGAGGATGACTGGATGAACCCTAAAAAAGCTCAGTTTATAAGGCAGACAATGACAATGTAATAAAACTGGTGCTTCAGGTACCTAACTAAGTATAAAAGGCACTCCGACCAAGCTTGGGGTGACAAGAGGCATTTTGATGTGGTTGCTTAGTGACTGTGCTGGGGACTCATGCAACAGTCCTGCAGTTGTGTACAGGAAGAAAATTACCTGCTCTACCCATCAAGTTTTTGAGTTGTAGGAGCTGAAGAATTAGTAGGAAAAAATCCCAAGCCTTTGCTATTTCCTTTTGCTTCTTCACCATAGACTCTAAGCCCCTGTGGTACCATGGCATCTCCATATCGGCGGTACGAAACCTGCTCTAGGACCAAAGGAGCTTCTCAGTCGGGTTTGAGGGGGGGCTGACAGCTCTTTGAAGTACTTGCTGTGTTGATGGCGAGTACAGGAACCACCATAGGAACATTCTGCCTTAGAACCTCATGGAGCAGGGCCAAGCACGACAAGCCCCCATGACCCTCAGACCCACCACCTCAGCGCCCTCACTTCCCTTTCATCCTTGACCTTGTGGTTCTCTGGTAGGGTGAGCTATAAATCCTCTTTCTCAGACCTGCCTCTTCTCCATCTAATTCCAGGAGCTGCTCAAGGCTACTCCTGGTGGAACTACAGGAGATCTGAACCTGTACTTGCTGTTGGGGGTGGGGCTTGAAGGAGACCAGAGGACAGTCATCATGAGTATAGTACAGAGAAAGCTCAGGGATGTAGAGGGGTCGGAACTGAGCAGAATCTGTGGGGCATACTAGGGTTTCCCAAAGGGAACTCTGATAAGATTTCCTCTGTAAAGTATGGAAACACTACGTCCAGACTGCCTGGATCTGACTTGCCTATCATCCTCGGCAAAATTATTGAACCCGGCTACACCTCATTTTCTCAGCTATAAAATAGTGACAATAAGTGGGGCTCCTGGGGCTTTAGAGACTGTGTGAGGACACACACAAGGTGCATGACTTCTGCAATGAAATGTTTCCTCTCTACTGCTCTTGAGAAGTAACAGAACCCACAACATTCCTAGAGGCCAAGTAAGTTTCTGTAACAGTTGATTTCATTTGGTGCAGAATTGGAAAGGCTGCCTGAGTGGTCAAGATCTGCTACTCTGTTCACAGGTATTTTTCATGTTGTTCTCTTGGGTACTAGTTAAAGACACAGAAACTAGATAGTTGAAGGTCACCTAAAACTAGGATGTCATATAAAGACTGGATGATAAGTAATGTGACACAAAAATTAGTAGACACAAGTTAGGGACAAAAAGAGAGAGATTAAAAGAAAACAGCTACTTTGTAGTCATTTACTAGAGGTTCCGGTAAATGATTCAGCACCATCCCTATTACCCACCCCCAACCAAACATTTGCCACATCCTATGAAGACGTGGTAAGAAAGCCCACAGCACGAGCCCCTGAGAAGACAGTAAGGGAGAGGGTGCATCACTTCAGAGACGTAAGGTATGACCGCAGGGCCCCTGAATCGAAATGATTCTGGGAAAAGGAATTTGTCATGTGAACTGACCTTTACATTGACAATGGACTCGATGTTCAGGTTTCAACATAAATGTTACAGGGCATGCAAAGAAACATTAGTGACCCATTCACAAAAAAAGAGGAAATTTATATCTAATTTATTTGGAAAATGTAGACACTTAGAAGATACATTGGATACACCAGACAAAGATTTTAAATTGACTGTCTTTAAAATACGGAAGACCTAAAGGAAGCTATAGGAAAGAAATTGAGACGATGTAAGAGAATGTGAAGGATGTCCACAAAGAACTAAAAATTAGGGGCTGGAGGAACAGCACAGCAGTTAGAGCACTTGCCTGGCAAGCTCAGGGCCCTGGATTCCATTTCCCAAATCTGTGTTAGCCACGTGTGGTGGTACACATCTGTAATCTCAGTGCTTGGGAGGATGAGACAGGAGGATTGCTATAAGTTCGAGGACACGCTGGGCTATGCAATGAGTTCAGGATGAGCCTAGACAACAAAGTGGCATGCTATCTCAAAAAAAACTAGACATTATATTTCTGGAGCTTATGATTACTATAGTTGAGATGCAAAATTCACAAAAAGCCTTCAGAAAACAGAGGGAAGATTTGAGCAAGCAGAGGAAAGAATCAATAAAATTCAAGAGTAAATGAAATACCCTAAGAAACAGAAAGAAAAAAGAACGAAGAAAAATGAAATAATCTAAATGTCCCACAAAAGACTATAAAGAGTATCAACAAACCTATGCATCATGTGAGTCCTACAAGGAGAAAAAAAGAAAAGATTAAAAACATATTCAATAAATAATGACCCCAAAAGTCCCAGATACGATGAAACGCAGTATTCATACCCAAAATGCTCAGAAACTCCAGGCAGAATGAACCCCAAGAAATCCTTACTATAATCACCAGGTTGAAAATTAAAAACAGAGAAAATCTTCAAAGGATCGAAAGAGAAGTGGTTCCTCCCAAGAAGGAAACCTCAGCAATCCTAACAGTTGGGCTCTCATCAGAAACCATGGAGGCCAAGAGGGTGTGGAACGGTACATTTAAAGTGCAGATGAAAAGAAAAAACTCTCATCCAGAATTTCGTATCTGGAAAGACTATCCTACAAAATTAAAGCATAAATAAATACATACACAGATTGAAGGGAAAAAAAAAGAACTCCAGGACCAGACTGCAAGAAACGCTGGAAGGTAAATTAAAGTCAATGAAGATAAAAGAAAAAAAGATCTCTGTTAAGTGTAACTACATAGATAATAAAAAAAATTTGGTATTATTATGTTTTGACATGTAACTTCTCTTTTGTTTACCGTAAGAAGAAAGATACATGGAACAAGAATAGTTCATAAAAGTATGGCACTTAGTCCATTGTATACAAAAAGGTAACTCATGAAAATAAAAAATAAAGGAGGATGTAGTTGCATAGCAACAGAGTTAATGTATGCAATGAAGGTATAATCAAAGCAAAACTGGTATAAATTTAAGATGCTAACAGAAGACTCCATAATAGCATTCAGAATATGAGGTAGACTTTGGGGAGATGGGAAGAGAATCAGGGAAGACAGAGACACGAGGGTGAGGAAGAAAAAAGAAACTTAAAATGATTAAAATGCAATATGTATATGCACAAATCCCCAAAATGAATGTACTGTGTATTATAAGCATGCATTAATACAAAGTATGAAAAATAGTGAAAGATTTAAAACACCTAAGAAAGTGGCATTGGGGAAACTGAAGACAAAAAAAAGACTCAAGTGGCACAGTGACAGATGTAGGTCTCTCAATATCAGTAATCATTATAAATATAAATGAATTAAATTGGTGAATTAAATGGTGAAGATTGGAAGAATGGCTTTAAAAGGAGAAACCGAACATGTGCTACTCTCAAGAGCTTACCTCAGATGCCACTATTTAAGTCAGTTGAAAATGAAAGAATAGCAAAAGATATCCCATGCAAATAGAAATCAGAGGAGATCAGGACAGCTGTTTTTAATGTCATATAGATAAAGTGAAGAATCACTGAAAAAGATACTGTACATTGACTTAACAAGTCAATATATCGAGAAGACAATATATGCATAACAATTATGGATGCATAAACAGGGAACGTTAGAGTTCCAGAAGGATGAAGCAAACACTGGCAGAATTGAAGGAAGAAATTGAAGGTTCTGTAAAAATAATTGGGGAGATTTCAATTCCTTGCTTAAATAGTAGATGAAACATCTGGATCAGTCAGGAAAGGGAGGAACAGCAGTATGAATGAACCAGACTAACAGATCTATAAAGAACACTCTCACAGCAACAGAACGCACGATCCTCTCAGACTCATGTGAAACATCCTCCAGGGTAAACCACACGACAGGCCAAGAGCCAATTATCAAATGTTTCTAAAGAATAACACAATACAAATTATCTTCTGCAACCATAGTGGAATAATGCTACAAATCAATATTAAAAAATAGAATAAAAATTCACAGAAATGAAAAGTTTAATAGCATACTTAACCAACAGATCAAAGGAGAAATCCCAAGAAAAACTTAGGAAATACTTTGGGATGAATGCAAGTGAAAACATAACAAACTAAAATTTGTAGAATAGAGCACAATAAGTCTTCAGAGGGAAATATGCAACCAGCAACAACTATTTGAAAATCAAGTCAACAATAGAATTTTATACCCTAATGAACTAAAAAAGAAAAAAAAATCAATCATCCAAGTTGGAAAGGGAAGAAAATAACAGAAATGTTAAAAAATGTAGAATCGGCAAAACCAAAATTTGGTTCTTTCAAAGGATCAACAAAGGGTTGGAGGAATGGCACAGCAGTTAAAGGACTTGCCTAGCAAGTGCAAGGCTCTAGGTTCTGTTCCCCTGAACCACATAAGCTGGATGTTGTGACACTCACCTGTAATTCAAGCACTCAAGAGGCTGAGGTAGCAGGATTGCCGTGAGTTTTAGACCAGCCTGGGCTACATAGAGAGTTCAGGACCAACATCAACTACAATGCAAGACCCTGTCTCAAAAAAAAAAAAAGAAAAGATGAACAAAACTGATAAACTTTTAACTAGATCAACTAAGCAGAAAAGTGATCACTCATATTATAAACCAAAAGTGAAAGTAGAGACATTACTACAAGCCTTGGAATAATTGAAAGAATTATTTTTAAAATGCTATCAACATTTATAAATCAACAAATTATATCACCTAGATTAGATGGACAAAAAGTTAAAAAAACAACTCCATAGGAATTAGAAAACTCACCAGACCTGTAAAAAGTATAGAAATTAAATTAATAGTCAAAAATTTCCCAATAAATACTATGACCACATCATTACAAAAGTAAATTCTACATAGAGCATATAAATATGCATTAATTACTGATTTGTGTTATAAATAAAGGTTCTGGCTGACAGCAGGCTAGTCATAGTAAAGTTTGGGAACTCGAAAGTTATACATGAATTTTCCACTACATGGGGCTGAGGAGGAAGTGGGTCATCCTACCTGGTAGGTTCTTTCATCAGAATTAAGCATGGGCTGATTACAAATATCCCTTCATTTCTCTTACAGTAAGAGTAGTTTGTTTAGCAATGTCTGCCATGAGTCTGCTGTGGGGAAGCCTGCTGTTGGATGTGTGGCATTCTGGACCAAATACAGAGAATATAAAAAAGACAACAACGGAGCTTTGGCTGTCTGGCATGCTTTCTCATGTCATGTGGGGCATTGCTGAGCTTTCCTATTTCTTACAAAAAAAAAATACATGGTACCAAAAACTTAAATGAAGAATGGTTTATTTTTCCCTGTATTTTCAAAGATTTCTGTCCATTGTCAGTTGGCTGCAAAGCAAATTCATCACAGCAGAATGACATGTGGAACAAAGATACTTACTCCTTGGATGTTAAAAAAAAAAACATAATGGGGAAAAAAAACAGAGAACATGGAAAGACACTAGCAAGGAAGGGACCAGAGACCAGATACAGTTCCCAAGGTGTCACCTCCAATGACCAACCCAGACACGTCCAAAAGTTTGCTTGACTATTCCCTTAGGCATCTCTCAAGACAATTTGGTTAACAATCAAAATTTACCATGTATCAGCAATTGATTGACCTGCCTGACCCTTGGGGAGACAGCCACTTCCCTTCATTAGTTTAAGGGGCCTTGTTGGGATTAACTCCAGCCTATTTGAAGTAGTAGGAGTGACTTTATATCAATCAATGAATTCAATTCCTAGGGCCCACAGCAAAACGCTAATTTAGATCCACTAATATCGAGTACAGAATATTTATTCAAAACGATGAGAAGTGAACTGTATGACACTGGATATCTATAGTTAAGTGAGAGATGTTTAAATTTCCCCCAGGAAGGAAGCTGAGAAAATAAAAATGTTGCCAGGTAGGTGGAATGGACAGTGGCCAGACTTTGCAACAATTTTGCACTTTGCTGTACTAGAGCCCTGCTCACACTGTCCCTGGTGCCTGGTATCCTGTCTCCCCCACCAGAAGTTGTCCCCCGTATCTCTTACATGCTTGGTTCTAGCACAAGAAATGGCCCTATATATGCATCTGCCATAGAAAATATTCTGTTGGAGTTAGCAGCATGGCATGGAAGGTGGTAGTGGTTCTACCACTGTAGTTTCACATTTCTGAGACTCCAGTGCCACTACCAACCAATATCGCATCCTAGTGCCCCTACCTTGTTCTCCCCTTGAGTTAGAATGGGTGGTTTGCTCTGAGTCACTGGCTGTGGGTTTCCTTGTGGTCACTGCTTGATTCTCACACAATCACTCAGAAGACATCATCGGAAGGGGTACTAAGGGTGGGGAGCTGACACAGAAAGCTGTCTATAATGAAGCAACCACAAAGCCAACGGGAAACACAAGCCACTGAGCCCGCTCCTCCTCTTCCTCTCTTGGGGGTTAAAAGCAAGCAGGGACAAAGCTCCACAAGTTCTGGCCTTGGCAGTGTTGCTGGGATGATGCAGCTTTTTCTGTTCCTGTCAGTCTTCCTCACGCCCCTCAGGGCAAGGGCAGGTAAGTGACCATCTGAAACCCCAGAGACCTAATTCACGCTACTGCAGTAACAAACCCTGCCTCTCTAGCACCCCTTCTTTACCTACCAGGTTTTGTGCTCCAATAGCCAGGTACTATGTTACCATAGAACCCAAGTATGACATTAGATAAGCTAAAAACAGAATGGATGGGGAGACGATGTCCTCAAAGAGATCCCGTGGATACTCTCCCCTCCCTAGACCCCACCCATATGGAAATGGAGGCTTTTCTAGTAGTGCATAGAGGAGGGCAAGGAAGCAGAAAACAGAAAATAACAATTCTCCTGGAAAGGCCATTGTGGGCGTGGCTTCTACCTCGGGGATGAGACAGTTGCTTTCCTCACCAGCTGCCTGGCAGAGAATCCCAGAGATCATCAACTCTGAGATTGCTGGAATCACTGTCCTCAGGAGATTGCCTAGACCCAAGAAACTCAGCTCCTTTCTCCAGCATGGTTTTGTGGAGTTTGCTGTAGTCACTGTGGTTGTTGCTCCTGTTCTTGTTGTTGTTTGGCCCTCCCCACACTTTTCACGGCTTCCCAACTTTCCAGTTTGAGTCACTGTGGGACACACTCACCTCTGCTTTCCTGAACCCCACCCACACTATCAACCTTCATGCAGAGACAAGCTAGAGCTAATGAATAGTTCTGGGACGCCTACGGCATGTCAGGCCCTAGGAACGAGGACAAAATAACATGGAGATTTCAACTAAAGACCTGGCCAATGGGAAGCTGCACTACCCGAGATGCCGCAGGACTCGGCTTGAGAAACTGAATATAAACAGCATAAGAAAAGAAAATATGAAAAGATCCAGGGATTTCTTTGTCCCAAGACAGATATGCTCCTCTTCATATACAAGTAGAAGAAAGATTTCTAGATCAAAGTTGATTTTCTTGCATTTATTGAAGAAGAAAGTTGAGACCCTCTCCCCAGAGGCTCTCTCAACCCGAGGCCACCTCAAGTTCCCAAATACTGAGTAGTTTAGGACGCACCAGGCAAATGACCTCTGATGACTCAATGGTTGCACATAGCAGGCTCATTTCTTTTCAGGTGAGATCATCGGGGGACATGAAGCCAAGCCCCACTCCCGCCCTTACATGGCCTACCTTCAGATCTGGAACAAGGGACCCACGAGATGTGGTGGTTTTCTGATAAACAAGAACTTTGTGCTGACAGCTGCTCACTGTCACGGGAGGTGAGGAGCAATTTATAACCCACAGTTCCTAGGAAGCTCCTTCAATACCTTTCTCCTCATGTTGTTCCTGGGCTCATAGAATACACCTGTGTGCATTCTTTAGCAGGTGAGAAAGAAGGTTGGCACCAGAAAATAACTGCTGAAGTAAGACAGACCAGGGTGTCCTAAGCTGTCGTACTTACATGCAGGATCATTCCGTGGCATAACAATGCAAATTAAAGCAATATTAGGGTCTTTCCTGAGAACCCGGGGTATAATTGCTGAGGGTTCCAGAATTCTGTCTCAATTGCTAGGAAGCAGAAGGCACTGCCAAGTCCTCTCAGCTGCGGCCCCACCCTGCTCCACCTGTAGCTGCCCTTCACAGCTCTGGGCTGTGATTTCATAGCACTCATAGCGCTCTACTCTTTGTGCAGTTCAATAAATGTCACCCTGGGGGCCCACAACATCAAGAATCTGGAGAAGACCCAGCAGGTCATCCCTGTGAGGAGAGCCATCCCCCACCCAGATTATAATTCTGAGGACATCTCCAACGACATCATGCTGCTAAAGGTAAAGCCCAGCGCCCTGCAGCTCCTGCCCTCCTCCTCCCTCCCACCGGGACCCTGCCCCCCCTTCCTTCTCTCCCACCCGTCGTGGTGCCCAGCTCGGAAGGTGTAGGCTGAGCTGGACTCTCTTGCCTCTTTCCCATCAGCTGACGAGAAAGGCCAAGCTGACCAAAGCAGTGAAGCCCCTCAGGCTGCCCAAGGGCAAGTCTCAGGTGAAGCCTGGTCAGGTGTGTCATGCGGCCGGCTGGGGAATGACAAACTCACCTGGGAAGTTTTCAGATACACTGCAGGAGGTGGAGCTAATTGTGCAGGAGGATCAGGAGTGTGACACCCACTTCCCAAAATATTACGACAGTGCCACTAAGATGTGTATTGGGGACCCAAAGAGCAAAAATGCTTCCTTCAAGGTAAGACTGAGCATCAACCACTTTTGGGTTTGGAAAAGAATGTTTAGGGATGATCTGGAACCTGGAGACCCACAACATTATGATCTTTTTCCCTAAGAAGAGGGGAACAGACAGAACCTGGAAGGAACCAAGGCCTCTAAAGCTTACCAACGGTCCTCTGTTGAATGTTTCTCCTCTGGAAATTCTGCCTCAGTTCATGTCACAAGCCTGGGAAAGCTGTGCCCCTGAGTGAGCAGTGATTATAGCCAGACTTACTCAGAGCTGTCACCACCTTGGTCAGTGGTCTCCTCCTCCTTGCTTAGTATCAGCTCCACTCACTTTTTTCCATGTCCCTAAACAGTAGCCGGCGGCCAGTGGTCCCACACACCTTTCTAAGGAAACAATCCCAGGACCTGGCATGGAAAGCACAGGGTGACAGTGGCAGTGACGTGAAGCCATAATAATGACCGTGGTCAGAGCTTGGCGACTGGAGGGCCCTGTGGTCTTCCTTGCTCTCTGTCGCTCACAAACAAACTGTCTATGTCATCCTGGAGCAGGTGGGCTGAATGTCAAGGAGGAAAGTCCAGGGGGCAGACCGGCTCATCTCTGGCTTTTTGTTTACAGGGGGACTCCGGAGGCCCTATCGTGTGTAATAATGTGGCACAGGGCATTGTTTCCTTTGGAAGAAAGGATGGGAGACCTCCACGTGTCTGCACTAAAATCTCACCTTTCCTAAACTGGATAAAGAAAACCATGAGAAATGCCTGACTGCAGGAAGGCAGGCGAGTCACCTCTGTGACTAGAGTTTTCTGTAGTTGAGATTACACTGGAACAGCTACCAGCAACTAAATAAATGTCCCTTAGCTGTGCGAAGGCTGACGTCTTGTTTGTTCATTGACCTTAATTCAGGAGGACCAACTCTGGGCTAGACAGGACAATGACATCATTCTCCTGCTTTGACCTCTTTTCTTCCTTCTCCACATAACACCTGTCCAAGTATCCACAGAAAGCTCTCTAGTTCTTATCTAGCTCGTTCGTAAACAGCTTCAGTCTCTCCAGGGCCTTGTCCTTCTGACACAGCTGAAGCTGACCACCAAGCATATAAAACATGGACAACCCCTTTCCTAGGGCTCATTGGACATGTTACCCTTCATGTGTCATGTGGCAGAGGGGGAAGGGATCCTCCTATGGCCCCTGAAGGTCTCTACACTGGGACTTTTCTCCATGGTGCTCGTTAGGGGAAGGGTCTTCCTGAACAGGACATTTCTCTTCCACACTTTAAGGGATAAAGGGAGATGTCCTTTAGTAGCTCTTCATTCTCATTCAAAATTATCTTCCCTCTCTTTTCTCCTGTGAAACCAAAGTCAAATTTAGCCTCCAGCCTTCAGGAAGCCCCTTTTTATTCATCTCTGCATAGAGCTCTGAGTCTTCCAACTTCTGTCCTCTGTGGACCAGCTGATAAACCTTGTCCCCTCCTCCAATTCCCCCACTGAGGATGGGATCCCGTCAAGGCCTCATCACTGGTATGCCAGCACAGTCCATACACCGGTACAAGGACCTTATAAGGAACAGGCCACTTCTGGCACCATGCAAGGCTCATAGATTTCAAACCCGGCAAGGTCTTTCCACAGAAACCTTGTGTCCACCTCTCAGTTGGGCAGGGCCGCCTAACCTCTCAAATTCACATGCTCAGTGTCTACTGGCCCTACTGGCCCCAGGTTACTCAACAGTCTGAGCTCCTCTCAGCCCGCCTCTGTTTAAGGCATCCCAGCCTCCAGGCTATAATATGGATTTTGTTAATTGGCCTTACCCAGACCTATAGTGAATGATCAAGAGCAAATACGAAAGCCCACAGAAAGGAATCTCCAGGACTTTATATCAGGATAACAAAAAAGATGCTCTGAGGTCATCTCAGAAATCATCAGCAAAATATCAGCTATCACAGGCTGAAAAATGCAAAGTCTTGTGTAAACTTTTGCTTTCCGAAGAGAGCCCCACCTAGGAAGCACAGCTCCTTCAGGCCCACCTAGCAACATAGATTCCAGGGTTCAGTGTTATAAGCACTAAGGTCTCTGCAGCCACACTGTATGGGGTCCCAAGTACCGCTCCTACTGTGGTAGACCTGACGTCATCACATTATGCTAGTTTTATAGGCATGTACAATGCAATAATAACAGGTCATGGAGGCTGCCAGTCAGATTTCAGAAGACCTGGTATTGTTTCTCTGAGAAGGCAGTGAGAGAAGAGAGGAAAGAGAAACCAAAAATGCGATGGAGACATCAAGAAGCTGGAGCTGCCAAGAATATGAACTATCTGATAAAGAAAGAAAGAAAAGAAAAGAATAAATAAATAAGTAAGTAAATAAAATGCCAGAAGCGATCAGAACCACCCCAAGAGAGTAGCCATGAAGTCTGCAGCTGACAGTGCCTGAGGGGTGGAGCCACTCAAGGCTTTAGGTACAGTTTTACAGTAACAGCACTGAGGCAGGAGAATCACAGATTAGAATTCAGCCCGGGTAATTTAGTGGTGACTTAGTGAGATCCTTTCTCAAAATTTAACCAAAACAAATAAAATAAAAGGCTGGGGTTGCAGCTTAGGGTGAAGGCCAGCCTGGGTTAGATTAAATTCTTAATACTGCCAAAAAAAATGATGGCCACAAGTTGCCCTGGGGGCTGGACATGGAACTACAGGATTTAATGTTTATCCTCTTGAGTTTTACTATCTCCTTAGTCTTTGTCAGGTGAGCATTTCTATCATGTCTGTCTAACTATGCAAAATATAGATAGTCCATGTGTTAGGTCGCCAAAGTCTTAAGAGGTCCACTATTCCAGGAAAGTGCAAAGTCTTTTTTGAGACCCGAGACAGATTTCCAGTTCTGAAACCCTGTAGTAATAATACTTTAAACTCTTCCAACTTACAGGGTAAACATTCCTCTGAAAAAAAGAAAGAAACAAAAAGACTTGGGACTTTCCTGGAATGCTGGACCTGTTAAGACTTTGGTGACCTTTCAGATGAACTAAATATATTTTGCATAATGTCAACATGGTCGCTGGTCTAAGATACTAACTCTCCTGTATTTTGCTATATCTTTGTTGAGATTCTTAAGCCTCACTCACCAGTCCACATAAGAAAAGAACTACAACCATGTAATTCATAAGGCTAGTAAATATGAGAAAGGAGAAGAAAAGTTAAATTTCAAATGCCTTAGCTGAGTATTGGAAGGTACATGTTTGTACATTCAAAGGGTTATCTTTACATCAATCGGTTTTCTTAGGATAAACTGACATCAAAGACCTAATAAGTGAATTGCTACAGTAAACAAACTTAAAACTATCTCACATTGCTACATTAAATGAACTTAAATCTGTACCACATAAGAATACTTAAAGTAACAGATATGAAGGCAAATTTAGTTATTTCAGAATTTTTTAACTTTCATAACTTATTTACTTACATTTTACTGATTACTAACATTTTGCTAGATTTGATTTATACTTTTGTCTGCCTATCCATCCACATCTTCATGCATATGTATTTCTAAAGATTTTATGTCAATTCCACATGTTGCATTTAATTATTGTGTTTTGCACACTACTATACTATTACTAATAATAATGATGTGGGGAGATTTCACAGATTTTAGAGAACAGCTGGTATGGTTTTGGGAGTATATCAATCAAATGATTTAAATACCAATCTATTTTTTATTACACTTTCTCTTTAGATGTTACCTTTTCTCCAAGTTATATTGGTACTGCTTATCTTTCTGCCTCTCTCAAAGAGGATAAACTCACACTCAACATCAAAAAAGTGAATTGCTACATTAAACAAGCTTAAGACTATATCAATTTGCTACATTAAATGAACTTAAATCTGTATCACATAAGTTTGCTACAGTTAAAGCAATAGATAGAGAGGTATGCTTAGTTATTTCAGCATTTTTTAACTTTGATATATCGTTTACTCACATTTCACTAATTATTAATATTTTGCCAGATTTGGTTTATCCTTTTACCTACCTATTCATCCCTAATTTCATGCATGCGTTTTTTTAAAGATTTTTATACCAATTGCCCATGTTGATTAGATATTTCCTCTCCTCCATGTTTTTTCAGTGCTGCTTGCTTCTCTGCTTCTCTCAAAGATTCCTCCAGGTAATACTTGCAATGCTGGGGTAGTCGTTGCAAATTTCTTAAGGGATTCTTGGTCATTTCTTCTTCAATTTTCAGGGATAATTTTCCAGGATATAACAATCTGGGTTGACACTTGCTTCCTTTTAAAGTTTGAAGGATCCTGCTCCAGGCTCTCCTGGCCTCTAAGATTTCCCTTGAGAAATCTGCAGCAATTTGAATGGGTTTGCCTTGGTAGAATAATGTCTGTTTTTCTCTTGCTGCTTTTAATATTCGCTTTTTATGTTGTATTTCTGAGGTTTTGATTACGATACGTCATGGTGAGTCTCGCTGCTGGTTGAGGTTATTTGGTGTTCTATAAGCTTCTTGTATCTGGAAGTTAATTTCTTTTCCTAGATTAGGGAAATTTTCTTGCACTACTGCCGTGAATAAATTCTTTATGCCTTTCATGCTATTTTTTTTTTTTGCTATTTTTCCCACACCCATAATTCTGAGATTGATTCTCTTTGAATCATCCATCAGCTGGTGTATCCAGCTATTTTGCTCATTTCTAACTTTGAAGTCATGCCTAATTATATCATTTGTTTCCTCAGTCTTGTTTTCACGACATCTGAGACATCTTTCCTTGTTGTTATATATCATTTTCATGCTCTGAATTTCATCTAGATTTCTTTTTAGATTTCTACTTCTCTATTAAAAGGTTCCTTCATATCTTGCACTTCTTTATTTACCTCAGCCAACTTTTTGTTTGTGGTTTTAATATGCTCAGTGAGTTTTGTCTCCACTAGGACCATTATTTGCTTAGTAAAATCCTCTTTAAGCCTGCTAATCAATATTTGCATTTCTTTGCAAATATCTTGTTTGAAGTGGTCTTTTGATTCATTTATTTGCTTTTTGACATCCTTCCCCGTGAGTTTCACTATTTCAGGGCCCAGGCCATTACTTTCTGGGGTCTCGGTCATCTCTGTGGTTACCCGGTTGCCCTATCTTCTTCCCATGTTTCTGGTATTGAGGGACTTCACTTTAGATGTTTAGCTGAGAAGCTTCTTTGAATGGCTATGATGGTGCGTGGTGGGGAGCCACAACTCTTCTTAGATCTGTGCTGGGAGTAGGCAGTGAGGGGGACCTGAGAGTCCAATAGCCTTTGAGGTTTCTTGTTTAAACTTGGTCTAAATGCAAGACCAAGGGGCCAAATTATATCTGCTGTTACAGGAACTAGTCTGGTGGCTTTAACCACATAGCATTGAAGATACTGATAGTTCTATCACGGAGAACTCAGATCAAACCACATCCTAGAGTCTCACCTGTTCCCTTGGGTTTCTGCTCTGGGCTAGAACTGGTAGTTTGCTCTGAGTCATAAACTGTGCAGAATGATGTGGTTACTGCATGATTCTCACACAACCACTCCAAAGATGTCCCCGGGGAGAGGCAGGGTGTGTAGAGAGCTTTCACAAAATACCCTCCATGAGGAAGCAACACAAAGACGGAAGGCAGCTGAGGAACAATATGCACCTCACAAGACCTAATCCCATGACACTGCGGGCATTCGACACCTGTCCATTTACACATCCTACATACGTGGACTGCACGCTATCTCCAATTCCATTGCACAGCCCCGTGTACGACACTGGACAAGCTCTCAGCAGAAGAGGAAGGCAGAAGCTGTTCTCAAGAGCAGCCGGTAGATAGCAACCCCTCCACGGGCCACATCTATTTTGTGGAAAGCAATGCTTTCCTAGAAGTGCATTGCACATGAGGGAAAGCAGGAAAGAAAAATATTGAATTCACATGAAAAGAGTCTATGTGTAAACGAGACCATTATATCCCTCACCAACCGCTTGACAGAAAAGCCGAGAGCTCATTGGCCCAGAAGTCGGTGGAACGACTGTCTTCAGAATGCTTGGTTTGCCTTTGTTCTTGCCTGCGTCTCTTCCAAGCTTACCCTTACACCATCCCAAGCAGTGAACTGCTTTCCTGACCTAGGTCCTTTCAAACATTTCGTACCCTTCTGCCAGTGGACGTGAACACACTGAGTGCTCAGAAACATAAGCCAAGAGAAACTTATTTTCCTCTAAGTCGTGAGCGTTGGGTGCTGTGTGCCAATGACCTATTCATGCACTGACATGCAAAGCATAGGTGGCTTTTGACACCGATTGTTAGCTAAGATAACGTCATTTTCAATGTGATTTATAACATAACATTATTTGGAAAAAGCTTTATTCAACACTGAGTATTAAACACGCTGTGGATTGTCAAATAAAGGCTTTATTATATCGAGGCACATTTCTTCTATAGTTAATTTGTTGAACATCTTTATCATAAAAGAACGTTGAGTTTTAGCAAATATTTTTTGCTGCATCAATTTAGCCACATAGTTTTGCCTTCATTTCATTGATGTGATGTGTCCCATTTGCTAATTCACAGATGCTGAATTGTCCTTGCATTCCAGTGATTAAATCCCACTAGATCGTGGGAAAACTGCTTGCTATAAGCTGTTTATTTATGATATCTTTGACATAAACATTTGACACTATAAGCTGTTTTCTTAGAGCTGATTGTGTTGCATAATATAATCTTTAATCTATGTTTCCATTATTGTTTATTTCAGCATTTTGGGGGCTACCATTTTGAGTTCTGCTTTGACTCATTGGAGGTCCAAGATCAGGTTGCTTAATTTCCACATATTTAAATTTTTTCAAGATCTCCTCTTAATACGTTTTTGATTTTGCGTAATGATGATCAAAAACACACTTGCTAGAACTTCAAAACTCTTAAATTCATTCAAATTTGCTTTGTGGTCTAACATATTATCTATATTGGCTAGTGCCTTGTGTACATTTAAGAAGAATTTGTATTTTATCACTTCTGCATAAATGCTATTTGTATTTATGTTTAGATCCATTTTGCTTAAATGTTGTTTGAGTTCAATACTCGCTTATTGATTCTCTGAGTGGACAATCCTAATGTTGAAAATAAGAAATTAAATCCATACTGTTATTACACTGCAATCACCTTCTTATACTTCTCCTTTCAGATTCTGTAATGTTTAATAAGTATTTTAGGTGATATTATACTATACTACACATATAATTATTATATGCTCTTGAGGAATTAACCTTTCTTATTATATAATAATAGTCTTTCTTTTTACAATTTTTGACTTAAAGACTAATTTTTTTCTGATAAAATATAACTACCCAATTCTCTTTTGTTTTTATTTCATAGAATATCTTTTCCATCCCTTCCTTTTCAATTTATTACTGTCCTTAGAGTTCAAGTAAGTCACTTATACAGAGCATACAATTATACCTGGGGCGATAGTTATGTATGTTCATCACAATGTGTGTTTTAACTGAAAACTCAGTCCATGGACAATCAAAGTAATTGTTGATAAGTAACTAGGTAAGGATTTCCTGCTACCATTTGGTAGCTTGAAATTACTTGAAAACAGATATGAGTTATAATACCGTGTCATAAAAGAAATTTTATGTTTTTAATGTCTGATAATGCTAATATACTCCCTTAAAATTAGCTTAGTAGTATTTTTATTTCTCAAATCTGTGTGTTTTCAGTAGTATTATAAAGTATCTCTTCCATCAACCAGTTCTACTTGAAAATATCATCAACATTCCACTAAAAGGCAGGTCCCTGGGTAAGGGCTTGAGATTGACGTAAGCAATGGAATATAGTCAAGTGGATACCATATTACTTCAAAATTTAGGTATCAAAAAATACAACCACTGTCTAGCTCATTTCTAGAAGAAATAATCGCTTTAGGGAAGTCAACCCTTATGTTCTAAGGGGAAAAAATCGGGGTGAGAAAAAACAGAGATCTCCTCCAGAGGAGGAGATGGAGCTCCCAGATGACAGCTCAGCTCACATCAGCCCCTGATCTGTGAGTAAGACTTCAGTGACTCCAACTTCTAAAGGTCAAGCTACCCGCACTGGTGTGCAGGGAAACAGAGATGCTGTATCCACAGCAACCCTGATAGAATTACAAATTCATGGGCAAAGTCGAGGCTATTCCTGGTGATGGCCACTCACATTCTTAGCTGCTGAAATACATCCTCTTCAGCCTCACCTCAAATTATTCTCTGCACCCCTCGAATTATGACCTTCACAATCCTTGTCTAATCACTGATGTTTTTGTCATCTCCACTAGAGCCAAGGACTCTCATCGCCAAGGTTTCTGATCTCATATGGAGCCTTGTCTCAATAATTCAACATCCTAGTCTAAGGACAGCCAAGCAAATTAAGACATTTCTGAATCTATCACTATGAGATTCAGGTTTTGGAGGCCCTGTGACACACCACTGACAAATACAACATCTCCAGCTAACCCAACTTGTGGCCTTGGGTCCCTTCTTCTTGCTTCTGAGGTCGGCATAGAATCAAGAGCTGTGGGAATTTATGTGGTGACTAAGTTCTCACACAAGTCAGGCCTCAGGTCTTCATTAGAAGCGGTGCAAGTTCTTATAAAGCCTCACAACAGAAGAAAACACTGAATAATGAAAGACAAGTAACTTTCCTGCAGAGATGCAGCCACTCCTGCTCCTGCTACCCACGGGCTGAAGCAATTGAGTGACCATCCCCACCAACAGAGGCCCAACCTTCTCCCACAGTCCTGCTCAGGTGCAACACTCAGGCATATCATATAGTGCTTGTTTCTCTAGAAACTTCCTGGAAACTAGTACCAATCTAAATCCAAAACTGAAAAATTGGTAATAGTAGAAAGTCATTCAGAATAGCAAGGCACAGGCTGCTTTGCATGAAGGACGATGGGTATTATCCCCTCCCCCGTCCTTGTCTTTCTCATCTGGGAAGAAGGGTCTTCACAAAGGCATCTGGAAAAATACCACAAGATAAAAATCAGAAATAACTGTTTCCCCAGATAAGTCAGCTTTTCAAAAAGCCAAGAGCTGAATTGCTGAGCGAGCATCTGTAATCTAGGTAAGGCCATTAATATCTTCTCTCAATGTCTTTAAATTTATCTTGAATCTCCACTCTTTTCTCTAACACTCTCATTTTCCTACTTACCTACAAAGACACCTAGGATTCACTGGGTCTCAGATTGATGCAGCCTCATCACCTTAACACTTCACTTTGCCCTTATGTAGCCTCGGGTTCTCTCTGGCCATTTTTGTTTCCATATACATGCAACAGCCTCATTGAGGCCCCATGATCCCACCGGCACTTCACCACCCAACAATTAGCTACAGGTTAATTGGAAGCCATTCATTCATACAGAAGAGATGTTTATTGGGCATTTATTTTGTGTCCTGTTCAACAAAATATAGACAAAAACACATGTCAGCATTATGAGCTTATGTTTGGACAATAGAAACTCAGTAAGATCTCATTGGGAAATGAGAGAGAAAGAATGGTGAGGATCAGACAAATAATTTTTGAAGATCTATAAGCAGGTGGTTGCCTGTTCCATATTCACACCATCCTGTCTGTCTACATAAATGGCTGCAGCAGGAATTACTGAGCAAGAACTGCTCTTCCTTTTATGAGAGAAAACAACTTGAGTCCACACGACCTCTAAAAGCCAGCTCACATATCAAGTCGGGTATGCTGCCCAAAGAACTCTACCTGCCATTGCTCTATAGTGTTAACTTGTCATGGAGGCAGGTAGAAGGCAGTAAGGAGGGCAGGCAGTGTGAATAGGGCTGTCTGGACTTGACTTGAAGACCATGCCCATGAACCTTGCTATAGAAACTCAGAAATGAAAATATGTCACATTTTCCCGGAATCTGACTTTAAGCCTGAATGAGTCTAAAATCAAATTCCAGATATTTTCAAAACCTGGCCACACCCAAAACTGAACTAAATTAGCTGATTTACAATGTACCTGGAAAATCCCCTAAATTACAAAGTGTTGTTCTCAATATCTGACTAGATTGGAGCGTGCTGTGTTGGCCTCCACTGACAAAAACAGAGACAGGGCTAGTAGGAGACCTTGGCCAGTCTGGGTTCTGGGTCAGATGGAAACGTGGACTTCAGAAATGAGACGACATGTTCATCTTCCTTCCACTCTCAAAGTCTAAATTGTGGAAAAATAATCATAGCTTCACAGGAAAGTCCCTGCTTCTCTTTGCCATTAAAGAAATTATATGGTGTCATGCTAGACACATCGCAAAAAATTACTGGCACCTATAAGCACATAGTTTCTATTTTGATTCTTAAAGCAAACTAGTGATGCAAAATTATTAGAAGAATTTAATTGTCTTCATGGAAAAGATAAAAACAAAAGGAGAAACAAAATCATATTTTTCAAAAGGATGCAAGCTTCGTACACACATTTTCAGTTTACGTATTTTATTTATTGATTGATGTAGAATTTATAGCTAAAGTGTGTGGGAAAAAAAAAGTGTTCAGAGTCTTCCTTAATGAAAAAAATAAAAACAGGGATGCTGAAATACCTAAGCCAAAAGCACATGACAGGTTAACACTATAGAGCAATGGCTCGGCCCTGGCCTCCCAATATACGAGTCAGCTTTCTCTCAGCCAGAGGTGAGTCCTCCCCCAATTCCACCTCAAAACCTGAGGCCTCCAATCCTCTCTTTATCCACCTCCTGGCCACATTAAGTTACTTCATCTCCTACTCGGGGAAAACTCCCTGGAGGGGAAGCTCCTATATTCACGAGCATCCTATTCCATGCCGGCTCTCAACAAAGCACCTACTCACCTACAGTAGGTGAGCTGGGAGTTACACTAGGAAGTTCTCACCTTGTGAAGCTCCCACTCTCTCCATGTGTAGGGAATATTTGGTAAATAATCACATGTGTTCTGTAGCGTACCAGCATGGATTCTTCTCAAAATATTAGAGGAAATGTATTCCAACCAACGTGCTCTTGAGAACTGTGATCCGGTCAGATCCCCAGAGATGACTAAAAAATGGCTCCTGCCTTCAGAGGTACAGAGAGAGTTCCCTTAGCCAGTGAGGTCAGGCCACTACATGTAACCACTAGAAAGAGAATGGAGGAAAAGATTGTCATTCACCAGCAAGAAGGCAGCAGGAAGAGCCTCCTGTGTGATACAGACTCTGTCACACATGCAGAGTTTTTGAAAGACAAAGGCCACATCTGAGAGCAACACAGACAAGGATGAGCACCAACAACCACAGACCAACAGCACAAGACTCAAAGAAATTTGGTATCACCTAATTTAATTAAATGACTAAGACCCATGCTGCCTAAAAGCTGAGGTCTTAAGGACAAGAAACAATAGAAAGAAACAATGTATTAGTATATACAAATACTGGTACACTATGTATACGCACATATATACGCACCCATTTATAATATGTTTGACAAAAATATTGCAGTAATGATAATGATCATAACAGTATAGAGAATGAATGTGATTCGTGGTTGACTAAGAATAAATTTAAATTGTGGCGTCTTCGACCGGCAAAGACACCACACGGACTCTCTCGATAGTGGAACCTTGACTTGACTTGACTCCCTCTTTATTCCGCAAAGCCCAAGCTTAAATACCCTTCCATACCCACATTAGCGTTCAAGCAATCTAACAGGCTAACATTAGCATACAAGCAATCTAATAGGCTAACAAACTCTCCAGACCCGTCACCCCACCTTGGGACCTCCTCTTTAGAACAGTCCCGTGGTTCAACACCTGATCCAAATTTCAAGCAGAACACCTGACTTAAATTCCAGACAATAAACGCTTCTTCATGGAAAGGAACGTGGCCAAGGTCTGCAATGCTGAGGCTCTCGGGCCCTGAGGGCCCCAACATAAATGACACATAAATATGAATAAATAACATCTCAAGAATCTTAAAATGAAGATTAAAACTACAGGCAATAGCTGATTAGATTGACAGTGATTTAAAATAGCAATAATAACGTGAGCTGCTACAGGTGTGGCTAACAGCCTTTGATAGGAATTAGTCTTGATACTAAACAGCTGTCAACCTCTGTAGAAAGCAATCAGGCTCTAAAATATCCTAAATATTCACATGCCTAGATCCAGCCTTCCTACCTGAAGTACTCATATTTAATAAAATAATATTAAAAGATACTGCTTAAAAGGAAATTGATCAATGTATCATTGATATTAAATTTAAAAAAGAAACAACTGTGATGTTCAGTAAGTAGAGATTGGTTATGTAAATTGTGTTACATTCATGTGCCCATCCATAATGTGAAGTGAAATGCAGTTATTGAAAATTAAATTATGCTATTTAAGTCCTTGTACACTGAGCATGGATTCAAGGTAGTGACTGACCTCCAAAGACTATGCTATGAAAAAAAGAAATTAAAGAAATCAGCAGTGTAGGATCTGACAAATACTATTTTAGTCAGCGGATCAAGGTCAACATCAACAGTGAAAAGTCATGTTGACAAAAATCTAACTAATCTAACTCATGCTGTGAAGAAAAATGACCCTCTGTGGTCATTCTCCAAGCACCTCCAATACTTCAAGCTAATTATAATAAAGAATATGACAAATTTCAAAAAAAGAAACATTCTAATGGCATAAAAAGGCCCCAATATGGGAGAGAGGGTAGGAAAAAAAGGGGCAATGGACTGCTGAGAAAGGGATGAATGTCTGAAAATGCGAGGGGAGGGAGGCATAGAGCCAGGATAAAAAGGAAGGAAAATGAGTCCAAAGTTGGTGTAGATGGTCACTGATTCTCCAAACCACATGTTTCTAATGTGTTATAGAATTTGGAGTGCATGAATGTGATTTTTTTAAATCTTTGAGCAGCACAGTTTAAAACTATCAAGGCCATTAAATACAAGGAAAGTATGAAAAATTCTCACAGATAAAAGGTGTCTACAAGACATATGACTAAATGCAATGTGGCATCCTAGATGGAGTCCTGGATCAAAAGAACATTAGAAAAAACGGATCTAAATAAACTTCTAAATTTAGTTAATAGTGTAACTACAGAAATTCCTTTCTCATAACAAGCAAATCGTAGTTAGTAAAATGTTAATAATAGAAAAGTTGGCTGCGGGGTATATAAGAAGTTTGCATTGTCTTCAATTTTTCTGTAAATCTTAAATTATACTAAACAACAAAATTATGAAAATATAAAATTAATAATGATGTTAAGGTTTAAATTTAAAATGTCATCAAAAGCGTTGTGTGTTTGCAAAGTGATTGTTTCATGAGGTAAGTTCTTGCTGGAGTTTTTTGGCAGAAATCGGCTTTCTAATCATTCAGGTTATTGACAGGTTTCAGTTTCTTATGCGGTAAGACTCAGAGCTGTTTTCTTACTACTACCACTAGGGGGCAGTGCTCAGCTTCGTTAAGCTGCCTTTTCATGGCTGTATTGCCGCCAGGGTCTTAAAACCAGCACTGACGCCTCAGATCATCCCCAAACTCAGATCCTTCATGACTTTGTCCTGTGCATCCACCAGGAGAAAGCTCTGTTTTCATGTGACTTCTAAAAGTTGAACCACTGAAAACCACCTCTCCTTTGCTGCCAAATACAACATAATCATCACAGTGACATCTCGTTATACCAACCAGACTCAAAGAGTAGGGAGTTTTACTAGTGAGCCACGCCAGGTTCCATTTTAGGATTCTGCCTTCCACATACGCCATGGACTACAAGGGTAAGCATGACAAATATTTTCATTGAACAGAGAAAATTTGGAAAAGAGATATTCTGGGTCACCTGAAGTTTTGAGTTTGGGAAATGCCTCCATTTAGGAAATTAGATCTTCTCGGGGACAATTTCAAAAGTAACCCAAGGCTCAGAATCTTAGAACACATGAACACCTACCCATATAGAAACCACAAAGGCCTTGATTAAGCCCTTGCTTCTGAGTAGGTGGCCCTTTGAACAGCCCAAGAGAGACGTAATATTCTGTTCTGAACTGTGGAGATAGAGGAAGTCACAGGGATCATGAAATATTTGAGAAAACTAGGACATTCAATGGACCCCATAAGAAATGAAGTGCATTCTTCTGCCCAGATTCTTCCAAGAAATTGGGGGACTGGTTGAGTCTAAGTGGGAGAAATCAACGAAGAAGGACTCAGTAAAGAGGGGAGAGACTGAGGCCATCATCTGACACCAGGTAAAGTGAGCGCAAAATTTAGATCCTTTCTCTTCTATGGAGACCAAAGGAAGGCTTCCTTCTCCTCCACCAGAGAATGAATTCGGAGACATAAGGACTTAAACACCCCATAGGTGTTCATTCACCTTGTAGACATCAGGTGATTTGTAAATCTGTCATAAAAAATGAGAACATATTGTTGCAAAATCTCTTGTCCTAATTCAGCCAGTAAATTCTGATTTATTTCTAATGGAGGAAGTAAATGTTCTTGAGGAGAAAATGCCTTTTCTAGTGTGTATAAGGAAACCAACTGGGATAATATGTCAGCCATGTTTTCATGACACTGTGCCTTTATTATTCAAAGCATAAAGTCTTATCTGGATATTGATTAATCTGGGGGATAGTAATAAATGCCAAAATACGGGATAATGTCAAATTTTTCATCATTATTAGGATCTCCTCCCTGGGTTTCTGACCTCTCTGCAAACAAGTGTGCCCATCCCTCAGTCTGGATGGTATTTTGCTTCGGTTTCCCTTGCCTGAATTCTGTCCACTGTCTGCCCTGGCTGATCTGGTTTTTTAAAAAAAAAATGTCCTGGTGTTTGTTGCAGCAATGGTTTGTGCCCTTTAGTGCCATATCTGAGTCTTTGCTTCTGTTTGAGTGCAGTTTATAGGTAAATAGTCCCTACCCTTTCTTTCTCTGGGAGACCCCACAAAGCCTAGGACCATCTGTGGTCGAGGGAGTGGGTGCAGGACTCAGGATCCTAAGGTTAGAGACACATATCCTATCCATACATCAAAAATATTTATAGTTTAAACATATGCCATCTGCTAAGCAAATTACAAAAATGTAACCAGATAAATTGTATAATCCTGTTATAATAACTGTCCCAAACCTTCATGGAGAGTAAACAGGGCTTCTAGACGGAGTAACATTGAGTCCTTACCAAAGACGATTCTATTAGTTTGGATTCTTTCAAAAGGCAGAATTTACAGAAATTATAACAAAAGGACCTATTCGGAAGGCGTACAAATGTGCGGATAGAGATAGTCCAAGATGGCGGCCTACATGTGCTAGATAGAGCTGGTCTGATGACTGCTCAGCCGTGAAGTAAAACGCCTGTCCAGGACTGCAGGGCAGCCGGCGCGAGCCTGCTGTGAATGTCGGCTGTTCAAAAAACAATGACACAGACCAGAGACTAAAGATCAGCGACTGGAGATGAGTGACGGAAGAATAGCAACAGGCAGACAGGCGCAAACTGAGACTGAGGCAAATCTGTGATGAAGATCTACGCGTGTAGCAAGTGGGCACGTGTAGACAATTGCCAAGGCGAGAACTTACCCGGAGGAAGAAGCTGTAACCAACTTTCTTCTTCGTTCCTTTTATGCCATTTGAGTTCCCGTTGGGCCTCCCACATCCCGGTGAGTGCCCTTTCCCCGTTCGCCTACCCACAAATCACTCACACTCTAATCCAGGCTGGTTCTCAATTCCCAGTCTAGGCGTGGTTCCCAAACTCTAACCCAGGTGTGGTTCCTGATTGCCTCAAATTGACATCATCTCGCCAATGGTCACAATGATAAACAGGTGGGTTGCCCGCTGAGCGTCCCATGCAGTCTTGGGCATCACAGGTTGGGGAGTTGAAAGTGAACTTCACCTGGTGATCGCTTCCCCTGGTTCTGCATTTCCCTAACACCGAGGACACAGGTGAGCCTAGCACAGGCTTTGTGCACAGAACTCTGCCCAGCCTGCTCACACTTTGGGCATTTTTAGAAGTTTGGCTTTTACCTAATAAAACATTTGGAGACATAAATAGCTCTTTAAAAGAAAGGACACATAATCAGATTTTAAAATGAAAATCTCAATCTAATAACTCTGTGAAGAAAACTATTGATTGATGGTTGAGAGCCCTGGGGCGAGGAGAAGCCTCTTGTGGCCAGCAAGTGCCTGCAGCGCCACTAGGGCTGTAGAGACGACACAGGTGGGACACGCTGTCAGACCCTTAGGGGGTACTGTTGACAACAAGAGTAATAGGTAAGATGCGGGTCACGAATAAAGAGAAAGGTCTGAGCAACACAGTGGACAGTTGCACTCTGCACCACACAACGGAAGAGAGGTAGGTGGACTCAGGACCAAGAATGAGTCCTCTCTCTCTATGTTGAATTTCAAATCGCTCTGAGATGCCCTACGTAACATGCTCAGTACCATGTGGCGTATGAGCTCAAACAACAGATTTTAAGGAGATCTAAGTTTGGAAATGACCCGATCCTCTCAAGTTCTAAGGAAAGTGATGGAGCCCTTCCAGGCAGCATCTGATCAGAAACACAAGCGAAGGTCTGATGAGGTGTCAACTGGCCCTTCGAAGGTCACAATGCTACAAACTCCCTAATGTCCCACAGACTCCTGTTCACTTAGGGGACCTCTGAAACGTATCACAGGAAGGAAAGAGAGTAGCTGTGAGTCCAGCCAACAGAGCCCATCTCTCAGCGACGGCTGTGCCAGGCAGGGGCAGCGCTACAGGGCAGGTGTTTGCTGCCAGGAGGGAGGAAATGACACCTTAGCGACCCCACCTTCTCCCTGGTCCTGTAAATTCTGACACTGCTACTTGCTTCATTTTTCTTCCTCATACGTGTTGTCAGAAGCTAATAGTGTAAGTCGATCAAGAGGCTTATCTCACAGCCAGTGCACTATCTCAGTTTGGGGACCCGTGCAGGAAGACGGGACTCCAAGCTGGCCCAGGGGCCATCTGGGCTGTTGAAACAGTGAAGGGGGCAGAACTGATATGGTGGTTTCTTCCTATCATTTGGTCTTCAACTTTTAAAAAATATTTTTTTTCTATTCCAGCCCTAGGAGATTTTATTTTTTGAACATTATATTTATAATTAATTGCATTTTATAAAGAATATGTTCACATTGTACAAGTAAAGCATAAAAACCCTCTTACAATCATTCTGATTCCCTCCCTCAGGTAGAAACATGTAAATTGGGCTTTTGAGATTTATTCTTTTAGTATATGTATGTAGAATTCACTCATTTTAACCGCTGCATAGTATTCTCATACATGAAAATAAATACCCATTTTAATATTCAGTTTGTTTCCCATCTTTGCGGATAGAAACTATCACAAAGATCATTCCTTAACATAACTGTGTATTTATACACTCATCTTTCAGATCTGTCTGTAAATCAAAATCTCTGGATCAGAGAGGATGTTCCCTTGCTTCTCTTAGATGTGGTGCTGTCGCTTTGTAAAGCTATCATTCTAATTAACACCCCAACGGTATTTACTACTGTACAATTTAATCACTTATCGATCTAATGCATTGTAATGGTAAAATATACCTGATTTTATTGCCACTTCTCTGAGCATGGGTAAGAATCATAATATTTTTGATTATTTACTAGTCATTTGAGTTTCTTATAGAATTCCAGGAATTGTACAGTTACATTTGAGTTCTTACCCTTAATGTTTTTATATAACCTAGATACCAATTTTCACCAGACAGATCCTTATAAATATTGTCTTCCAATCCAAACTTGCTTTTCCACCTTATGATGTCTTTGCTTGGACACATGATGTGAATTTTTAGACACCCGCTTATCAGTTTCTGCCTACTGTCTTTGAATTCAGAAGTTTGAGGGAAATAAAATACAAAACATTAATTTTAGTATAATCTTATTATTCCTTTCTCATAGCTCTCAAGCATCCTGAGCAAATGGACATATGAGCCTGACTGTAATTTCTTGCACGAATCAGAGAACAGTTTTCATCTTCAACCGCATGTCTGCATGACTAGCAAATGCTAATTCCCAAGGGAGTTCTTTTTTTCATTGCTGTAAATATCTCTGATATCACTGGTAATCATATGTGAATGTGTTTCTTTTCTGAATGTCTCTTCTATTCCTCAAGATTAGAAACTACATCACATACTTTGATTCTCAGAGCTTAGCAGAGGTACCACTCACAAAGCAAATTATTACAATCTTTATAAATGAAAGAATTGCCCAACATTGGTCATTCCAACCCCATCTGTACAATGTAAAACCCATTTTCTAGGGACAGACTCTCTAATATTGCTTTAATTTTGCTTCTGCATGTCAGCTCACACACAAAAAGTTTTCAAGTGTTCAGGAAAAGCATGTATACCACGCTCTTTGAGACCCATGGTGACTTTTTTTAAGTTCCAGCTGTGGCTACAATGAATATAAATATGCAACGACTCTTTTGACAGAGTAAGCCACAATGGGGTGATTTGAGGTTACAACAGTTAATTTCAACTTTGTGGTTTTAACTAGTCACCATGAACTCTAGGCCTCAACAAATTCTCCAACATTTTGCTTTTTTTTCCCCTGTGACATATTTTCAAGAATTGATACCCCGAAGGGATATCAATGTCTATTGACACTATGATGACTGATTCAGGCCATGGTGAATTGCCTGCTCTCTCTCTAGAGCTACTGCACAGAGAAGTTTCATACAGAGACTCCACCGACCAAGACCTGATCAACAGTGCACAGCATGTTTTCCTGAGGATGTGCTGTCTGCTCGTCAGTCTGGCTAAAGTTCTGGGTGGAAGGAAGATACCAGATGATGATGTTGATACGGTATATCGTTGTTTTACACAAAGAAAAAAACTAAAGAAGAATTCAACAGCATAAAAACTCATTTTCACATTCAGGAAATACCTTCCCCCAGGTTCCTGGCACCAGCACATCTGGGGGCCACAAAGAGCTCTGTGACCGAATATCTTAATTATCTTGGTTACCTGGCAGAAAAGCATTTGACTTTAAACCTTCTGGTTGACTGCTAAAATTACTCCTGAAACAAAGATGCACCAACTGAAAAAGAAAAATGAAGGCATATAAAAAAACAAAAGTCATATAACTACACACATGAACATACACACACATACATGCCTTATATATTTATTTATTATAGTTAAATATGGTATAATGCATAGTTAAATATAACTACACACATGAACATATATATATATATATATATATGTATATATATATATTCCCAAGTGAAGTTTGTATATAGATATAAAGACAGACACATAGAAATGTATGAATACATACAGAAACAGCTAGGAAGATAGACATATAGAAAATTATAGATACAAAGAGAGATAAAACATTTCACCTTTGACACACATATAATCTATCAATAAGTAGATTGTACACTTAAAAACACTGAAAAGCTCTTATTTTAGCCATTCCCAAGAAAGCTGTAAGTCTGAGATTGCCTTCCCTGGCTAAACTGAATCTGTCCACTCAGCTACCACTACTTCTCAGAGAGGGAAGTTGCCAGTGTGGCCCTCATCCAGTGTGTGTGTGTGTGTGTGTGTGTGTGTGTGTGTGTGTGTGTGTGTACACTTTCTGAAGCCATCTTAGCTTGGGTACAACATTTGATGTCTTTTTTAAAAAAGGGAGTGGGGGGATCTTTAAAAGTGGTAAGTGATAACTTCTATTCAGAAGGTGGAAAATCAACAAGATAACATGAAATCTCTTTGCATATGTACTGAAGTATAATTGGGTATGGTTTAACGTTAATGCTCTTTGCTTTCCCTCATTCTTAATTTTCTAAGGGTTAGTCACCAATGTTGGGCACTATCTGGCAGCTGAGCATGAGTTCTGGCTCTAGTTTAATGCCACTCTGTCCTAAATGTGCACAGTGATGCATTCTTTAGTAACACATAGTAAGATCTCCCTCTGAGATCATATAAGTAGCCAAGGAGTGACTCTTTTGACTTTGCTGTGCACAAAGCATGCTACAACACAATGCGGTAATAATCTCAGGTAGTGTATTCATGGAAGAATAGTGGACATCACACAGGTTTTGATTTGTGGAAACCCAATTTTCCCATCACTCTTGTTTGAACAAATTGTCCTCTTTCCATTGTGTATTTTGGGCATCTTTCTTGAAAATCAACTAACCAAAAATGCATGTTTCAATTTTTGAACTCTCTATTCTAACCTGTGTGCCAGTGTATCCATTTGTATACCAATAACATGTTTTTAATTACTATTGCCTTGCAATATAATTTTAAAGTAGATAATATGATATGTCCAGCTTTAAATTTTTCTAAAGAGGCTGTGGAACTAAAGGAACAAAGCTGTAGGTATCACCATACTTCTTACCATGACATATAACAAACCCATAGAATGCTCCTGCCGTAACAGTAGACGTATAGACCAATGACGCCTAAGAGAGGACTCAAAAATAAAAAGCCACAAATCTTCAGCTAAACGATTCTTAGAAAAGATGTCAAAAACACAGATTGAAGGAAATGCAGGGTCTTCAATAAATTTGTTGGGGCAAGTTGGGTATCCACATGCAAAAAACTGAAACTTGATTCTATTTCTCACACTGTAGAAAAATCAACTCCAAATAGATCAAAGTCCTAATGGTAAGACCTCAAACTCTGAAAATACTGAAAAAAATAGCAATAGGCAAGAACTTTTTAATAATTTGTGCAATACATCTCAATAGAAAAAAGGCAACAAAAAAGTATTTTAAATGTTCACTATCGTTAGCCATAAAGTATAGGTAAATCAAAATCACAATGAGATATCATCTCACCCCAGTTAGAATGTATTATCAAAAACATATGCTAATGAGAATGTGAAGAAAAAGATCTCTCAGCTGGTTGAAACAAAAGGATCACAAGTTCAAGTCCAGCCCTGCTTTTTTAACAACTTGGTGAGACACTTTCTCAAAATCAATAATAAAAATGGGCTAAGGATATAGCTCAGTGTTAAGGCACTGGGCTCCACCTCCAGTGTCACAGGAAAGAAAGAGAGAGAGAGAGAGAGAGAGAGAGAGAGAGAGAGAGAGAGAGAGAGAGAGAGATAAAGAAAGAAAGAAAGAAAGAAAGAAAGAAAGAAAGAAAGAAACTTAGAAAGGAAAGAAGGAAAAGAAAAACTTCTTATACATTGTTGGTGAAAATTTATCTACAAATTAACCGTTATAAAAAAACCACAGACATTGAAAATAACTAAAATTCGACTTAATGTATAATCCAGTTGTCTCACTTCTGAGAATATTCATAGGAAATGAAATTAGCTTATCACAGAAACATTTTCATGCTCATAGTTACTATAGCTTTATTCACCAAAGCAAAGCTGTTCAATCAATCTTGTTCATCAATAAATAAATGGGTGAAGACAATGGGTACACAAGAAAATAATGTTCAAAATGTTATTCAATCTGAAAGAATAAAATTCTATCACCTGTAGCACAATAGATGAAACTGGAAGACATTCTGTTAAGGCCAAGAAAAATAAGTACCATATTGCCATAGTTACTTTTTCATTGCTAGGACAAAATACTCAATGCCACAGCTTAAGAGAGAAAAGGTTTATTTTAGCTCACAGTTTCAGAAGGCATCAATACGTTCATGGATGGCTAGCAATGGTGAAAGCACATGGCAGAGGCCCAGCCAGAGGAAAAGCTAGTCATAGCATCACAACAGAAAGCAGAGAGAGTGAGGAAGTGTGGCGCTAACAAATACCCTTCCAGGTCATGCACCAGTGACCTACCCCTTCTGTGTAAAGCCTCAGCGATTCACCCCTACTGATCTGGCCCCATCTCTTAACTCTGAAAATCAGATATTTCACAACACTCCTACTGACCAGGCCCTATCTCACCTCTGGAAATCAGATATTTCACAACAGCGCCCCCCTAACCATATCCCATCTCTTCTTTAGAAATCGGATATTTCACAACATTGAAATACATGAGGCTTCTGAGAAACACTCCAGGCCCAAACCACAATGTTCCACCTCTGGCCACCCAGAGACTCATGTCTACCTCCTTTAGCAAAATGCATCTAGTCTATCTCGAAAGATGTAAAAGAGTTGCCAGATTCATAGCAGTTCCAACACTGCAAAAAGTCCAAGTCCAAAATCTCCTCTGATACTCAAGGCAAACTCTTAGCCATAAGCTTCTGTGAAAAATCAAAGAGAAGTTAAACACTTCCAACACACAGTGGCACAGGGTAAATTATTCCCATTCCAAAAGAGAGGAATATGAGTATAGACAGAAATCAGACAAAGCCCAAACAAAAGCCAGGAAGGCAAATGTTAAAATCTACAGCTCCATTAAATCCTGTAGCTCTATGTTTAAGACTTGGACCACACTATGGAGAGATGTGAGACCCAAAGACCTTCGGTGACATTGCTCCTATGACATTGCCCCTGGCTACAATACTCATATCTCCTTTTGTGGGCTGGCTCTGCTCATAGCCTATGGTCTTCCTTTGCAGATGATCCATGGTTCTTGCAACTCCAAATTTCTGAAGTCTCCACTGCACTTTCGGCTTCACCTTCACAACTGCCCTTTCAAGGACACACTGCCCAGGCCAAGGTCTTCTTCTGAAATCTGGATGGAAGCCTCCATGACCTCACAACTCCCACATTCTGTATTCTTGTGAAACCAGCACAACATGGATGGTGCCAAGGTTTATCGCCAGTTTGAGCAACAGTCTAGCCTCCTTGGACAATGGCTGCAGTAGCATCCAAGTGCCCACATGGCCAAACTCAGGCCCTACAGTATACCCTAGAGGACTCTTCTCAGAGCAAAGTCTTTTGCCTTTGCAAAAGGAAACAGTCTTGCTGATTCCTCAGATGTCCTCAGAGCATCCTTCCCATAGTTTTGATCCAGAGTACTTAACTTGTTTTTAATGCTAATTTCATCAACAATAATGTGCTTTTTTCCCTAATTTTGCAGTCTTATTCTCATAAAAAAAATACAAACTTTTTATTACCTTTTCCTTTGCCATTTTTTCTGCTTTTCATTGTAGAACTGGATCAAAGCAGCAAAAAGAATCCATGTGACAGTTTGGACGTTAGGTTGCCTTGAAATTTCCTCTGCCAGTTTAGCATTCCAACTACTGTCAATTTCAGTTTCAGGCAAAGTCTCAGGACAGGGAGAAAATGCCTACACATTGTGTGCCCGAGTGTACCACCCATGATCTCTAGACCAATTGCCAATAGAGTCCTCTTTCCCATCTGTAATCTCTTGAGTTTGTCCTTTATAATCTACACTTTTATTTGCATCTCGGTTATCTGAGCTCTGACCAGACTCTCCCAACAACATGTCTACCCAACATCTTCAAAGCACTCCAAACTGATCCTGTGAACCAGTTCCAAAGGCTTCTATGCCACATCATCAGGTAAAACCAAAGTAATGACCCCAATTCTATGGTATGAGTTTCTGTCTTAGTTACTTTTTTGTTGCTGGGAAAAAAAATACTCAACATCCACAGCTCAAGGGAGGAAAAGTTGATTGTAGCTCATTGTTTCAGAAGGTCTCAGACCATGCAAAAACAGCTGGCAATGGTGGAAGTACACTGCAGAGGTCTAGCGGTGCAGTGAGTAAGGAAGAGCGGAGCTAGCACACACCCTTTCAGACCATGTTCCAGCGATCCACTTTTCCATGCACATCCCACTGATCTGCCCCTTCTGACCAAGGTGAAGCCTTGGAAAGCAAAGATATGTCACAATGGCCAAATAGATGAGGTTTCTGGGGGACACTCCAGACCCAAACCGTAAGCTGTGCGCTCTCTCTCTCTCTCATATGTAGAAGCTAACAAAGTTCAACCTGAATGTACAACAGTGATTACTAGAGGATGGGAAGGGAGAGGAAGGTGGATAAACGAAGGCTGGATTTGATCTCTGCATGCTGCATGCATGTATTGAAATATGACACTGATCCACATCAATACGTACATTAGTACATATAAATCAAAAGAAAATAGATATTTAAAACTTAACTTGGCACTTCAAAGTGGTTCATATGATATTTTAGTATAATTTTCCCATTCTGTAAAAATACCTTTGGAATTTGTAAAGGATTGTCTTGAATCTATAGGTAACATTGTGTAGTGAGGACATCTTGATTATTTCTTCCAGTCTATAAACAAAGGATATCTTCTTGCTATTTGTGCCTATAGTTTCTTTTGTTTTCATGCTTTTTAGTTTTCAGACAGAACTTTTACATTCTTAGCTATATTTATTTTAATTAAATTTATTTATAAATCTTTATAAATTAAAATGTTTTATTGGTTTGTTTAGCTCATTGGATAGCTCACTGAATAGAAATACAACTGATTTTTGCATGCTGGTTTTGTATTCTCCAACTTAACTGTATTTGTTTGGCTGTTCTACCCATTTTCTGAAGAAGTCACTACAGTTTTCTATCTATAATTTCATGTTCTCAACAAACAAAAACAATTTCATTTCTTTTTTCCCATTTGATGCCATTCATTTCTTTCTATGGCTAGTTACTCTTGCAAGAACTTTCAGGACTACACTGAGTAGAAAAAGTTAGAGTGCACATCTATATTTTATTCTTGATATTCAAGAAAAAGATTTCTATTTTCACCATTGAGTATTATTCATGTTATAGGATTATGAAATGTGAGCTTTACTGTCTTGCAGTACATTTCTTCCATAACTAATTTGTTAGAGGATTTATCATAAAAAAGTGTTGAGGTTTGTTAATTTTTTGCATTTTCTTTTCTTATTTCACCCTTCCTCTGGCTTTGTAATTAACATAATGCTGGCCTCGTGAAATGGGTTTGGAAGCATTCCTTACTTTAACTTTTTGGATGAGTTTTAGAAAAAAGTGGTATTAATTTGCCATTAGATATTTGGCAGAAGTGAACGCCAAAGGCACCAGTCCTTGGCTTACGTAGGCACTTTAGATTTTCTATTTCTTAAAGATTCAGTCTTGCTTGTTTGTATAAAATCAGGAATTTGTTGATTTTTCGAAATTTTCTAATGTATTTATGCACAATTTTTCTTAAGTAGTTGCTCTGATTCTTTGATTTCTACAGTCAGGGATAATATCTCTTTTTCTACGTTTGTCTCTTATTTTTCTTGGTTAACTGCAGGGTTATTTGTTTTTCTTTCAAAATGTTAGTTTTATTGACTTTTTCTTGTTTTCTCATCTACATTTCAATTATTTCTGCCCTGTTTCTTGTCATTTCCTTTGTTTTGCTATTGCGGTCAGCTCTGTTTTTCTCATTCTTTGCTCTATAATTTTAGGTTTTTATTTTGCATGTCTTTTTGATGTACATATTTATAGTTATAACTGGCTTCTTAGAATGTCTTCTGCTGTATAACATAAGGTTTAATCTATTTTGCTTCCATTTTTGCCTATTTAAGCATATTTTTGTTACTACTGTGAGTTTTTTGATTCATTGGATGTTCAGGGTCAGGTTGCTTAATTTTTACATGTTTGTAAATATTTCAAGATTTCCTTTTCACACATTTCTAATTTCACAAACTATGATCAGAAAAGATCCTTGGTAAGACTTCAAATCTCTTATATTTGTTCATTCTTGCTTTGTGACCTAGCATTCTATCTATACTGATGAATATTCTGTGTGCAGTTAAAAAAAATTGTACTTTATTGTATTGGGAAAGTGTTTTCTACTTTCATTTAGGTCCATTTGAACTAACGTGTAAATCATGTCTAATATTCCCTAATAATTCTCTGTGTAATGATCTGCTAAATGTTGAAAATTGAATATAAAAATTCATTACTATTGCTGTTATGTGTATATATATAAAATCCCTTTAGTTTCGTAATGTTTACTTTATATTCTTTGGTGCTCTGACATCGATTCACTCATTGATTGAATTTACTATACCTCTTTGAGACATTGACCCCTTTTATTATGGAATAACTTTGCCTCCTTTTGTGATTTTTGACATAAAGCCTCGTTTTGGTCTGATAAAGTGTAGATACTCCAGTTGTCTTTTATTTTCTACTGCACGGAATGCATTTCCTCATCCCTTTACTTTCATTCTATTAGTGTACCTAAAATTAAAGTGAGTCTCTTATACACAACATACAACTAAATACAGAAGGGGTATGACTGTGAGTCTATTAATGTACTTCCAGTTAAAGCTATAATGAGGCTTATACACAGCACACAATTAAATAGGGGTAGGTACATTCAGCCACAATGTTTAATTAAATAGTTGGTTTTATTTACAGTTAAATGAAAAGTGCTTTACAATCAAAGTAATTGTTGTAGGTAGATAAGGATTTTCCTACTGCTAGTTTGTAGCTTTAAAAACAGATGTGAGCTACAAAACTATGTTCAAAAAAGAAGTTTGATAGACTGTTTTGAATGTCTGATAAGGCTTATACTCTCCCCTGGGATTAGCCTTAGGAATATTAGAGATATTTCTTATTTCTCAAATCCATATGTTTTTCAACCATACTTCAAAGTATGTCTTCCATCCAAATGCTGTAATTACAATGGCATCAACACTTCCACTAAGAGGCAGGGTGTGTGGATAGGCAATACAGATTGACCTGAGCAATGCAGCATAGTCTACGACTTCAAAATCTATGTAATAAAAAATACACAATCATTGTCCAGCTTGTTATCAGAAGAAATAATCACTCCAGGAAAGCCAACTCTTACAGTCTAATGAAAAAAACTCTATAGAGTCAGACAACACGGAGACGCCCTCCAGGAAAGGAAAGAGCTCTCAGATGACAGCTAATGTCAGCCACCAACATGTGAGTGAGACTTCAGTAACTCCAACATCTAGGTGCCAAGCCACCTACACTGACACCGAAAAGAACAGAGACAATGTATCCACAGCAATCCCAGCCAAATTACTGACTTGTGGGCAAAAATAATGTTATTCCTGGTTATGGTTACTAAATTCCTTAGCAGCTGAAATGCATCCTTTTCAGCATCACCCCCAAATTATCTTCTCCATCCTTGTAATCACAGCTTTTACAACCCTTACCTAATCACTGATATCCCCATCTTCTCCACCAGACCCCAGGAGTCTTACTTCCAGTATTCCTGGTCTTATTGTCACAGCTAATGTATACCTTGTCATCTACAGAAATACAGGAAAATCAAGACACTTCTCAACCTAAGACTCAGGGTTCAGAGGTCTAAGGACCCACTACTGAGAACTACACATGTCCAACCACCCCAACATATGTCACTGGGTCCCTGCTTCTTGTTTCTGTGGTCAGAACCAAATCAAGACATGTGGGCATTTATGTGGTGACTAAGATCTAATCCAACTCAGACCTGAGGTCATCACCTGACATGGTACAAGACTGAGTCTTATAAAGCCTCACATTAGAACACTGAAGACTAAAGGACGAGAAGGTCACACAAGGAGCTCTAACTTGAGAAGCCTTGCCGTGAAGATGCAGACCCTCCCGCTCCAGCTGATCTTTCTTCTGCTCCCCTGGGCCGAAGCAGGTGAGTGGCCGTTCCCATCCACATGGATCCGATCTCATCCCACATCCCTGCTCATATGCAATGCTCAGATATATCCTGGCACTGATGTCTTTAGAAACTTTCTAAACAACAGTTCCAATCTCAACCAAAACATATGACTAACGGATGATAGTAGAAACTCATTCAGAATAGGAAGGCATCAACTGGAATATTTATCATCTGAAAAGCAGGTTCTGGTACAAAGGCCTCAGGAAGAGTGCTACAAGCTAAATACAAAAAAAAAATAACTATTTCTCCAACTAAAGCCAACTTTTCACAAAAGAAAAGGCTGAGCAGAAGAGCTGGCATCTCTAATCTAGGTGAAGCCACCTAATGTTCTGTCTCACTGTCTTAATATCTACTTTGGGTTTTCACTCCCTTGTCCAAACACTGTCTTTCTCTCACTTCACAGGACAGACACGTAGGGCTTGGTGAATTTCAAATTTGGGCAGCCTTAATGTTTTCATCCTGAATCTTGCCTTTCTATTCTCTCAAATTCTCTCTGGACATTTTTGTTGCATATGAGTACAACAGCTTTGCCCCACTTCATCTTTCCTCCTGCTCACCATCCCGCGAGAACTACCCCATCCAACCGTAATGTAGAGGCTAATTGGAAACCAATTGCTCATTTAGTAGATATTTCTTGGACACTCACTTCTGATTTGCTCTGCAAAACACAGGTAAAACACAACTCGGTATTTTGATCTTACGTTAGAAGCTAATGGCAAGATTTCATTGGGAAATGACACAGAGAAGTGGATTGGGGAACATCAGAAAAATAATGTTTTCAAGATCTATATGTAGGCCATTGCCTGGTCCATACTCAAATCCTGTCTCTGTGCAGAGATGCCTGACACAGGAATTACTGAGCAAGGACTGCTTTCCTTTTTGTCAGAGAAGACAATCTGAATCTCCATCCCTTTTCAGGAAGGTCGCTTTTCAGGCCAGGCACATTGCCCAAAGAACCCTCCCAACCCCCTTGTGGTTTGTTGGTGGCTGTCACCCTTACTCAGTTTCTTCCTTCCCTGTCTCCCTTTATTCCACCTTTGGCGTCAAAGGCAGCAAACTCAAGGTAAAATCTTTCTTTCAGAAAAAATCGTTGGGGGCCAGGAGGCAGTGCCGCATTCACGTCCCTACATGGCATTTGTGCAAGCTGAGAATCAAAGAGAAACCATCAACTGTGGGGGCTTCCTTGTACGTGAGGACACCGTGATAACAGCAGCTCATTGCGAAGGAAGGTGAGTTCAAACCTGAGTCCCCACCCTTCTACAAACACTCCACAGGGAGTCCTCTCCTTAGGAACTGCAAATCTGAGCCAGCTAATAACACAAAATGGTCCCTGGAGAGTGATCAGCTTTGGACAGAGGTCAGTGCCAGTGGTCTGAGAAGAAGCTTGAAGTTGTATCCTGGAATAAGAGTGCAACTCTGAAAAATTCAGTCCTTTAGAGACAGTCAAGCTCAGTAAATGAATGAGCCTTCTTCATCTGGTCGAAGAACTGCCTCTCAGCCCTGGTTGCCAAAAACAAAGAGTACAAAGATGCTTTTGACCAGCAGCCCCAATCTCCTACATTTCCACTCAGCTCTCCTTGACCTGTCCTGGGCTATCCATTTTTCTCCACAGTCACTAGGTTGCACCCCATATGACTTCATCTTTGTCCTAGATTTATGTTGAGATTGATAAGAGTCATCTTGGGAGCTCACGACATCAAGATGAAAGAGAAGACCCAGCAGGTCATCCTTGTGAAAAAAGCCATCAGCCACCCAAACTATCAACGTAAGGGCCACTACAACGACATCATGCTGCTGCAGGTAAGGTCCGCCACTGCACTGACCATTCACATCTTAGTCTCAAAGGGGTTCTACATCTCCAGGACCTGTCTTTCCATCCCTTCTTCCCAATGTAACCCTTCCACTTGTCACAGCACAATGAAGATGGCAACCACAGAATTATTTGGAGTGTTTATGGGCCACTGGTTGATTAATGTTCCCTTCCTCTACCTTTAGTTACAGAGGAATGCCACCCTGACTACGGAGGTGAACCTCCTTGAGTTGCCCAAGGCAACAGACCAAGCTACACCAGGGATGATGTGCAGTGTGGCTGGCTGGGGAAACCTCAACTTTCGTATCCAGACGGACAAACTGCATGAGGTGAACCTTGAAATTCAAAGTGATGGGACCTGCACCAGTGAGCACAGAAGATACAACAAAGACATCCAGATGTGTGTGGGGAACCCACAGGAAAACAAGAGTCCTTTTCATGTAAGTCCACTAGCAATGTCTACACACTTCCTTAAAACAACAGTCCGAGAAGTGCCTGGGGAACTAGTTGCACTATTACTCAGCCTTTCCACCCACAATCTCTCAGCTCTTTCTCCCTGAGGGACAATGGGAACTGATTGTCTCACAGGAACTTGAACTTGATGATCGAGTTTTCTGGGGTTGAGAGGCAGCTCTGACCTCAGTCAACTGGAGCAACTGGAAGCTCAGACCTGAGTGTGGCAGGCCTTCCCTGAGTCCTGCGCACAATACCATTAAAATGAAAAATCTACTCACCTTTGTAGAGATGGAAAAGCAGTGCCCGCAGGAGATCAGCTTGATGCTTTCCCTCTTGGCCAACAGGGTGACTCCGGGGGCCCCCTCGTGTGTAACAATAAGGCCCAGGGTGTTGTTTCCTATGGAGTATGCGGTGTCCCTCCAGCAGTTTTCACCAGAATCTCAAGCTTTCTGCCCTGGATTGAAAAAACAATGAGATCCTTCAAAGGGCAGAGTCAAGAATAAGATTTCTTCAGGGTTAATCTTCTTCTTCTCTGAGGCAAAGGCCAAAAGTGCATGGCAGGTGGAGGGGTGGGGCAAAAGGGAGGCTGCTTGGTGCATAATAAACTTTCATCTCTAAAGAGCAAGTGGTTGTCCATCTTTCTTCACCAAAATGATATTCCACAGGTTCAAAGTGTCTTTCTAACAGTGATCTACTCACACGTTATTTGCTGTATATCCCACCTTCCACCCTAGAGGTTTAAAAAAAAAAAAAAACATGGTGTATTGATACCTGCTCCAAAACAGCTTCACAGTTCGAGCTCTAAAAAAGGAGTATAAGTCAGAAAGGAGGAAAACATCTTGTCCTCAGAATAAAGGTCCTTGTCTACACAAGCGTCTTGTCTCACCCATATTGCTTCACTGCCGCCTTCTATATCTGCACCACACTACACCCAACCCCAGTGTCAAAGGAAGAAGTCCTCCCAAACAAATTTGGAAGGGAGGGCCACCTAAGATATCTTGGAGAAGTAGTCATCTCTGTACTCTACTTGAAATGGGAACAAGTCTTATGACAAGATGTGGCTCTCCCATGCAGGGCTCCATCTCACCCCCTGGCAACATGGAAGTACAGAAACTTTTAGGAAGGCTATAGTGCAGGTGCAGCTGAGGTGTACGCTGCAGCTGCGTCTTGGGTCCAGAGCCCAGTGCAGCTTTTGGTCTCCTGGTAAGCCCTTCTCCTGCAGACCCAAATTACTTTGGGTGCAGTCTTCCATTTTGATCTGAGCCATCCTCTCTCCACCTTTCACTGTTTAGGACTTGTAGAATTCCATGAGGCTCACAGTACATTGCTTTTCTATGATGCTCATCTCCAGTGCATTTTGGTGCCTTTCCTGCTTTCTGCCTTATCCGTGATGGACAAGGAAGACAGAAGGTGTCAACAGAACAGGGCCAAAGTGTTAACTTGGATAGGCCCTGTCAGTCCTCAAGGATTATGCCTGATCTCAGAGCCTGTCAATTCATAGGTCATCCAACAGTCTGGTCTCATACATACTTACCCTGTTGTTTCTCTCTGCCGCCTGGTCTCTGGACTAGAACTCCCTGATTGCTGCCACTAAGGCAGGACTAATCTAAAGCACTAATCTTCCATCACCCAGTACATCAACACTTACTGAGCCAATACTGGATGTGGTAGAGTCACAGCTGGTTATTATGGAATGTAATGGTTTCGTGATGTGTCACTTAGCCCTCTTACTAGGGAGAGTTTCTTGGCCTAGATTTGAGTTTGAAATCCACAAGAATCAAAATAATCTTGTATAATAGCAGTTATAAATAATAATAATTTGGAGTGTACTGATGTTACAAGCTACAGTTTTCAAGTGCATTATCACATGAAGTTATAAACTCTAGAAAGAACTAGAGACCCCCAAGCTCAGTAGTGGTCAGGGATTTACCTTCCTTGTACACAGATGGAAGATAGCTGGAGGATAGGCAATGTGTGCGGGTCTGTCTTGTTTTGCCTTGAATGCCAAGCACAGAAATCTTGTTAGCAAAACTCAGATACGAAAACATGCTACGTTTAACTAGAATCTAACTAGGCCCAACTCTAAGCCTGGACTGATCTAAAATTCAAACCCAGCTATTACTAAAATACAGCCAAAGTGAATCAAATTAGGCTTACAGGACTCTGAAAAAAACAAATCCCTCTTTGAAAGCACCACACTCAGTGTCTGCTTAGACTGTCGTGTGTGGTGCTGGCCTCCACAAGCAGAGAGACACAAAGATGACCCTCAGGGTCCATGCCTAATATGGGGTCTGCTGGGGAGCACACTGTAAACTTCAGGAATGGCCAACATTTCCCTCTTCCTGACAGCCATACTCTCAAATTACATTTGGGGAAAAAAAATCTTTGTAGGACTGTCCATTAATATGTTTACTCTTAAAGGAACTGTTTGGTATAATTCCCTGAACATTTAAACTAGGAGCAACAAGCTTCTGTAAGCACATAGTTCCAATTTCAATCCTTAAAACAAACTAGTGATGTGAAACTAAATTTGATTTTCTGTATGGAACAGATAAAACAAAATGAAATGTGAAAAAAAGAAACATTTTTAAGAATACAAACTTAACACATCAATATTCTACCTTAGGTGCTGCATTTATGTATTGAAATAGACTTTGTGGCTAGAATATATGACAATATTGTACAGGCCCAGAGACTACTTTAATATTTTTTAAAAAGTTTAAGAAAACACAAAAGAAATTCAACTTTCTAAGCCAACATCACATGAATTAGGATCACAGATGCTGTGCTGGGCCCACAGCTCCCAATGAGTGAGTTGGATCTCCTTTAGCCAAGGATGAGTCCCCCCCTCACCTTCTCCTAACAGCCAGAGGCCTTCAAGTTCCCCCTCACCACTGCTCCCAGCCATCCCGAGTTTCCTGTCCTCCATCTTAAGAGATGGTTGCCTCTGATTAGAAAACTCCTTGAAGAGGAAGCCTGGGGGCATGAACCTTACTCTCTTTCAACTCTCTCTAGCTTACCTAGCTCACTGACCGGAGCGATTCACCAGGAAGTTGAGAACGCACACACTCATTCACACTTCACCAGGAAGTGTGAAGCTCCACTCTCTTAAGTGTAGGCACTTAATTTGGTAAACACCCTAATACATTCTCTACCTGAAAGGCACAAGTTCTTAAGAAAATGCCAGAGAAACTGCATACCAATCATGCTCTGGAGAATCATGCTACTCTGTGATTTCAGCCCCAGGCTCTATAAGACCCCCTGATCTGACCCAAAATCATTACTGTCGTCAGAGAAGCAAAGTGAGTTCCCTCAGCCAATGTGGTCTGGCTACCACAGAGTAATGTTGGGAATATAGACCAGTTATTTTAGGATGTCATTTCCACCAGCCACCCTAGCACGTAAAGCTGGAACAGAAACAAAATACAGTTAAAATGACTGGTTAGTCCTTCATCAGATGAGGGAGGAGACATCTCCACAGATAACACAGCAAAGAAATAATAACACGTGAGAGAATAAAGTCTGCAGAACAGAAGACAAAGAAAAAATATTGTGCTGTGCATCTTGCTTTTATCTTTCTTTCAGAGACAATAGGTCAAGGATTCTTTCCATCGTTTGAATAGGTAAAAGCACAAATCTAGAAAAAGAAATTAATATTAAGGTGTAAGAAGCATATATAATGCCATAAAAAACTTTGTCTAGAAAAGATCCTTTCCATGACATAATCAAAATCAAAATCCCAGAAACTCAACACAAACAGAGAATACTAACGGCTGTATAAGAAAAACAAAAGTGATTTGCAAAGAAAAGGTCATCAGAATAACTATGAATTTCTCAGCACAAATCTTATGGACCAGAAGAGTTTGGAGTGAAATTTTTCAAACTCCAAAATAGAGCCCCTTCCACCTAGACAGTTGTATCCAGCAAAATTATCTTTCAAAATTGAGGGAAAAGTAAAAAGAAAAAAATTGTGATAAACACTAAAGAAATTTACTGTCACTAGACCATCGTGGCAAAAAAAAAATACTAAAAAGAATCGTTTATGGAAACAGGGAGACTAGCAGCACCAAGGAACCCACAGAAAAGAACATATCAAAAAGAGAAAATAGTGTTAACAAAGGGAAAAACAAAGAACCAACACTGAAAAAAACAAGGCAATGATGGGATTCGGCAAATATCCCACAATAACTCTAAGTGCTAACAATCTTAACCCACCAATCAAAACACAAAGGCCAGTGGATTAGATCGAAAAACAAAACCCAATCCGTTTTTGCTTGCAAGAGACACATTTCACCCACAAATACATAGACTGAAAGTAAAGAGATAGAAATTAATATTCCATGCAATGAGAGCCTAAAAACAAGCAGCTGTAGCTATGCTATCCTCAGACACAGCTGACTTCAAGCCAAAACAGATTCAGAAGTGAAAAAAAAAAAAAAAAGACACCATATACTGGTGAAGGGAGTAATTCAACAAGAAGAATTCACAATTATGGAGATATACATTCACAATGTAGGAGTGCCAAATTTTATAAGATTAAAACTACGTGAAAGAACGATAGACTCCAAAACATTCATAGTAAAAAAACTTTAATATCCTACTCTCACAATTAGGTCAACCAGACAAAAAATCAACAACACCACCAAAAATAATTATAGCAAAACAATCCATAGAACATAAGAACTTGTGTCTGCAGAGTGTCTCATCCAATATCGACAAAATACACTTTTATCCAGAAGCACATGAAACCTTTTTCTGAAGCAGACCATAAAACACACTTAAGTAAGTAAAAAGGATTTGAAATAACTCCCCGCAGACTTTCATATAATAATGGAATAAAACTTGAGGTCAATAGCTGAAGAAACTACCAAACTCATACAAGTACATGAAGATCAAGCATTCTATTATTTTTTTAAAATGAGTCACAGAAGAAACCAGGGAAGAAATCAAAAAAGTTTCTACAGTCAAACAACAATGGAAGCACATCACACCATGGGACACAATGAAAGCAATACTTACTAAGAGAAAAATTATAACTGTACAGCACTCAGGAGGCTACAGCAGGAGAATTGCTGTGAGTCTGAGGCCAGCCTGGGCTCCACAGTGAGTTCAGAACCAGCCTAGGCTGTAGAGCAAGACTCTGTGTCTCAAAAAATATTATAACTGTAAACACATACATTTAAAAAGAGCAGTTCAAAATAAATAATTTAATGTTATACCTCAAGATCTTAATTAAAGAAACAAGAATAAACCAAATCCAAAAGAGGAAGAAACAAATTATAAGGATCAGAGAGGAAATTAATGAAATAGACTTGTTAAAAAAATGCAAAAGATCAGTGAATCAGAGTTGGCTCTTTAAAAGAATAAATAAGATTAATAAACCCCTAGTCAAACTCACTAAAAGAAGGAAACAAAAAAATTCATATAAATGCAATTAGAAATTTTAAAAGGTGAAACCAAAATGGACATTGATGAACTCCAGAAGATGATAAGAAACTATTTTGAAAACATATTCCAATAGATTGGAGAACCTAGAATAAATGGATAAATTCCTAGAAACATATGAGTTATCAAAATTGAACCAAAATAAATAAAAACTCTGAACAAACCAATAACCAGTAATGAAATTGAAGCAGTAATGTCTCCACCAATGAAAAAAACTTAGGACTTAATAGATTTACCATAGAAGATCTAACACTAATACTTCTCAAACTTTTCCATGGAGTTGAAAGAGAAAGAACACTACCAAACTCATTCCTAGAAGCTAGCATCAATCTGATTCCAAAAGTTAGACAAAGATTTAAGAAAATGGAAACTATAGGCCAACCTCCTTAATCAACATAGGTGCAAAAATCTTCAACAACATACTTGTAAACAGAATGCAACAAATTATCAGAAATATTGTACTCGGGCTGGAGGAATGGCTCAGTTGTTAAAGCACTTGCCTAGCAAGTGCTAAGTACCTGAGTCCGATTCCCCAGCACCACATAAGCTGGTCGTGGTGGCACATGTCTGTAATCCCAGCACTCAGGAAACTGAGACAGGAGGACTTCCATGAGGAGTCCATGGCCAGCCTGGGCTACAGACCAAGACCCTATCTCAAAAAATAAATAAATAAATAAATGCTCCACAACGAAGTTGGCTCCATCCTAGGGATGTGAGGCTGATTCAACATACATGAATCTATTAATGAAATACAACACATAAATAAAAAGCAATAATTAAAACCTCACAATTATCACAACAGATGCAGAAAAAGCCTTTGCCACAATCCAACATCAATTCATGTTTTAAAACCCGGATGAAAGCAAGGATAGATGATCTTCCTTCAAGCTGATAAAAGCCACTGGGGCAAATCAAAAGGGAAACACTGAAACCACTGGAAGAAGAAATATGCAGAACTTTCAAAGAGATAAGCATCGGCAAGGACTGTCTCAACAGAACACCTATTGCACAAGAGAGAAGCAGGAATCAACAGACTACATCAAATTAAAAGGATTTCGCACAGCCAGGGAAACAACCAACAGTGTGGACAGTACTGATAGATCAGGGCAAAAATTGCCAGCTACTCTTCAGACAGAGGTCTAATACCTATAACTATAAAGAGCTGCAAAAAAAAAAAAAAAAATTAAACTCCCAAAAGTAAGACATCAAAAAAAAAGCCATTGAAATGAATAAATGGGTGTCAGAAGAATTGCAGATGGCCAATCAATATTATATAAGAAAAAAGGTTCAGTATCTCTAGCCATTAAATAAATCTAACTCAAAAGGACTTTAAGGTTCCATCGTTCTTCAGTACAAATGACTATTAGCAAGAACTCAAAAAGAAAAATGCTGGTAAGGTTGTGGGGGGAAAGGAACCATTTTTTTCTCTACAGTGTTGGTGTAACTGTAATCTGGTACAACCACTATGGAAATCTGTATGACAATTCCTCAAAAAAATGAAAATAGAAATTCCACTTGACCCAGGTATTCATCTTCCAGGCACCTTCTCCAAAGAATTACAGACATCAGATTTCAGTGTCACACACACACACCAATGTTTAGAGCAGCACAACTCACAAATACCTCCATCAAACAATGAGAGGATAAAGAAAGTGTGGCCTATATACACAATGGAGTACACAGAAATATAAATTTGAGACATTTGCAGAAAAATGGTTGCATCTTGAGACCACGATGCTGAGAGAAATGAATCAGATGCAGAAAACTAAATTTTGCGTTGCTTCTCTAACATGAGAAATCCGGTATTTGCATAAGAAAAAGAGGAAAATTAAAAAGTGGTGATAAGAAAGGAGACAGAGCTTGTGGTGAAGGAAAGGGGATGGAGGGATGAGTGGGAAAAGGAGAAGAGAGATAAAAATGGCCACGATGTGACGTGTATATGCCCCAGTTCTCAAGGTGAATGTAATTAGATATATCACAAAAACACACTAATAAAATGGATAATTTTAGGGGAAAAAAGACCCAAGCCATATCACCTCCTTTTTAAAATAAATGACATACTTGTAACACTGCTCTGCATTTTATATTTTTCTCTGCAAAGAGCTTCCTCATTTTTTGTTACTGGTACAGACATTCCAGTGTCTGGATATATTGGAATTCTGTAATCATTTTTGTTTGAGATTGTAAATTACTCCCAACTTTTGTTATTATAAACAGGCCTACAATAAATACCTCTGTAGATACATCATTTCGCATGTGGCCATGCACAATCACCAGTTACGGTTTCTGAAATGAAATTTCTGGCTGGAAGGTCATACGCATTTGGAACTTGATTTCAGACAAGGCCTTGCTATGTAACTCGGGCTAGCCTTGGACTCTCTGTAGCTCAGGCTGGACTCAAACTTACAGTATTGCTGCCTCAGCATCCCTAGTGATGCAGCCACCACCTTGCGCCACCACGCCTAGCCGTGCTTTCTGTGGAAGGCTGTACTAGTATATTCCCACCAGCATTTCTTCTCCATAGCCTCACAAACTTTTACAGTCTGAGAAGACTCTCAGTGTAATAACAATAATATGCTTTCCTTTTGTTTTAGGGTGTCTTTAAAGTATCTTACAGCTATTAATATTTTCTTTTTTGTGAACTTTCATATCCTTAGCCCATTTTTCTATTGAGAGTTGTTTTCATTTTGAGACAGGGTTCCATAATCCAGACTGGTCCTGAACTCAGTACTTAGCCCAGACTGGCCTTGAACTCACAACAATCTTCTTGCTTCAGCCTCCTAAGTGCTGGGGTTACTGGCGTGTGCCACTTTGCCCAGTGTATGTGGTGCTGGGAATTAAATTCTGGGTTTGAGCTTGCTAGGCAAGGCTCTAATTGCACTATGCTATTTCTCCAGCCCCAAGGTATTATTATTATTACTAAAGAATTTTAGGGGCTCCAAATTCATTTTTAAAAATCGGTCCTTGGTCTGTGATATGAGTTACAATTCTTAAGATTTCCTAGTCCAGGGTGGGCGGGCAGCTCAGTATTTCCAGGTGAGCCTGGGCTACATAGTGAGTTCTGGACCAGACTGAACTACAGAGAAAGACCCTGAAAAGAAAAAAGTCCTAATTATTTTTTATCTTACCAATGGCGATTATATTTTCAAGTATATATTTTTGTTCAATTTTTAATTCTATGTAATTAAAATTTTAAATGTTTTGTCTTAAGCCTTTAGATTTTGTGACATTATTGGGAAGTCTTTTTTTTCCCCTTTATATTTATTAAGTAATACTTAGGTTGCATTTTTGTTAGTTTGCGGTTTTGGTTCTTCACATAAGGAATATTAATATGTTGATCGGTTTTTTTAGAAGGAGAAGAAGAGGAGGAGGAGAAGGGGAGAGAGGATGAAGAGGTTCAGCCATCCCTGCTCTCTTCTGGTTTCCATGCGGTGAGATAGCATTTCCCTGCCCTTCGCTTTCAGTCTATGGGTGACCTCACAGGTAAACGAGTCTCTTGTATGCAGCATACAACTGGATCTGTGTTTTATATATTCAGCCATTCCTTGACTTTCTAATTGAAGAATTATATCCACTTACATTCAAATTAATGATTGATAAGGACTCCCTACTCCCATTTGCCATTAATTTTCTGATATTTTTGTATTTTTAAAGTATTTGAAGACAGAAATGAGATACTACACTATGTTTAGAAAAGTTTTGTGGGATGTTTTTAATGTTCTGTGAGGCTTACCCTCCCTTTGCTGCTCCTTTTCTCTGTGTGTCAGTAGTTTCTAGCTTTTCTTGTGTGACTATTATGAATTTTTAAAATTAACTAAAATTATTGTGATCCTAGGAGAAAAAAAAACTGTTGGCATTTTCAGTGAAACAGCATTAAACTTATATGTTAGATTATGGAAAATTGATATTTTAATTGTGTGATTCCATCAGGACCAAAACTTAGGAATTTTTATTTCTAAATTCTATTTATGTATTTTCCAGGAGTATCTTAAAGCTTTCCTCAGATAGGTTTCACACAATCAATCTTGCTTAAGTGTTCCTTAAGCATCTTATGTGCTTTAGTGCTGTTATATCAAATTTCTTTTTAATTCTATCTTCCAACTGGTTATTATTAGTAAATGTGATGGCTGTTCATTTTCTTTTAATTTTGAAACAATCTCAGATTTAAAGACAAGTTTCAAGTGCCATACAGGTAAAATTATTTTCCAGAACTATTTCAGACAAAAAACTGACGGGGTGTTTCACCATTACCAGATATTTCAGGGTCTTATTCCCACACACAAGGATACACTAACATAACCACAATGCCGCCATCAAACTGAGGAAATCTGTATTGACACTATCAGTACTGCTTATCCTCAGACAGTTAAAAACTTGGTTAAATTAGCAGTTCTGCAGCAATTCTTACCTCTTATCTTTTCCCATCATGCCTCCCTCCCTGCGCACAGGCTTGCTGTGTTCTAACACCCCAGGCTGAGCTGCCCAGGGTGTGGCAATTGAACCCAAGTAGGTGAAAGAGTATCCATTTTGGAAGGAGACCAGGCATAGATATACCACAATTACTGTATTTCCCCACACTGCCAGGGTCATTGTTGACAGCATGTTTTGTTTATTTAATTAGAGCCTTATTGTTTTTTTTAGAGAAATGGGGTAAAAATTTTCTAAACCAATGATATTTTCATGCTCATGACTCTTTTTTTTCCCATGTGAGTAAAATCATCAGGATGACTTGTGAAGCAGTCAGTACGCCTATGTCACAAAAAATTGTAGTTCTCTGGACTGTGATCTAAGTTTACTGTATTCCCTCTTTAGCATTAGTTCCTACTTTGAGTGGTATCAATGATTCATTAGGAGAGTATCTTTTTGCATTTATTTTTAGTACACAAAGTTGATATAAAGTAGATTAAAACCTCTACAAAGGCCACGTGTTGCGACTCCTGTGACCAAATCTGGATGCACCAGAAGTAGCATAGCATAGTACTACTTAATACATAGGAATAATGTATCTTCTTTAATGATGGCAACTAAATGTCACCTGTATCACCAGCTATACTTAAAACATGATTCAAAACTCCCACTAAGAGGTAGTGTCTACAGGTGGAAGATTCAGATTGCTCCAACCAAAGGAAAGTAGTCAAATGGATGTCATATGACATCAAAATCTGGGTACTGAAAGTGATACAATTTCTATCTGACACCAACCATCTAGGGGAACCAACCATCACTTCATAAGAAAGAAGAAAAAAATGAATGAGACAATAGACAGATTCCTCCAGGGGAGAAGACACAGCTCCCAGGTGGCAGCAAGTGTCATCCCCTGACACGTGTGTGCATGTTCATACGATTCCAAGGTGCCAAGACAGCTCCACCAAAGTGAAAAGGAGCAGAGTAATGCTAACTTAATTGCAGACTCATGGGTGAAGTCCGTGTTATTGTTGGTTGAAGCCACTAAGTTCTCTAGCACATAAATACATCCTGTCCAGCATCCTTCCAATATGATTCTATCTCTGCCACCATGGCCTTTACCATCCTTACCTACCAATGATATTTTCTTCTTTTCCATGAAAGCCAGGAAGTCTCCTGCTACTATATTTAATTTTACACTGCATATCTTATTAAGAAATAATCATCCTGATGGCCTAAAGATTGTCAACAAACTTAATACATTTCCTGAAAAGGAATCAAAGTTAGATAGAACTGAGAAGGGTCTATAGCAGGGGCTTCGCCTGGGGTGTCAGAACATGGGCAAGGTGAGAAAGGGCCCCCCAGCAAAAGAATAGAAGCACTGGTAGGATGAGAAAAATGTTTGTAAAAGAGTTTGGTCTGTTTCGAAATAATAAAAAAATTTAGCCAAATCACAGGCTACAAAATTGACACTAAAAAAAATCAATAGCTTTTCTCTACACTAACAATGAACTTACTGACAAGAACTCAGGAAAACAATTCCATTCTCTATAGCCCAGCAAAAAATTAAATAACTAGGAGTATACCTAACCAAGGAAGTGAAAGAGCTAAGTAAAGAAAACTACATTACATTGAAGAAAGAAGTTATAGGAGACATTCGAAAATGGAAAGGCATCCCCTGTTCTTGGATAGGCAAAATAAATATACTCAAAATTACTATACTACCAAAACTGATATATAGATTCAATGCAATTCCTATCAAAATACCTACAAATTTCTTCAAAGAACTTGAAACAATAATTCTTAAATTCATATGGAACCAAAAGAGACCAAGAATAGCCAAAGCAATCCTGAGCAACAAGACCAAAGCAGGAGGGCATTACAGTTCCAGACACCAGGCTGTATTACACAGCAATAGTTGTAAAAAAAAAAAAAAAAAAAAATTTGGGTACTGACACAAAAAAAAAGGCAGACAGACAAGTGGAACAGAATTGAAGATGCAGAGACAAACCCAAATACCCTCAATTACTTAATCTTCAACAAAGGGGCCAAATGCATACAAAGGAAAAGGGACAGCCTGTTCAACAAATGGTGCTGGGAAAACTGGACATCCACATGCAGAAGAATGAATCTAGTCACACACCTATCATCATGCACCAAAATCAAATCAAAGTGGATCAAAAACCTAGACATTAAAAGTGAAACACTGAACCTTCTAGAAGACAAATTAGGCAAATGTCTAAAAGACATAGGGTAGGCAAAGACTTCCTTGACAAGACACCAAAAGCAAAAGAAAGTATCCCCATTTTTAATAAATGGGATCTTGTCAAATTATTTTCTGCACAGTAAAGGAAATGATCAACATTGTAAAAAGAGAACCAACAGACTGGGAAAAAAATTTCACCATCAACATCTCAGATAGGAAGCTCATAACTAGAATATACAAGGAGCTAAAGAAAAGTAAGCCTACCAAAATAAAGGATGCTATTGAAAAGTGGGCAAATGAAATGAAGAGGCAGTTCATTCATGAAGAAGTACAAGTGGCCAATAGATATATGAAAAGATGCTCAACATCTCTAGCCATAAGAGAAATGCAAATCAAAACAACGCTAAGATGCCATCTCACTCCAGAGAGAATGGCCTACATCAACAAGTCAAATAATAATCAGTGCTCTTGAGGCTGTGGGGAGAAAGGAACCCTCTTGCACTGCTGGTGGGAATGTAAATTTGTACAACCACTTTGAAAAGCAGTGTGGAGAGCTCTCAAAAGACTAGAAATAAATACCCCCTTGGATCCAGTGACATCCCTTCTGGGAATATATCCAAAAGAGGCCAAAAAAACACATAACAGAGACATATGTATACCCATGTTCATAGCAGCACAACTAACAGTAGCTAAAATATGGAAGTCACAAAAATACCCAACAAAAGACCAGTGGATACACATACTGTGGTATTTATACACAATGGAATACTATGTATGCATCTATAAAGTCCAACAGCAATGGAGGCTTTTACAGACAAATGGAAGAAGCTTGAGAACATCATGCTCAGTGAAGTGAGTCAGAAGCAGAAGGTGAAACATAGAATAGTCTCTCTGATATGAGAGACCCAGATGACAACTCTTATGGAACTTGAAAAACAAAGTGAACCAGGGGGGTAGGGTAGGGAAGAACGGAGGGGTGGGTAGGGGGAGGGACAAAAGGAGAGCAGGGATGACCTTGTCACCTTGACAAGATACGTATGTGCAAAAATGATCAACTTCATTGTAAACCTTAAATTTTGCACTTACACATATCAATAAAATGGGGGGGGGGAGAAGAGTTTAGTCTGGTTTGCAGAATGTGATAGAATCAGAATGAGACTCAGCTTCCTGAAGCTGAAGGACCCACAAATGACTGATGCAATATCTGCAACCACCCATTGGTACGGACTAGCCTCATCTTTACACTTCATTGGTCAGCACTGAACCTACAGCTACAGATTATTTATGTGGCGAATATCTTCTTCAACATATCACGCCAAAGGTCTGGCCACAAACTAGCGAAAGACTCAGCCTTATAAAGCTGCATAATAACAGACGAGAACACAGGCTGTTAAGTGAGGAGGACACAGAGGCGGATCGATCCTGGTGGCCTTCTATGGGAAGATGCTTCCTCTCCTACTCCTGTTGCTCTTTGTTCTGCCCCCACAGGATGAAGCAGGTGAGTGACTAGCTCCACAGACAAAGCCCCGGGCCTCCTGCCTGCCCTAAAGACACGCTCAGGCCTCCAGAAACTTTCTGGACACCAGGTCTAATTTCATCTCAGAACAAACAGCTCTGATGATTGGTAGAAACACATCAAGAAGGCAGGTCCGAGGCTTTGCCATAACAGCTAACAGGTGCTCTTCCCTTCCCCGTCCCTACCTTAATTATCTGAAAGCAGGATTCCTTTACAAAGACATGTAGAAGAATGTACGAAGCTAAATATAAGAAATAATTTATCCACTTAGTAAAGACAACCTTAAAAGGGGGGCTGGCTTCTCTCATCTAGATAAGGCCTATAAATGTTTTATCTTAATGTCTTAAAATTTATTTAAAGTCTATACTGCCTTCTCCAAATTTTCTCTTTATGCTGATTATGCAAGAAGCAAGGGACTCATTTGAGCACCTCACTCACCCTAACACCTGTTTTTTGAGTCAATCTCGACGGCTGTTTGCTCATTCCCAGTTACATATGGACACAAGAGCTTTGACAGGCCCACCATCCCTGCTACTCAGGATCCCACCAGCACTACACAATCCCACCCTGATCCAGAGGCTAACAGAATGCCATTCCTTCGTGTGGCCCAGGTTTAGTTGGGCATCTCTGTGCCCTATTTAAGAATATACAGGTCAAAGGCAGCTCAATATTCTCAGCTCCCATTCAGAACAAGCCAAAAGGAGGTCATATGATCTCATTAGGAAAATGAAAAAGCAAGAAAGAACTGGGGAACATCAGACAATTGATCTTTCGGGATGTATAGGGAATTTGCTGCTGGTTTCCTACGCAAATCCTGTAAGTTCACATAAGTGTCTGAAACAGAAATTAGGGAGCCAGGACTGTTCTTGTCTTAGTCAGAGGAAGAATGAGTCTTGGTCACTATTCGAGCCTGATCGCTTGGTGAACCAAGAATGCTGCCCAAACAACCCATGTTCTTTGATGCTCAGCTGAGCTAGACCCCGCTGCTACCTCCTAGTTTCTTTTGATTTACACCAGCTTCCTCTTAACTGAATTTTTCTTTCAGGGAAAATCGTTGGGGGTCAAGAGGCAGCTCCTCATTCTCGTCCCTACATGGCATATCTTCAGGGAAGTGATGGCAACAACCAAGTCACAATATGCGGGGGTTTCCTTGTGCGTGAGGACACTGTGGTAACAGCAGCTCATTGCCTGAGAAAGTGAGTTCACACCAAATTCCCAAACCCCTCCACAAATACCTTGCAGGGTATCTTTCCTTTAGGAACTGCAAATGTGACCTACCTATTAACTTCATATAGCTCCATGAGGAACAGGTTAACATAGAGATAGGTGAGCAGGTCAAAGCCAGGAGCCAGTTAAAGACAGAGAGAACATATTTAGCAAAGATGGACAGGAAGGAGACAGTGATTGTGCCCTAAAACCAAAGTCTGAAAATGCAGTCTTTTTTAAAGGAACACAAGTTCTATGCATGGCAAGGCATCAAGCATGCTCGGGGAACTGTTTGCCAGCCCTGGATGCCAGCCACCAAAGAGTGCAGTGATGCTCGGCCCAAGTGCCTCCAACCCCTACTAGTCCTCCCAGTTCCACCCTGGACTATCCTGGGCTACACTGTTTTCCTTGTGGACCTTGGACTGTCTCCTCTGTGACCACCGAATGACCTCTGCTCTCTGTACAGATTCATAACAGTCACCCTAGGGGCTCACGATGTCATGAGCAGAGAGAAAACTTGGCAAGTCATCCCTGTGAGAAAAGCCTACCCACACCCATACTATAACGGAGAAAGTCTTATCAACGACATCATGCTGCTGCAGGTAAGGCCCATCATTGCCATGGTTAGTGCACTTTTCAGTTCCAGGTGGGTTCTGCATCCCTGTAACCTCATTTCCACCCCTCGGTCCCAATATAACCCTTTTACTTGTGTCAGAGACATGAAGAGGGCAACTCAGAGATTATGTGGAATTTTTGTAGGGCCATTGATGAATCCTCTACCTTTAGTTACAGAGGAATGCCACCCTAACTAAAGAAGTGGGCCTCCTCAAGTTGCCCAAGAGAATATTCCCAACAATTAAGCCAGGAATGGTGTGCAGTGTGGCCGGGTGGGGACTACTCGACAATAACATCGCAGCAGATAAACTGCATGAGGTGGATGTTGAAATCCAAAGTGAACGGATATGCCAGTATTTCTTCAGTAATTACCAAGACAACATCCAGATATGTGCGGGAAACCTGAGAATGGTGTCAGGTTCTCATAAGGTAAGATCACCAGCGCTGTCTGCATTTGGCTTTGTGCACCACAGAGTTTGAGGAAATTCAGAGAAAAAGCACTAGCCACAATCTCACATGGTCAGCCTTTTAAGCAGATCTCTCCCTCACTCTTCCTCCCTGGGGTACAATGCAGCCTGACTGCCTCACAGCAACTTTATGCTCAGGGGCTTCTGGGACAGAAAGGCGAGTCTGGCTCAGTTAATTAGAGGGAGTGGCCGTGGCCTCCTTGGAGCCAACAGAAGGAGCGGGCAGCATTGCCTTGCCTGGCCCTGACCTCACACACACAACTCCAGAGAAGAAACTACTCACCCCTGGGGAGGTGGGAGAGCAAGGCCCAGACAGGACCACCTCAAGCTTCTCCTCTCTTCCCACAGGGCGACTCCGGGGGCCCCTTGGTTTGTGGAAACACAGCCCAGGGCATTGTATCCTATAAAAGAAAAAACAGCATAAAAAATCCCCGTGTCCTCACCAGAATCTCGAGCTTTCTGCCCTGGATCAAAAGAACAATGAGATCCTTCAAACTGCAGGATTAATCTTCACTGTCTCTACAGCCCTAAAGTATATTGGGTCGTGGGGAGGGCAGAAGGGGAGCTGCCTGGCACCTCAATAAACGTTTGTGTCCAAGTGAAAATGACTGAGTTCTCCTTTATTCGCCAAAGATATATTGGTTTCTTTTGTCTTTTCTTCTCTCTTATTTTTTTTTTTTTTTGAGACAGGGTCTCATTACTCTGCAGCCCACGCTTGTCCTGAACTCACTATGGAGCCAAGGCTGGCCTTGGACTCATGGCACTCCTCCTGCCTCTGCCTATTAGTTGCTGGGATTATGGGCGTGGGCCACCACGCTCAGTTTATGTGGTGCTGAAGAATCAAACTCAAGTACTTATGCTTCGCTTAGCACTTTCTGGGCAAGTACTTTCACCACTGAGCCATTCTTCCAGCCCCTATTCCACTGGATTCAAGTGTCCTGCCCGTGGTGACTTGGTCTCCTGTGTATTTGTTATGTGCTTCCCCCTCTGTCACACTCCATTTTTCCACCTCTGTTATTTTTTTTTAAAAAATCGTTCTGTATTAATACCAGCTCCAAATTATTTTCCAGTTCAGTTTACATATGGCAGGATGAGTATAAGCTATATCAGAGAGATCTCTCCCCTGCATAAAGTGACCTTCTATAGACAAACGTCTTAGACCATCTGTGTTGCCCTCCTGCCTGACTGAATCTACATATATCCAACCACACCCTATCCCAGTGTGTTATTTACTTTATTGCTGCTATGACAAAACACCAGTTAGCTCACACACACACACACACACACACACACACACACACACACACATTCACCAAGCAGTCAGCAACAGCAGTCAGAGGCTGGATCACTGCTTACAACATTGCAGACGGAAGCAAAGTGAGGCCGGAGCAAAGATAATGTCCTTTCTGGGAAGAAGTTGAAACGACGATTCTTCTTCCCACCTCTTAAAACTTTGAGCTGGTAGTTGGGACCCCTCTCCAGGGTGGGTGCCTCTACCCTCATTTTCTGGAACACAAGTCGTAACAAACACCTGACACCTCTGGCCAGGGCCACCCCCAACATCAGCCACTTCTAGTCAATCTCTGCCTCCCAGTAACACAGTTCCAGATACATGAGTCTTTGGGGGACACTCAGGATCCAAACCAAAGAACCCAGGGACAAACCGACAACACGCAATAATACAGATTTGGAAGGCAGATGCACCTAAGAAATCGTGCCGGAGCAGTTTCCTTGTGGACCCTACTAGAAACGGGAGTCCTTTAGGAAGGTGGGTTTCACCTGGCACAGGGCTCCCTCTCACGCCTTGCTATCTGGGAAGCATGGGATCTCTTAGGAAGGCCAAGTGCAGCTTAAAGTGCCTGCTGCAAACCTGCCTAGGACCCAGGGCCCAGGGTAGCCTCTGGCCTCCTCCTAAGACACAACTGAACTGATCCACCTGTCCTGTGAAATGACCCTAAGTGCACTCTTCCAGTTCATTCTGAGTCAGCATCTCTTTGTCTCTGGCTGCCCAGGGTCCCCAGAATCTTATGAAAATTACAGCAGATTTTCTTTCCTATGCTGTTCACACTAGGTGGATCTTGGCTGCGAGTGCACTCTGTTCTGTCCATTGACGTCAAGGAAGGCAGGACATGTCCAGAGGATTCTAGGCCACAGAATCACCTGAGCAGATCCTTGTCAGCCTTCATGAAGACAAGTCTTATTTCTACTTTCAGATGCCCAAACTGATAGATTAGTCACCTTCCCTTTGGTCACCTCTGACACCTAGTCTCTGTGCTAAAACTTCCCAACTGATACCGCCACAGCAGAACTGAAAAATACCCATCAGCCATCACTCAACACATCAGTGTTTAAGGGTTGATAGAGCGTTCTGGGCATCAGGGTCACAGCAGTCATCATGGAACTTATGTGAAAGGAATGAATAGGCAGTGATTACACAAAGAACAAGGTGGCGGACAAGAAGGGTCTGATTCTTCTCTTTCTCCTGTGATGGAAAGAATAGTGACGTGATTTGGCTGATAAGTGTCATGGCACTCTCCTTTACATCCCTTTCCTCTGTCTATGTCCCCTAGGATGGACGGAGACGGCTTGCCTTGGGGGTCCTCCAGCCATTCGTAAAGTTATTTTGCTGCCAGTGTATTGGCAACTCTGAGAAGAGGAAGGCTTTCTTGGCAGCCCCACTGCTCCTTCCTGGTCCATCCTAAACTCTACTACTATCATTCTAAAGATGTGAGAGAGAAGCCCTCCTAAAAGGAGACAGACTCGGGGGATATCAGGGCTCAGCAAGGAACTAGGCTGCCCCATGCTCAGGACCCCAACTCTGCCCCTGTGCCTGGTGGCCCCATGACAGTCGCCCCACACTCAGCAGACCCATTTTGGTGGCCCTTGTTACTGAGGCACCCTGTGTCCTGCACACACTATTGCCAGCCAAATAGCCCCTGGCGCCACATCCCCATGGCCATAGACAGGCCCTCACTGGTGCCCTGTGGCCCAAGGGCCCACACACACACTAGCCAGTTCCCTATGGTTCCATCTTGTGGCGCCCTGCATCCCTATACACACACACTCGCCAGCATCCCATGGCCCCATATGCTCCCCAATTCATGCCTCCCACATGGCACTCACAGCACCGGGCAACAAAGAGACCAGAACATCTGTACATATAACGAGGAGCATCACTGGCTCAGTGACTTAGCTAAACTCCTGAGATATCCTGATTGCAGCATTTTCCATAGGAGACCCAAGACAACAGAGTACAAGGCCTTGGAAAAGGAGACCTTCCGTACAGTTAACACAGGAGGCAGAGACAGAGTCCATCAACACTATGTGAGCTACAATTAACAACAAAAGAATTATGAGAAACCAAGGCAATAAATTACCTGACAAAAAACTTGATACCCCCCGAAGCTGATACTGTGGGTTCTGAAGCCGCAGAACCTACAGGAAATTAAGTCAAAAGACAAGTACACCATCTAATGGCCAACAAGCTCAAAGATGACATACAAGAGATGCACACGGAGTTCAAAATGGATATAATCCGGAAACAAAAACCTTAATTGATTTAAAAAACTGAGGAGTATAAAGAAGAATTAAATAAAGACATGGGAAGGCAACGCAAAAAATGAAAGAAGAATTAAGTACAGATATAAAAAAACATGAAAACCAAACTCCAGCATATAGAAAGATCACATTAAAAAATGAGAAACCATTTTAAACACTTCAAAGGTAGATTGTCAGATCTTGAAGATCAGGTGATAATCAAGATCGTAAGACCAGTGAGGACCAAAAAAGAAAAAAATCTAACACCTAATGGATGACTCAAAAAGAGAAATAACCTCAGAATTATGGGAGTACAGAAGAATATGGAGGACAGAACAAAAAGTTTAAAGGACATGCTTAATGAAATTATGGAATAAAAATTCCCAAATCTACGAAAAGAAATGAAACTAGAGCTTCTGTAGGCATATAGAACTTCAAATAACTTTCACCAGAAGAGACCCTCCCAAAGACATACCATAATTAAAATCCTACAGACTCAGCACAAAAAGAGAACATCAAAAGCTATAAGAGAATAACAGAAAGTAACACACAAAGACAAACCCATCAGGATAACTGCAGACTTCTCAACACAAACCCTAAATGTCAAGTGATCATGGTGCAACACCATCCAAGGGCTAAGAGAACATAAATTTCAACCCAGACTGACATATCCATCAAAACTATCTCTCAAAATAGAGAGATAAGTAAAATATAACTATTAAAAATTGTGTTTTTTGAAATACCACTCCCTAAGTGTGAATGCAGCATAGTGACTTTCTTTCAAACAGTAGAGTCTAGAAATAAGGAAATAAGACGAATAACTTAACAGTGTAAAATCTGACAAGTAACTACCCCAGCCAGCTGGTCAGGGTCAGTATCAAATGTGATAAATCAACGTTGATAAAATGTAATTCTGACTGTAATTACAAGAGTTTGTTGAAGGTAACAATCAATTATTGTTAACAGTACAAAAAATTCTACCCGAATTATCTATGTCTAGCTAAATAGTATACAATTATTCCTTCCCCACATGTAAGGCTATATACTGTTGATAATGGTTTGGCAGAGAATGGAGCACAGCAGTGGAAAGGGGTAAACTCGGGCTCCTGCTCCAGGGCCTGCCTGTCCAGTGGGGCTGGTGGGGCAGTCCAGTGGGGTCTCGCCCTGCCAGTACTGTCCGCACGTCAAGGGGCTGAGATGTCCCCTTAGGCTCATTTTCCTGCCCTGTGCTTGGCCAGCTCTAAACTCACTCATCCTTTCTCACTGCCTGGTCTTTCCATTCCAGCCTGTTTTTCCCCTAAAAAGGCCTCTGGCCGTCTGGCTCCTTTCTTTGCCAGGCTTTCTAATGTGAGCCAAATTTCTCTTTTCATCCTACAGATAGCTCAACTCTGTCCGGATTCTCCTGTATTGCTTGTTCCAGCCAGACTGGAACTTCTCCCTTTCACCTGGACAAGGCCGACTGAGCTCTTGTTCCAGTCTACCTTTACCCAGGGGTTCCAGCATCACTTCCTGTGGAGTTAGGGAACGGCCTTCCCGCCTTTGAGGTTGGCCTGATCTGGGAACCTAGGTTCCCCCTACTGGCTGTCTGGAGTTATGGCATCCCAAGAGCCAGAGAACTGAGAGGGCTGGTCTGGAAACACCACGTTAGCATTCAGTTAGCATTCATCGACGAACACTTTTTGATCTCTCTCTTTGCACCAGATATGTAATAGGCTCCAGCATAACCTTTGCAAAGCTTACAGTAATTTTTTTGGCTCCTGGTCTTCCACCAGGCAGGCCAGATTGACACAAATATTTCTACACTCTGAATCCAAAAGAAATCTTGGCTTGAAAGAAATTAAATTCTCTGTATTCTGTGTCATACATGATAGTATCACACACATGACATTCTTTGGTTCCAGAAGAGCAGAGTGAGATGTTAGACGAGACGTGAGGACTCCTAGTTCCTGAGATTTCCAATCTGTGCTCAGTGACGTCTGTCTCCCAAGGTGCAGGAGCCAAACTGTGAAGCTTGAACCTCAATTCGCAAGCCCCCAAAACACTACAATTCAGCTATGTCAATTAATTTTGATCTATATGACTTTAATTATGATCCTGTATGTGACATCATGTAATAAACTCACAATAGCTACACAGATACCGAACCAAGTGAGACCACCATCAAAACTTGAAACAACTTCATTTTTTAAAAATTGAAAAATCAAGAAAATGATTTTTAAAATCAGCTATCAAAAAATAAGGGAAAAAGCAGATCAACTCGTATGTCACAAAAGAGCACCTGCATCCATCTGCCAACCCTTCTGCCCCGGAGCACAATACCACACCACTTGTAGGACAGCTGGGTGGGAAGAAAAACCCGTGCAGAGAGGTGAGCAGGTGAACAGCAGGGGGCGCTAGAGAAAGGAGGTAACCAAGCAACAGGAAAGTGAGGACCCCAAAGCTAGACCCAGGAGGAAAACCAGAACAGGCACCAAAGAATCTAAGGATTCTACCACTAGGACAAAAGTTGGAACCTTGCAAGGCAGTGCCTGGAGGGTCAGATTAACCCTTCACAGCAGATAGAAACACAGAATGTGAGATGGTTAGGAACAAAAAACACAGCTTTACCGTGACCAGGCCATTACGAAGTCCAGGCCACTTCTAATGATATATCTTTCCTTAGAACAATCTCTACATTAGTCTACATTTATTTCTCTCTTGATTCAGTGATTTTTCTATTTCTGAGATTTTATATTGTGTAAGAAATGAAGAGACACAGGTATGCGAGTGTGTGCACATAGGTGTATGCATGTGTGTTTTTCAGTAAGTTATCTGTAAGGTTCTTTGCCATAATAGCTTTTCACCTGTAAATTGGAATCAGTTTTATAGTTCAAATAGGGCGACTATCAACTAGGGTCCAGGTTCATTCACTTTGTACATTAGGCAGCTGCTAATATCTGTATTATCCGCAACCATAGGAAAATAGGCTGGAAACATTAATAGTAAAGTTCATTTAAACGCAGTAATAAACCTTTGGAAAATTTAAAAATAACACTTCCTAATTGATGCAAGTCGAAGTATTCATAATTTTGTTTATCTGATTTGGAAGAATTTTCAAAAACAATAACATTCAGACCTGGTACAGACATGAAGGCAATGATATCTGCACACCTCATGTACAAACAGCCTTCAAAAGCTGGGTCACAGGGCTGGAGGTGTAGCTCAACAGTTCAGAGCACTTGCCTGGCAAGCGTGGGGCCCTGGGCTCAATTTCCCAACACCACAGACTGGGCATGGTGGCACAGGACATAGCTGTAGAAAATAAATGAATAAATAGAAAAGCCTGTACCACTGGGCACGGCTCAAAATTTAATTAATTAATTTTTTCTAAAATTTTTAAAAGCTGAGTGAAGTAGCATGAGCCTATAGTCCCAGATACTCCAGAGACTTAAACAGGAGGAACCGGTGAGTCCAGGAGTTCAAACTTAGACAAGGCAACATAACCGACTTTTCTCAAAAACAAACAAAAGGGTAAGGATTTAGCTCACCAGTAAAGTGAAACACTGAGAACTTTAAGTCTTTTTTTCAGATCATTTTCTGCAGCACCTGGAACGCCAAGTCTACTTTTTCCTCTGACTACCCTGACCGGAAGAGTTCACAAAGACTCCAGCAATTCTGCCTGTCCAGAGGACTTTCATCGTTAGCAGCTAATGAGGCCCAATGAAGAGACAGGAAACGTCTAACCCTCATGGCCCAACATCCCAGAGGGGAAAAATAATAACTGACAGAAGTGTAATAAAACAGTCAAAATAGATGTAACTAGCTATGGGTATTGTGAAATACATCACAGTCTTACTTATTCAACTATCACAATTTCTTACAGAAATAGAAAATAAAAACACTTTAAAAGTACCTGCTCCAACATATCTCATGTATTCTGTCCTCCACCAAAATGTTCTAACCCAACTATGACAATTTTTTTAATTCGCTAAAGAATATAAATATGTGAAAAGCCCACAAAACATAAATATGTGATTTAAAGAGTAACTGTAAGGCAATCACTATATCTTACGATTAACACTCCTAGAGTCCCTCCTGAGTCTCCCATTGGTTAAAATGTCTTCTCTGCCCTCCAATCCAAGAGTTAATTGCTATTCTGATTTGTGATAACCATAATTTTGCTTTTTATTATACTTTTCCTACGTATGTATGCATTTGAAGCCAGATGGTTTCATCTTGCCCAGTTTTGAACTTCATACAAAGTCATACTGAATATAGTCTGCTTGCGTTTCTCTACCTGTGTTTTATGAGATTCATCTATGTAGCTCCATGAGGCAAACAATTCATTTATCTTTAGAGCTGTGCAACATTCCACTGTGTGAATGGACCAAAATTGGATGATGCTTGCTGCCCTTGGGTGTTCCAAGTATGGCATGGTGCGGTTGTCATAAGTAATGCTGCGATGACCTTTGTGGACATTCATCTGGTAGTAATGTGCATATATTTCTCCAGGATATAGACCCAAGAGCGAGCGGTGGAACTGATAACTCACTGTGCTATTATGCTTCTCTGGTGCCTGGGAAAGTAACACATTTACATAGGTTTGTTAGTCACTTGGCTTTTTTTTTTCAAAGTAAAGCTATTAAAGTCTTTTGAATATTATTTTCTTGTATTTAGTTGTGTGTTTCATATTGTTTTATACTGCTGTATCTAATCTGAATATAAATCCTTTGCTGGTTATGTGTATTGTACCTTGCCCACTCTGTAAGTTGTCTTTGTTCTTTCAATTTTAACATACTAAATTCATCAGTTTAGGTTCTTTTATACATAGGATCTAACATCTTTACCTATAAGGAAGACATTGTTATATTATATATTCAGAACATTTATTCACACTTGCACTTGTAGCCCACCCAGAATAGACTTTTGGCTATAACAAAAGGCCACATTTGGGTTTTTTTCTCTGTTTTACACATGTACGAAACAGTATGTGTCCTCATAGGACACCATGAAGACTCCTATTTTCTGGATACCACTTATTGTGAAAAAAAAATCGCTTTTTCTCTACTAAGGTGGAGGCGGCAACCTCTCACAGATTAGGCATCCATGTCTGTGTGTGTGTCAGAGTCCACATGTGTGGAGTTGGTCCTTACTTCTGGTCCATTAGACTATGCATTATAAGACAGCAACATGACACTATCCTCATTGTTATGGCTTTGTTTACTAAAGCAAGAGTCCCATCTTATTCTCATTTTTTAATAATGTTTCAACTATTGTTGGCCATTTGTCTTTGCCAAGTATATTTATAACTAGTTAAGTTCTACAAGGGTACTGTGAATCTATAGGTCAATTTTAAGAAAATTGACATTTTATAATATTTAATCCTTCAATTTACAAATGTAGAGTCTCTCTATGCTTAGGTCTTCCTAAATACCTACTCATTTGATTTTATTGTTCTCACCAAGGAGGTGAGAAAAGAAGTCTACAGTTATTTGATTATTTCCATGCAATTTAGGCATTAACTTCTTACGAATTTTATTTTCTAATACTATTGCCATGTGGGTACAAACATATTTAATTTTTCAATTTAGTTTAAGCAATTTTTTAAACATTTATTACTTATGGTAATTGAAAAGCTGTATATTTTAATTATCTATGCATATCATCATTTCTCAAATCATAACAATTTCATTTCATCCTCTCCTTGGCCTTAAACTTTTCACTTCTATTCCATGCCCACCTGTGCTAGTTACAGCTGCTAGTATCACATTAAATAGAATGGGTACTAATCTGTATCTAAATATTCTTGTACTGCTTTTCCCTAAAAGCAAAAGCTGCTGCTGCTTCACCAGTAAGTATAATAATGCTGTGGGACTTTTCGGATGACATTGATTAGATAGAAACCCTTCTTTTGTTCCTAGTTTGCTAAGAATGGCTTTTAATGAATGAAGGTAAATTTTAGCAAATGCTTTAATTTGGGGGGATTTGTTTCCATTGAATAGTAATAAGGTATTTCTTCTGTCATCAATAATGAAATGGACTACATTTGATTTTCAAATGAAAAGCCACCTCTAGGTTAAGTTCAAATTTTTCATGATATGTATTTTTGCTGATTGATTTGATTTGCATCGACATTCAAAGATGATATTGACCTGTAATATTCCCTTTCCATAGTATTTTTATTGTGTTTGGCATCCCATGAAAGAAATGGTTAACATCCATATCCATTGCATATCTTCTAAAGACACTCTATTGTGTGGTTATAAAAACAAATGTTCAAATTTTAAGCATCAGTACATTTCCTCAAAATAATAGTAGTTTTCTATCTGGACTCATCATTCTATCACTGTTGGCCTGATAATCCCTCATGAATTTCATTTATTCGAGGCTGTGAAAATCTTTAGACATGTTAAGCAGTTGTGTCTCTGGATGCTTTTAGTGGAAACATTCACATGAAATCCTAGATGATTTATTTTTGTGTCTGTGTGAGACAGGGTCTCACTCTGTAGTCCAAGCTGATCCTGAACGCACTAGGTAACTCAAACTTGCCTCAAAGTCACAACAATCCTCCTGCCTCAGCCTCCCCAGTGCTGAGATTACAGGCATGTGCCACTATACCTGGCTTACGTGGTGCTGAAGAATCAAACCCAGAGCCTTGAGCTGCTAGACAAATGCTGTAACCACTGTGCTACATGCGCCTTCCGTCCCCTAGGTAACTCTTAATGAAGTTTCCAGTGTACATTTTTATTCACATCGTTGGGAATAAGCATATGTTACTCTTTTTTCACAGATACAGGCTGTTTTGTGTTTTTTTCATTTAAAGTTGGGCTAATGTTTCAAAACAAAATTAAAGATTGAAAAGTAATCATTAAAGTCATCCTGAATGATAAGATACTAATAAAGCAGTTACACTATTTTCTCTTTTTTCACATCACTTTTCACACAGAGAAATATCAAAGATGATGTACAAAAGAAGAGACCAAGCTCTGTGCAGCTTCAAAAATAAGTGAAAGCCAGTATCTATTGATATATTAGAAGAAAATCCTTAACTTTCATAAGGCTTTCAAATGAGCCCATCACATTCCATAAAAGAGTGGGAATTGTCTTAGTTTCCAACTGTGCTATTTTTGGAAAAAAAAAAAAAAGAATTTATAGGATGACAATGGTTTTCCGTACATTCACAGAAGCTTCTAAAGGCTTTAAATATGTTTGATGGCCCAACACATGTAGCGTGCCTCTGCAGCAATTTTCTGGCCTTTTCTCCTACAGTTGAATACTTGGCTATGATGCCTTTTGTCTTCTGAGTGGCCCAACAATAAATGTGCCTCTCCATTGAAGCTATTCCACCTGGAGCAGAGGATGGGAATTAGATTTGATCTCCTATGCGACCAGTGAAATGAGATCTTGGATGTTTCCTGGAAGTAGGCTGAAAGTTCTCAACAAAATTGAGTCACTACACTTTATCTGGATACAGGAAACCTTCAGGGACGTGAAGACCTTCACCTTGAAGAAGAGAGCGACAAATAGAAGTCTTCCACTGTATCATGACTTCACCAAGGATTTACCAGAGTCAGTGGCCTGACAAAGTGATTATTAGTGTCAGAACTTTGTCCCCTTCCTTTGCTCTCCAGCAGCACACTGCACCCACTCAGGAGAAAGGCGGCTCAATCTTCCTTGAAAGCATGTAGAAAGAAATGAATAACACTCATCATGGTGGCCTTGGGCCAACAGGAAGGCGAGAAGAGTTCACCTTTCCTCTTTGACTTTTCTCTGGTGTGCTAGCCCATGTCCCCTACCACACCACTTTGTCTTCACTCCTGTCCAAGCCTTACTATATATGTATAAGTAATCCAGGGAATTTGCATTTCTCCTACAAACCCTGAGATTCCAAATCACTGAAGCTCTCATCCCAAAGGGATAGAAAATAGAGGAATTAGGCAGTTTCCAGCCTTCATGACTTATTGGGAGTATTGGGAGGTTAGAAATTCTGGGATGCATTGCTCCACGCCACTTCCTGTCACCCCGGTTTCCTCCTGCAGTTGTCACGCTGTGTGCGAATCATGACAAGTTGCCTTGGATGACTTCCTCCTGACCCACAGCACTGGCAGTTGGTGGGCAAACCTCCTGACAGCCCTGGGTGATGAAACCTACCACAGGACAGTGGGACTCCAGTCCCTGACCCACCCCTTCCTCTGGGGCTAAAAGTCAGGCAAGAGGAGGACCAAGTAGCAACTGACAGAGCAACCCTTTGGGCAAGATGCAGCCACTCTTGCTCCTGCTGGCCTTTATTCTACCCCCTGGAGCCAAAACAGGTGAGTGACAACGCCAACCTCAGGTCAGTCCAGCTTCATCCCACAGGCAGTGCCATTGAGCATATTACATGAATTTAAATTTCCTTAGTTTCCTCACCCATAAATTGAGAATAATATTGATGCCAACCTCATTAAGTTTCTGCAAGAATTAAATTAGAATTTAAATATGGTTGATGGCCCAACACATGTAGCGTGCCTCTGCAGCAATTTTCTGGCCTTTTCTCCTAAAGTTGAATACTTGGCGATGATGCCTTTTGTCTTCTGAGTGGCCCAATAATGTACATATGTCTTGGCATTGGTCCTGGCACATGGTAAGAGCTATATGAATATGTTCTACATAAACTCATTCTGAGTTGAACTTGGTGGCACAGGCCTGTAGCCCCAGCACTTCAGTAGAGTACAGCAAGCAAAGAAAGCACAAGTTCACATCCAACCTAGGCAATTTGGCAACTTAGGGAGATCCTATCTCAAAATAAAAGTTTAAAAATAGGCTAAGTATATAGCTCAGTGAAAAGGTCCTGGGTTCAGACTCTAGTACCTCAAAAATATAAATAAATAAATAAATAAGTAACTATCACTCCTGTATCAAAGGCCACATACAGCAATGACTACTCCACAAGTTCAGGAATAGCTTCTCAGACTTCAGTACCATGCTGCCCATAGGGGGACTCAGAAAGGGAAGCAGGAAGCTTGTGGAGGCAGAAAGTGCTAGCGAACTTCAAGGAGAGCTCACATTTACTACAGAGCGTCTCTTCTCAACACCTGAAGCCGAGGGCCAGGCTTGTCCGAGGCTAGCATTGTTCGTCCCCTTTGAAGGATGACAAGGGAGCTGAGGTCTGGGGCGGCAGTGGGTCTCCCTTCAAGCCAACAGTGATTCGAGCAGACGTCTGCATGAACAGACGTCTGCATCTCCAGCATCTGGCGCCCTGCAGGACTCAGTCCCCGTCACCAGCTCTGTCCTCTCCTACTCCATCTCTCCCGCCCTCCCATCTTCCAGCCTTTTTAAACCCCCAACCCGGTCCACACTGCTAGTTCTCCGGCACAGAGGTAAGTGCTGACCGCTTCCCTCCAGGGATGATCATCGGAGGCCGAGAGGCCAGGCCCCACTCCCTACCCTACATGGCATATCTTGTAATCCAGAGACCAGAAGGTCTGAGCAGTTGTGGGGGTTTCCTAGTGCGAGAAGACTTCGTGATGACAGCAGCTCACTGCTGGGGAAGGTAAGGAACTCAGGGGTTCCCCAGGGAAACAGTAGCACAGAGGGGTTCCTTGCAGGAGTCATCTAAAAGCAATACTGCAGGCGCGAACGCATGGAAAGAGGCCAGGTAGGACAGAGGAGAGGGGAGAGCTACCTAGTGTCAATGAGAGAAAAGGACGTGACCAAAAACAACGGAAAGAGATGGAAGGCGTGCGCTGAGGCTCCAAATACAAACTCAAGATATTTCTCGACATATCCTGGAGAAACAAACCTTAAGATGACCGTTCCCTGCCATTAGGGATGCTGAGAAACAGAGCGCAGGGCTGAGCCCTGGGGTGCCCCCAGTCCCTTTACCCTCACGGGCTGCAGGCTCGGCCCACCCTGGGCTGCCCACTGGCACTGCACAGCTGCTGAGCCGTAGCTCTGTGCCTACTTCTAAGCAAGCCTTTCCTTGGCAGTCTTATCAATGTCACCCTGGGAGCCCACAACATCCAGAGGAAGGAGAGAACCCAGCAGCAGATCACTGTGCTCAGAGCCATTCCCCACCCCGAATACAACCAGCAGAACATCTTGAATGACATCATGTTACTGCAGGTACTGCCTCCCTGACCTGGTTCTCCATCCTGGTGGCTCCCTCCTGGTGTGGCGAATTCACTGTGTCCTGAGATGGAGGAGAGGGGAGCAAAGGCCGGGATCCAGGAGGGCCTGGTGGGAGGACACGAGTGGGTACTCTACTGGCAGTCCCTGTGCTTTGGGTGGGGTCCTCTCTAAGCAGAAATGCCTACCCTTTTCCTGACAGCTGAGAAAGAGAGCCAGACGGAATCGAGTTGTGAGGCCAGTGGCCCTGCCCAAGGCTGGAGAGAAGCTGCGACCCGGGGTCTTGTGCACAGTGGCCGGCTGGGGCCGAGTCGGCCTGGATAGAAGGACAGACAGACTCCAGGAAGTGCAACTCAAAGTACAGAGTGACCGGAAGTGCAACCGTCGCTTTCGCACCTACGCTAGCCAGACAGAAATTTGCGTGGGGGACCCGAGGCAAAGGAAGTCTGCCTTCAAGGTAAGTGCGTGGACATCTGCCGCTCACTCGTGGGACGGTAAGGTAGTGAGAACAGACTCCATTCTGCTGTCTCAGCCCGGTGACTAGATGAAATCAGGATGGAGTCGGGGTTTTTCTTCCCATCAATCCAGTCTCTGGAGGAGTGGGAGAATGAATGATCCACAACACATACACGGCCACATTTTCCCCGCAGAAGGTGAGGACATCTTGGTTCATTTTGGTCTGCAAACATCAGTGGTAGTCAGAGCTGAAACCCAGAAGCTGAAAGAGCCAGAGGCCCCCCTCCTACCCCTCAACCAACCTCCCATCTCACAGGCACCAGCAGTAAAAGAAGCCCATCCGTCTACCACTGCTCTCTGAGAAGCAGCGGTTGTCCGGAGCACAAGAGTTCCGGCTTAGCTCCTTTCTCCTCTTTGCCCACAGGGGGACTCCGGTGGCCCGCTGGTATGTAACAACGTGGCCCAGGGCATTGTCTCCTATGGAGCCAGCAACGGGACTCCGCCAGAAGTTTTCACCAGGATCTCAAGCTTCCTGGAGTGGGCAGAGAGAACGATGAGACGCTTCGAACACCAGGACCAGACTGAGACCCTCTGACTTTTCCTCTGGGGCACAGGTCAGCTCCAGGGGATTTTTACAGGCTTAACAACTGCTCCACCGACAGTGTAAATATTTGATCATTAAACAGATCCCAGTACTGTTTTGTCTGAACTTCTATAACAAAATGTTGGCCTATAAACAACAGAAATGTGCTGGTTCCGGTTCTAGAGGCTGGGAAGTCCAAGGTCAAGGCACCAGAAGATTCAGTGTCTGATGAGAAACCTTCTGGTCCATAGGTAGCTATTTTCTCGCTGCATATTTATATATAAGAAAAAGTAAAGGAGTGCTTGGGCTCTCTTTCATACAGGCGTTCACTTATCCCATTCAAAAGGTCTCTCGTGACCCAAACAGCCCTGAACTTCTCCTTCCAAAACTACCGCATAGGAGACTGGGTTTCAGCACATGAATTTTGGAGGAACACAAATATCCAGCCTATAACAAGTGCACGACTATGCGTGTCAGGATTGAGTTGAGCTACTCTTGTGAAACAGGTGTTTTCTCAGAGGGTTCTGAGGATTGAGGTTTGGAGGGACTCATTCTGCCCTCAGGAAGCACTGCCGACAGAGGCTAACAGCACTCTCCCCTGCCATCTCCAGGGCACACACATCCCACCCTCCATAACCGCCTTCCTGAGACTTCCCCAATTTTCTTTCAGAGAAGATCCCTGGGGGTCATGAGACCAGGCATTCATTCCTATTCTGGCTAACAAAAGTAGGAGAAAGGGGAGTGGTGTTCTGGTGCAAGAACACTTTGTCGTGACCACTGCTAAGGCGGTGGAGGTGAGCAGCAGCTTCCAGCCCACAGTTCCTGAGACCCCAAAAGCAACTTCCGTCCTCTGCAGGGACTACAGCCCATAGGAATTCCTGAGGTGCTGGTAGCACAAGTGCATAAGAGCTTATTAGAAAGCAGTACTGGAAAAGTGAAACACTGGAAAGTATGACAAGTGTTCAAGCGTGAACAGTCAGAGCGTGCAGCATAATTAAGAAGAGTTATGGGCAACAGTGATCAAACAAAGCAGTGGTGGAGGTTGAAAGCAAACTCAAGCAATTTCACAATATTGCCTAAAAGCAAAAGGTAGCTTCCATAAGTCTTCTCTCTTTACTGTGCTTGGAGAAGCAGAGGGTCCTCCTGTCCCCTCAGTTTCCCCTCAGCTGCAGTACCACCCTGACCTGGCTATTGACTGACCTTTGCAGCTACTGAACTGTGACTCCCTGTACCCCACCCCACTCTACTGTCTCTGCAGGTCAGCCTGGGAACTCAGACATCAAGGAAAAGAAGATGACCCAGCTGGTCATAATGGGAAAAAGAGGCATAATGCTAGGTGATGTGTGAGGTGGCATATGGAGAGCTAGTGACAAAGAACAAGTAAACAACCAAAGCATTCAGGCATCTTTACGTGGTCTAGGGTGATGAGTTTTCTAGGGAGCAAATCTAGAAATGTTAAGGTATAGGAATATGAACGCGGATCATAGATACAAAGGCTAGTAAAAAAAATACTGTACGTTTCCATCTTCAAAAGTTAATCCATTGAAAGACACACTGCCATTAGTTCCCCTTCAAAATGCTCCTCGTTTTGAACATACTGATTCAATTGTTCTCGTAATTTTCTGAAACAGTTCTGAAAGTCCTCTTTGAGTGTTTTAGGAGGTGTGATCAAAAACACGGTAAATCCTGTTGCTGCATGCCACCCAAGGCAGACGTGTAAAAACACTTCAGTGTGTTCTCACGCACCCTTCTTACTAGACTAACACCATGTGATCTCTGGGTCTTCCCCAAAGTCAAAACGACTATAAAAGGTAAACATTTTTAATAAATTCAGGATCTCAAGCAGCCACAACCATTTACTGTAATAATTTTAAAATGTAAACATTGATGGTATTTTCCACGACACCTTGTATAATGTGTCACCAAGTTAGATACAGAGGCAAAAAAGATGTTTGTTCTGAGGAAGATTTGGTTCCCCACAGTACAGAAATACTAGAAGAAAGACAAGAGCCCCCCACGCCGCCTCCCCCCCCCCACACACACACTATCATTACCAAATTAGTCACTTCTTAAGGTGAGGATATAAGTATGTTAAGGGAGAGAAATAAAAGCAGGATTATAGCTTGATTTAAGTGACTACACAAACCATAATAATCTGAAAAATACTGCTAGAAAAGTAAGTATAAGGCAAATTTCTTAGAATCAAGAGAATAAGAAAAAAAGGTTGCTGAATTGAATCATAAAACTCAGAAAGATAAAAGGAATACTATTTACCAATGTATGAAGTGTTTATGAGTTTCACCTGGCCCTCACTGAAAAAGAAAGTGAAGATCCCTGAGAGGCTCACAGTTTGCTGTGATAATCTGGAGGGGCCACAGTCCTTATTATGGGTAAGTGAATCTAGGGTAGAAGGCTGTACAGTGTTTATCAAGGTCTCCCACTTCTGGGATACAGAGAACCATGAAGCACTTCTAGCAGACATAAGACTGGCCTCTTCTGTGCCTGACCATCTTTCTAGGACAGAGGCAAGAATTCCCAGGGCGTGGCCAGTGAAGGCTGCGGCATGATAATAAATGAATCGCTAGAATGTGACCGTGGCCCTGTCGGTTCACTGAGCTCCTTTCAGTGCGCAGCTGCGCTGCTCCAGGCAGGCCTCTGCAGTTCACTCAGCCTTGCGTTTCCTCTTTTCTCTCTTACCCCTCCTACATCATTCTGTTCAATTTCTCACTGATTTCTGGAGCAGACATTTTTTAAGCTTCACCCTCCGCACCACACGGTCAGGAGTCGGAAGCATTGCTGAGACAGCGTCACATTCTCAATCACACGTCTCTCATACTTCGCTCTCCAGAAATGAATCCCTCTGGGCCTTACAACCTTCTTTTCGAGCCCAAAACGACCATCTCCGTCCGACCTCCACAGTTTGGCAGACAATCGAGCAGGGCAGTGGAAAGGGGTTAACTCGGGACCCAGGAGGTCAGGATCAACGCTGTGGCGCTCAGCTCCTGCTCCAGGGCCTCTGTCTCCAGTGGGGTGGGTTTCTCCCTCTGGCAGCACTGTCGGCAGCTTGGGGGGCTGAGGTAACCCCTCAGGCTTGCCTAGCTCTCGCTCTCCTGCCCTGCTCTGAGCCGGCGCAAGCCTGCCTTTCTCTCTGGCTGGTCACTCCATTCCAACCTGTTTTTTACCAGAGTGACTGTGGCCACCAGCCCCTTTCCCTTCCAACGCCCTCTGATTTAATCCAGCTTTCTCTCAACCCCCGACACAGTTCCCAACTCCTTACGGATTCTCCTGTATTGCCAGACTTGGAACTTCATGTTGTCACCAGGGCCCCGCTGACTGAGCTCTTATTCCAGACTACAGGTTCAGGCATCACCTGCAGAGTCTTCTCCAGCTTCACCTACTTAAGTCTGACCAGATCTGAGAACCCAGACTCCCCCTGCTGGCAGCCTAGGGTGACGGCAGCCTGTGAGCCAGAGAACCCAAGGCTGTTGGGCGGGAAATACTATCCATCAACAAACACACTTTTTTATCTCTTTCTTGGCGCCAGACTCATAATAAGCTCTGCCTTTGTCTTAGTCAAATTTAAGACAATGAGAAATTTCCTCTAAGTTCTCCTGGTTCTTCTTCCACCAAGCAGTTCAGACTGGCACAGTCGTTTGTACGCTTGGAATCCAAAAGAAATCTTGGTTTGAAAACAATGAAATTCTCTGTATTCTGTGTTGTACATGAAAGCATCACTCATGATATTGGTTCCAGAATAGCAGAGTGCGACACTGGAAGAGACTGAAAATCCCCAGTTTCTGAGATTTCCTGTCTACACTCTGTGTCGTCTGTGTCCAGAGCTGTGTAAGGGAGGAAGAGGCAATCCAAGAAGACAAACTTATCTTCCATATAAAAAATTCAAAGTGCTATTGTTCATGTGGGAGGCTGCAAGTGTGGTCCACATGACCTTAGTTACCTCCCTCAATCCCTCAAAGAAAACTGCTGGTGAGTTATATGTGACAGAACACAATAAGATCATAATAGCTACACAAACACTAATTTGGCATCTAAAAGTGGAGCAACGTCACTAAAAAGGATGCTTAAGAAAAACAGCTCTGTGACTAGCACTAGGGAGGCTGAAGCAGGAGGATTGTTGTGTGTTTAAAGCCATCCAGGGCTTCATAGCAAGTCCAAAACCAGTCTGAACTAAAGAGCAAGACCCTTTCTCCCACCCAAAATAAAGTTCTGTGAGATTCCATTATGGTAGTATAAAGGAAACAACAACCTCAGATCACTCTAAGTCACTAACCTGGGTTATTCACAAAGACGCATACAGATGAAGGTGAAGGATGGAAAACAATATTCTAAACAGCCCCCACTACATGCTTATAATCCAATCTATATGCCCATAATCCACCCCTCCAGACCAGGCCCCAGTTTCCCAACAGCACATGGTTCCATAGACAATCTATAACATCCAAATGCATGAGACTTTTGGGGGACATTCCAGATCCCAGCCACATTATTCCACCCTTGGCCCCCAAAAGACTCATGTCCCTCTCCCCATGAAAAAATGCATTTAGTTCTTCTGTAAGAGTTGCTAAAGTCTTAATAGTTTCAGTACTGAAAAAAAAAAAAAGCCTAAGTTCAAAGTCTCCTCTGAGACACAAGGCAAACTCTTAGCTGTGATCTCCTGTGAAAATCTAAAAAAGGTTAAATACCTCCGACATACAACGGCATAGGATAACCGTTCCCATCCCAAATGGGAGAAATAGGAGGATAGAAAGTAATCTGACCAAAACAAGGTCTAAACCCAGCAGGGCAAGGGATAAATCCTGTAGCTCCATGTCCAGCAACCAAGGTAAATTGTGGTGGAGTATGAACTCCAAAGGCCTTGGGTGGCCCCACCCCTACAGCATTGCTGCTGGCTGCAGCCTTCATCTTCACTCCTCTGGGCTGGATCCACTCACAGCCTGCAGCTTTTCTCAGCTGACAATCCATGCCCCTGGCTTCTCCAAACTTTTAGGGTCTCCACTGCAGCTTAGGCTTCTCCTTCACAACTTCATGCACTGCTCTCCCAGGGACATGCTGCTTGGCCTCCAAGGCCTTCCTCTAAAATCTGGGTGGAAGCCTCCATGAACCCACAACTCTTGCACTCTGCAAGCCTATAAAGCCAGGACCACATGGACATCACCAAGACCCACCACTGGCTTGAGTTATAGTCCGACCCCTTGCACCATGGCTGCAGTAGCTTCTGCGTGCCTGAATGACTGAATTCCAGAAAACTGAACTCTGGCAAACACTTCCCTCTTTGGCCCTAAAGGGAGCCCTTCATCTCAAAGAAAAGTTCCCTAACTTTCCACCAGTTAATTGGTAACGAGTGAGCTCTGGCTGATTCCTGAGATACCCCGACGGCCTTTTTCGTACCCTCCTGATTCCACACACCTGGGCTCTGTTTAATGTTAGTCTCTTTAACAAGCACGTGGTTTGTCACTCTAAGCATATTTCCTTTCAACCATCGCTAGTTCTCAGCCTCTGGGAAATCGCCTCAGAGCCCACGGTCCTGACTTCTCTCCACCTGTGCTAAGCTGAGCTGTCAGATAATGAAGGCATAGGAGAAGATTTCACCCTCTGTCCTCATGAGCGCCTACATTGAAAATTCTCAATGCAGTGTGTTTTCTGCAGGCAGTAGGGTCAGTATTTCCCCTATACTTACCTCAGGGCAGTGAGTGTTGGAGAAAGGGCAAAGGATTAACACCAGGTGGCAGTAGTCGCCTTATTTTGGGGCTGTTTCTTTGCTGGAAACAAAAAGCCTTCCACACAGATGCAGAGCCATACTGAACTGAAATGTCTTCTATGAAGCAACCCTAACGGGTTCCGTACTACCTGAAACAGGTGAGAGAAAAGAGAAGGGAAAAGTGCTGGTTATTCTGTTACCAGAATAGGGTTAAAAAATTTTTCACCTCTTTCCATCTCTACTCACAAGCTCCCAAATACTGGGAGCTTATGATTCCTTGAAATTATCATACAAACAGCAGCATCAAATCAAGGTGGCATGACACCAGAAAAGAGCTCAAGTACTTGTGTATCCTACACCTCCCCCACGCTGGCATATCTTTACCTTCCTGGCACTTCCGTCTACTAATACATCCCATCTCCTCTGAGGTCCCATTCCCACCCCTCGCCTGCAATTTAAGACTCTCCAGCCACCTCAACTCAAAGAAGGTGATGTAGTAGCGAGGTTCTTGGCCAATGTGGTTCAGGAAATAAATGTGCGATACTTCTACATGTATGTAATAAACCCTCTTAACTCTTAGCAACTCAGAACAAGGAGCAACACAATCCACATTTGCACTAAGGCTAACCACGTTTTTGTTCATCTCGTCCTCATCGGATAATCCTCAGTTGCTGCTTTAAACTTGCACTTCCCAAATTGATCTGTAGTTCCTGACCCTATACAGTAACATTTTTATATCTAAGCAATTCTCATCACAGGCATCCATAATTTCATCAAATAGGAAAACACCCATCCCTAGCCATCCTTCACAAGGACTATAATAAACCAGTGAATGCAGTCAGGCAGAGGCTCATTCAGACCAATCACAGAGCTACTCATGGCCACAGCAAGCGGGGATCGTTCACCCTTTCCCCCTCTGAAAGCATAGGTCCTTAATAGGAGAACTGACGTAAAATGAGCCTGGAGTAGTGCAGCCAGACGGTCGGGGCTGACACTTCTCCCTTCTGTCTACAGGGACCCCTGGGGTCCCCTTCCTGCGGAACAATGTGGCTTGGGGTGTGTTCACCACAGACATGAAGCTGGGGAACTTCTTTAGGTCTGCACCAGAATCTCAAGCTTTGTGCAGAAATCAGTGAGTCTTCAGACTACTCTAGCAGGCAGGGCTGTGTGTTGTCAGGTTCACAACTGTCTGACTCAGCAAACACCATCTCCCTTCAGGGAGGAGCTGGCTTCTCTCTTCCCCGAATATATTTTCTGGATAAATCCTGTGTATCATGTCCCTCTCTGCCACCCTCTTTTTTTCCTCCTGGTCACGCAGCTCCAAACAGCTCCCAGAAAACCACCAGCTCACACTTATACACTGATCCAATTCTGTCAACATCTTTTCAGGTCAAATTCTTATTTTTGTTTGTTTTGCTTTTGTTTTTGTTGGGTTTTTGTTTGTTTTTCCCCACCATTTTTATTAACATACATATGCAATACATAATATTTACAACAAACTTGGGTATTTTGTGCACTTTACAATCCCTCCCCTTGTTTGGCCCTCCACACCCTCCCCACCCCCTAACTCCCACTATCACACCGTGTGGTTCTATAGCATGCCTGCATTCTGAGTTTCCCAAATCAGAGAAATCATATGATACTTAGCATGTTAATCCTTCATTGACTCGTTTCATTTAAGTCACCACTCTTTAGCTCAGCTTCCTACCCCTAGAATGGGCTGCAGTGGTCACATCTTGATACAGATCCCTTTATTGGGATATTTGCCCAAAGTTCTTTTTTTCTCTCTCTTTTCCATATTTTACTATATCTTTGTTGAGATTCTTTAACCTGTCCTCACTCACCAGTTCACATAAGAAAAGCAGTATAACAATGTCATTCATAAGGCTAGAAAATGTGAGAAAGAAAGAGAGAAGTTAAATTTCAAACGCCTTAGCTGAGTACTAAAAAGTAAATGTTTGTACATTTAAAAGGTTATCATTACATCAGTCAGTTTTCTTAGGATAAACTTACATTGAAGACCAAATAGGTGAATTGCTGCAATAAACAAACTTAGGTCCATATCGAATTATTACATTAAATGAACTTAAATCTATACCACATAAGTGTACTTAAAGCAATAGATATGATGGCATAATACTTAGTTATTTCAGAGTTTTTTAACTTTCATAACTTATGTACTCGCATTTCACTAATTACTAACATCTGGCTCGATTTGGTTTATCATTTTATCTACCTATCCATCCATAAACTCATGCATACATACTTTTTAAAGACTTTGTACCAACTCTCCATGTTGAATGTAATTATTCTGTTTTGCAGACTAATATACTGTTACAAATAATAATGTGGGGAAGTTTCACAGATTTTCTACCTGGTTTTTATCTACTTCCACTTACTCTCGGGATTGCCCTCAATTCAGGAAGGAGCCTGGAAAGTGTTGGTCACCCGCCACTTTGCAATTTGTGAAACGCAAATCAGTAGGTGAGTCACAATACCCTGTCCTCACCAAGAACAGCAACCGCCTTCGTCTTCTACCCCAGAGTGTGTTTAGACTTCGCCCACCCAATTTCGCTGACTACTTTGACGAGAGCACAGGTTGAAAGGGCACTTTGCCTGGTGAGGGGAGAGAACAAGAGAGGAGTTAAGTTAGTTACGCACCACCCAATCACCCTCACAAAGCTCTTTTTCTGGGTTCCCAGCTGCTCAAGGTCCTGAAGGCGAACGCTCCCGTCTGTGTTTTGATGTCATCATTTGTCGTTTCTCCCTCCCACTCCAGAGACTCTTGGACACTCTTTTGGAGAACAGGAGCTTGTCATATCTGTGCCACTTACCCGTGTGTTCTGTACACAGTGCTGTTTCTATTTCTTCCTGCGCCTGGAAAAACAAATCAGATTACACACCTCATGTGACATGTTTACCTCCCAAAGGCTTCAGGAATGGAGCTCCTGATCATCACCTCCCACCTCAGAAAGCAGTCCAGGTCACAAGGCGATTCCTGAATGTCCGGCCTGGTCAGAGGACTCTATGACGGTATGAACTCAGTATTGTCATTCAACCCATGAATGTTTCCCATGTTAAAGAGCTCTTGTAAGCCCAGGAATTCAAAGGTGATTAATATGCTGTCTCTGATTGAGAAACCCAAATTACCATACAAGCAATAAATTACACAAAGGTATACAGAGGACCACCTATAGATTAAATTTATATCAGAACATAAATGAGAGAACAATTTGCTTGTCTTAATGAAAATAAGAGATAGGAAGATAAATGAGCATTGAGATACCACCATAGCCCCGCGAGAATGGCTTCTACCAAGAGCCCAAAAAGCAATAGATGCTGGTAAAGCTATGAGGAAAAAGGAACTCTTTTACCCTACTAGTGACACTATAAACTGTTACAACCATTATGGAAAGCTGCATGGAAATTCCTCAGAAAACTAAAAATAGACATCCCAGTTGACCCAGCTATAGTTTTTCTGCATGTCTTTCCAAGAGTTAAAAGCACCATACAACAAACATACATGCATGCCCATGTTTATGGCAGTACAACTAATACAGCTAAGTATGGAAGATGCTGAAGTCTCCAACAATAGACCAATAAATTTTTTTAAATGTGGTATATGCAGACAATGGAGTACTATTCTGCCATAAAGACAGCTAGATATGAATCATTTGTAGGTAAGTGAATACAAATTGAACCCATTATGCTTAGTGAGGTGAATCAGACTCAGATAACGAAATATAGCATGGTTTCTCTAATGTGAGAAACCCAGCGTATAAACAAATAGTAAAATGAGTGAGATGTTGGTAGTCAGGGGGAGGAAGGAGGAGGTGGGAGGACAAGAGAGGGGCTGGGGAAGGGATTGTGAAGGGTCTGCTGCAACATATGTGCATACAATTCTCAAATTTAATGTAACTATTGTGAGCAAATATATACTAATAAAAAATGGGAGAAAAGGAAAGATGAATATCAGGGAAGAGGGTGTTTTGACTGAGTTATGCAGGATGAGAAAGAGCTTTCCCAAAATCTGGGGAAACGGAGGGTCTTTCAAGCAGGAGAAAGAGTACAAGCCTTAGTCCAGAAGTGAAAAGAGCGCATGGTGTGAGGAGGACAATCAGATGGTACTTCGAGTAGGTAGTACTCACTGGCACAGGGACTGGAGATGGATCTGGGGAAGGGGACTAGATTCCATTTGTGCAGCCCATAGAGGCCAGGCCAGAGACGCACAGTGGGTTGGAAGCCACTCCTGCAGTGAAGACACAGGATCCAACAGAGATGTCCTTGTACCACCTGCCCAATGAGATTTCAGAATTACTCTGGCTCAGTAACCACCATATGTTTCCCATTCTTCCTCTAAAATAAGAGGTTTTTATGCTGGTGAGTCTGTTCTTGTTCCATTGTTATATGTTAAGCACATAGAAATTAGATAATTTGCCTCTTTAGTGCAATGGTTTTAGAACAAAAGTTATGTTCCCAAGCAAACCTCAGAGATCTGCTATCATTCTCAGAAGCCTGAGAAGCCTCAGAACACAGCAAATGTTTTTCCTCAGACCAGGGCCTGGGAATACAGTAGATGTGTAATCGAACATAATGTGTTCTATTCTTACTGACTGCAATCGCTGGAGAGCAACAAGACCAAAAGTGGAGGAGGAGATTTATTGACTGCAGGCGGAGCTGCTTCCAAATGGTGTCCTCCCCAAACAAAGGAAGACAGAGGGGTTTATTTGAGGCTTATATATATTTATATGTGAAGGGTACTTGAGGGCAGCACAGCCCTGAACACGCCAGTAGGGTTCATATTTTAAGAAGCAAAGATGGCAGAAAGAAACACCCCCAACTGTGTTCAGTCTGCATTGTGATGTGGGGGTCCCTCTGGTTTTTGTCATCAGCCATCAGCTGACAATGGCTGGGCGAGAAATCAAAGCATGTGTTAGCTGGACTTTCAAAAGGGAGTAAGGAAAAAGAAAATCTTGTTCCACTCACTCTGTTAATTTCTTCTTCTCAACCCTTAGTCCAGCTTCCTGACCTGCCTCCCCTCAAACCAGCACTGCTCCCCTCAAACACGCCAAAGAGTGTGTGACTTAATTACTCCCAGCTTAACTGCACGCCAGGCACTTAAAAAAAAAAGTTCTCAGATTTTTGTGATCAAAGCAAAAGGTATTTTTGAAGGAGTGTGAAGAGAGTCTACCCACAGATAGCCCATGCTTCTGTGGCTACCAACAGAGGTCCCAGAACATCTCTGATATTGTAATAGAATTGGGGCAGGTGGAAGAACATTCCATACGCTACAGATGAGAGATGGTGAATAAGAGAGATGAAGATAAGGTTACAAAGTCAGGAGTGATGCCAGAATTTCAACACAGCGTGATTCCAGAGCTTTTACCCATTCGCTTAATTCACTTTACTCCCAAGTGCATGGTCTGGCTGAGAATTTTATAAGGAAAAAAAAAAAAAACTTTCCCAAACTTCGATAACGTAACCTTAGCCCTCAATTCAGAGATGTTATTTCTGATCATTCCCATCTAGAAATTCCTGGGGGGTGTCATCCCGGTTAGAAGCGCGGAAAGGTCAAACCTTCACAAGCGATCTCGGTGTCTATATTCCTCCATTATGGCAGCATCAATAGACCAACAAACTGTACGGAATTATGTCAGTCACACATAGCATCTAAGGGAAGGTGTCTCCATTACTTCTGGTTGCTGTGACTAAATGCCCAACATATACAAATCTGAGGAGAAAGTTTATTTTAGCTCACAGTTTCAGAAGGTCACAGTTCACTTGGGCAGCTGGCAACAGTGCACGCATATGTCAGAGGCAGAGGGGGAGGCAATTCCTCATGACAGTGCAAACAGGAAGCCAGTCAAGTCCAGTCCAGTCCAGGAAGAAGGCAGGAAGCAGCATACGTGCTTCCAGGTCCCATCCCAGTGATCAGCCCCTTCTGGGTCCAGCCTCAGTGTTCTGCTTCTTCCAGTTATGATTCAAACCCACCACACACCTGTCATACAATCCACATGCCTGTCTTCCACCATATGCCCATAATCCACCCCTCCAGACCAGGCCAAAATCTCCCAACAACACATGGTTCCATAGACAATATATAACACCCAAATACGTGAGACTGTTGGGGAACATGCCAGATCCAAACCACAACAGAAGGAGAAAGATTTCTTTGAACAGTTGTTGCAAAACATTTAAAAAATAAAGGAAGAATCGTTATCTGGGAAATCACGGTAAACACTGAGGGGGTACTCACTCTGATTGAAACCACAGAAAGGGTGAGCAGAAGAGACATCTGAGGCGGGGCCTTCTCCCTCCTGCCATGCTAACTTAGGAGCTGGCTGGCTCCATCCTGGCAAAAACTACACAACCAATGAGTTTCAAATGGGCGCATAAGAAAGACAGTCCGGTGCCATTACAGGCCTCATCTAACAGCCCACCAGATAAAGATCACAGTTGATAAGCTGCCTTCTAACACGCACAGAACTGTCCGTTGCAGGCCTGGCTGATGCTGAGCGCTGATAGAGGGGCAAACAGCATCACAAGGCTTACAGAGAAGAGTTCCGGATGTAAGGGGCCTCCCCAACCGGTGGCTAAAGGACGCTTTAGGACTCTCCAGCATGAGCACTCCAGGAATGAAGAGGCTGGCAAAGGGTGGAGAACGACACAAAGTTAACTGGTCTCAGGTCTGCAAAGAGCCTTCAACAGAAGTGGGAAGGCCTCCCGCTGAAGAATAAGAATCCATCTTCCTGAAACTTTCACTTCCGGGGTTAATTTGTTTAGCAACTCTTAGTAGGATAGAGAAAAAGAGAGAAAAGAAGGGAGCAACTGAAACAAGTAGGGAGAAAGAGATAAAGGAGAGAAAGGGGGAGGGATGAGGCGAGCAGAGGGGGCAGGAGGGGTGGGCAAGGCAGGGCAGGACAGGGTGGGACAAGGCAAGGTTACACTAAGGCAAAAACAACACATTTTTTGCAACCAAATATTAAAATGGAACTAACAGATGCAAAAAAAAATCTCCAAAAATTGAGAAAATCAAATTGAAGGGGATAATATATCATGAGTAGGTGAGATTTAGCCTAGAATTATAAAGTGGAATATTCAAAAATCAACAGTGTACTTCATCATCTTAAGAAACTAAAAGCAGAAAACTGTATGATCGTTTGTATTAAAAATCCTAAGGAACCTCTTTTTCAAAAGAGACTGAAATCAACTAGAAAATTTCGCAAAACTGTGTGTTACAAGATCAATGTATAAAGGTAAATTTTATTTCTATATATAAACAAAATCAGAAATTAATTTTTTAACATTTCCAATATGGTTATAAAAAGTTATAAACAAAATATGTACCCATTTATATAGCACTCATGAAATGACAAAAATATAGAGAAATTCATAATTTTAAGGTTACAAAAATAGGAGAGAAATACATGTGGTAATCAGGGCAGCACAAGAATGTTTGTGTTGTGGGACTACTCTGTATCTTAGTTGTACTGTACATATGTAACCAACACATGTTAAAAATTGCACAGAACCATATACAACACACACACACACACACACACACACACACACACACACACATTGGTGCAGATGAAACTGGTGAAATCTGTTCACCAACTGGTAGATTACATCAATGTTTCCCAGCTGGCATATTCTACCCTTTAGCAAGACATCACCACTGGAGGAAATAGTTTATTTTTTACACCTGCACGGGACTCTAAAATGATCTAAAAATCTTAAAGTTTCACTAAAATAATTTCTATTGCTACTTGATAATATGGTTATGAATATTGCTCTAGTGTCTTCCTAGGAGTGTGAGGACGACAATTTTATTTGTAGGCTGAATTTCTGTGCATCATTGTCCTCCAGAACACCTTGAACTTGGGCTGTCTACCTAAAATCATTGACTTTCAAATGATGCAGCATCCCCTGGGGGACCATCCTTTAAGCAGATAAGAAGATTCCCCCGTCACCTGGCGATCCAGTGGGAGCTTCAACTCTCACTTAGAGATGGAGAAACCAAGTGCATCAATTTGGTCACTACTTGCAAAGCAATGTCTTGGCATGCCCAAGATCACGAAATCACTAGACATTTCTGTAATAAAGAAGACCATAAACTTCGTGAGATCCATTTGGCCCTCTCTCTGTCGTGCACACACCTTAGCAAGGTATTTGCAGTCGTTGTTGCCTTGGACACTCCAGGTCCAGTAAACATCATGTTCTGTGAGGTCACGAGATGATCAGCTTCTCCGGGTGGAGGAATGTTGCTGCCTCTCCAGATCAACAGCTGCAAGTTATGTGTTCATTTGCCCCAGCAATAAAACTTTACCAAGAACAGCAACAATTGAAGACACCACCTGATTAAATTTACAGTAACTCATTGTAATTCTCCATGGTACAGTACCTTCTACACAGACCAAATAATGGAGATACGGTAGGAATGATCATTCCCTTATCATTCAATAATTTGTTAGCTACACTTTCGACACTGACGGTCCTCCCTAAATATAATACTGCTCTGGGTTTAATATTTTGGTAGTAGAGGCAGTTTTAGTCGGCTTCCCCTTGGCATTTCCTATCATAATAGACATTACTCCTTGAGTCACTGTGGAGATTATTCCAATTGCTAAAAATGTCTACTCTCACTAATATCTGAAACTGAAGAAATAATAAAATTTTAATAAATAATTTTTAATTTGGGGGACCCAGTAGACCCAGAATGAAATGAGCCAAAACTGTGGTGACCATCTCCATAAACTGCTCCTCTGCCTGGGGAATCATGGGAGCACTTCTGGTCATCAAAAATAAGTGTTGGTTCAGAGCCAGGGTCCCGTAAGCAGAAAAAAAGTTAGCTTTTCAATTCTTTTTCTCTATTGTGTAGTTATTGCGATAGATGGACACGTAGGTCTCTGGGGAAGGCAAGGAAAAAGATACACAGGACCAATTTTGTCCAGGTTGCAAAAGCTTCTCTCACAGACACTGAGTCCCTGTCATCCAAAGAGCTGGGCAACGGATCTGGTTCAAGTCTGGGAAGCAGTTGAGGTGCTTGGTGATGTTCAAGGCCTTGCTTCACCATACCTGCAATGTGCACATCAGGTTCTATCAGAGAGTACGTATTGTGAGTATTGAATTCTTCTTTCCTCCCGCTCTCACTGTCACATCCTATTACTCTACAAAGTATTTGGATTTAAGGATGGACTGGTTTTCCACTTTTACCAACACAAACTATGGTCTGCAGGCACATCAACCCACTGTGTTTTTGTCAATAAAGCTTTATTGAGCACAATCACACGCATCTATTCACAGAATGTCTACAGCTGCTCTTGTGCTCTAACGGCAAAGATGAATAGCTACACAAAGACAGTGTGGCCCACAAAGCTCAAAATAATGTTTGGTTATTCACACAAAAAAACCAAAGTTTGCTGATTCCTGTCCCATTTGTTACTATCCTGCCTGTGGAGAGCTGCTTTGCGTGAGAACGGTGAATGTCTCATCCCAGAAGCCTTATTTCTTAGGACCTGATCAGATCTTCAACACCAACAGAGCAGAGAGCAGAGTCACGTGAATTTCTGATAAGGAGAATAAGCAGGTTAGAGCGAGAGACCAAGTGTGACTAGGAGGGTTCTGTGGTTTCCTTTCTTTTACTGCTGGCACTATAAAGGCAGGGACCCTGAACAGGGTGGCACAAGGCACCCACCCAGGCAGCATCCCAGGGACGATGCGGGCCCTCCTCCTCTCCGTGGTCCTTCTCTTGCTTCCCAGGGCTGGAGCTGGTGAGTCTTACATGTACATCTCTGTTCTCTGGGTCTCTACATCCCATCCCAAATGTCTTGATGTGGGTCAGAGAGCCTTAAAGGCGCTCACAAGATTCCTCTGCAAGTGTCCAAAGGGAACCCACTAACAGGAAGGGTCACAGCCTCCCCCCCAGCTGATAGCATTTTCCTACGGGTAAGAATCTTAGGTAAAGCATCAGAAAAGTGATTGTCCTTAACCCACTCTCCTCAAAATACCCATAACTCTGATTCATGGCCCTCTTTTCTGGCCTTGCCCTTGTATTGAGGAGGTTCAGGTGAGGACATACACAAAAACATCTAAGTGAAATGATAGCTCAGAAAGACTGCCTTTGTGATCTGAAAAGTAAGATGAGGATTCACATGGTGGACTGGGGGGAAAGGCCAAAAAAAGGGCATAAAAGGCCTGTACTACATTCAAGGTAAGGACGAGGGTCAGGGGAGATCCCTCCGGGTAACCTCTTCTTCCTCGACAGCGCACTGCCAGAAGGCTCTGAGGCTCTGTTAGCCTGTGACTGGGGACCTGGGGTTCTTTGTTCCAGAGGAAATTATCAATGGCACCAAGTCCAAGCCGCACTCTCGCCCTTATATGGCTCATCTGGACATCACTGACGGAAATACAGTTAGAAACTGTGGTGGGTTTCTCATAAGTGAACAGTTTGTGCTGACTGCTGCACATTGTGGAGGACGGTAAGAAGCTCCGACTTGTTCTGTCTTCACGGGAGGATGTGCGGGAATCAGTTACAGGCAATGTTGAAGTGGACTAAAGAGAGATCCCTGTGCCTTATTCATCTCAAGTTGGTCAGCAGTGTTTCCTGGGCTTTAGACAGAGCAGCCCAGGCTGAGGCAACCAACTCTTCTCATCCTGGTGCCGCCACAACTGCCTCAGCCTCATGTCTGCCAGATCCTAGCCCTTCCTGGAAAGGCGGTGGTCCCTGGGGACTCTGCCCTAAGAAGACCTAAACCCTTCAAGTGGTTCTGCACTGAGGACAAGGAGGGCTTGGGGTTCCTCTGCTCGGAATGCGCCCTTCTCAGAACATGGGCACTTTTCCCCCACCTTTCTTTTCTGTTTCAACAGGAAAATTATTGTCATTCTTGGAGCTCATGACATTACACAGGAAGAATCTACATGGCAGCAGATTGAAGTGGAAAAACAATTTGTTCACCCAAATTACCATGATGATACCAATCTCAATGACATCATGTTATTGAAGGTGGCATTATCTTTCCTGGGCCTCTCAACTCCTCTCCTACGAACCTTACTAATGGCCTATGACTTTCTCATTCTGTCTTTTCCAACCTACTTCCCCAGGACCCATCCTCCCATTCCCTACACTCACCACCCCACCGGGGAAAAGCTCTTTTCCCTGCCCTAGGGACCCTCTAGGGTGGGTCGCATCACACCACCCAACACTTCCCAGCTTCCCTGGGATGGTGTTTCATCTTCTCTCTTCCCCTGGCAGCTGAAAAATAAAGCTAAGCTGACCCACGCTGTGAACACAATTCCCCTTCCCACCTCTTCTACACGTATTCAACCTGGAATAACGTGCCTGGCTGCCGGCTGGGGGAGAACGGGAGTGAAAAAGCCAACATCACATATTCTGAGAGAGGTGAAGCTGAGAATCGTGAATAAAAATGCCTGCAGAGGCTTTTCGGATTACAATAATAACTTCCAACTCTGTGTGGGCAGTCCTAGGAAGAAAAGATCAGCATACAGGGTAACCACATACCTATTCCTATGGGAAAATGGGGTCCTTGGAAGCAGAAGTGAAAAGTTGCCTACTACAGTAACTTGTGTCTGTGTTCATGAATGGTTCTTGTTTTGGTTTTGGTTTGGTTTGGTTTGGATTTTGGTTTTGTAGTGCTAAGGAGCAAGCCCCGGGCCTTCACACTGAGCTATGTTCCCAGCCCATTTTTAGGTTTTGATTTTGAGATAGTGTCTCACGAAGTTACCCAACCGGACTCAAGCTTGGAGTTCTTAGAACTCTCGGAACTGGAATCCACACTCAAGTTTCCATCATCCTATGCCCCAGTCCTGACTCTATCCTTCCCACTCAGACTGCCACTCAGTATCCTAGAACACAGAGAAAAAGGGTGAAAGGGACAGGATCTGGAGACATGGGTTTAAGTCAGAGACAGAAAGCAAGACAGTAAACCCCCACCTGATGGCTCCACATGGAGTCAGGACTCCTGACCCAACTCTGACACCCGGGTACTCACTGGGGTCTAATTGAACCATAGCAAGTAGAAAATAGTGAGGGAAGGATAAGCTCTACTCATGGCCTGCTCTCTCTAACCCACAGGGGGACTCTGGGGGACCCCTTGTGTGTGCCGGAGTGGCCCAAGGAATCGTGTCTGGTGGAAAATTAGAAGCACACCCTCCTGCCATCTTCACTCGCATCGCACCCTATGTGTACTGGATTAATAAAATCATAAAGGGAAGTAGCTGGGAAGTCTGCCAGCCTGAGGAAAAGCCCTCAAGCTAGAGCTCTCCCTGGGTAGCTCCTGGCCACAAAAGCGTGGCCCCAAGGAAGGTGAGCCCTCCACTTTGTGCTCACTTGCAGTTTGCTCCCTCACCCACATCCCCCTCTATCTTGAATAAAGAATTGGATTGGGTTCCTTTCTTGCCATGTTTTTAATCTGCCTACCAATTCCCTACACAAGGTATGGGGCTGGAGATTATCTACATTCACACACCACAGCATTTCTTTCATGACTGTACCACAAATGGTCTCAGGCTGGTGCGTGTGTTCCTTGGCCACTGATTCCTTGTGTCCTCGACACCTCATTGTCATCTTCATCCCCTCAATACTGGGTCTGCAGTCAGAGCAGCAGCTGTCTTTGGAAGTTCTCAGGATGGCCTGGGACTGCAGCAGTCACAATAGAAGGAAGGGACTAGCCATTTTTGCACCTGTATGTAAGGTACAGAAGGGGATCTTTAAAAACATCAATGAAGGCTACCGCCAGAAATAGATCAGGGCCATCCAAATTCAAGCGCAATCTCCCTTAAAGATGATGCAGCAGACCATGTCTTACAGAAAAGGAGTATCTGAGTTGGGTGAAGTTTCACAAAGTGGCTTTTTCTGAGTGACTTACAATCCCATGAATCCTATGCCCATCGGTGTGTCAGCTGGGATCACTAGACTCACAGGCACACACTCGAGCACAAGGAAAACAGCATAAACTCCAGTTAACTCCATGGAGCCTGCAATTAATGGGGTCACACACAGGTCCCATGAATAGACCTAGCGTAGACCTGGATTACTAAGAAGACCTGCCCCCACCGCTACACTGTGAGAATCTGCTGCCACCACAGGGCTCAGAGCAGGAGACAGCACATGCACAATGTGCGCTGCCTGCTAGCCCACAGATCTGAGCTTCTAGTTTCTCCACTGAGCCATACAGACATATAATGTCTGTGTAATACTGAAGTATCAATGTTGAAAACATCCAAGACTGTACACTGTTCTCTAACCTTATATGAAAAATAAGCATATACAGGAAAAAATAAAACTTGAATGTATCTTGAAAGCTAAAGAACTTGGGTGAGAAGGAAGAGTGGGGAAAGGAGCAGTAAAATTAAATAAGAAAAATATATATATATATTCCCAAAATTAATATAAGCATTTTCATAAACATCCTAATATAAAAGTCTGTATATCACTTAAAAAATGAAGAACTTATATGAGAGCATGTTTAAAGGATTTTCCCTTTCTTCTTTCTTGAAATATTTCTATAATTAATAACAGTTTTTAAATGTAAAATACAAAGAGAAGAGACACTGTACATACTCTTCCCTGGGAAACCTGAATGCAACTAAGTTGCAGCAGAGGCCCCACTGCCTCTTGAAGCCCAGTCTATGAGCAGCACATATTTGAGGCAGCATTTCTTCCCAGAAGTGAGGCAACTGGATTTGAGGAGTGTGGTCAGCCTACTCTGCCAGCTGGACCCACGGGAAATAGTGGGGAAGATGGAGACTGTGGAGAGCTGGGCTGAAGCCACAGGCTGAATCACAACCCAAAGGCTTCAGAAAGGCCATTACCACAGCAGTACACAGATAGTTGGTAGAAAATAAGGAAAGAGCAGCTGGTGAGCAGTCACTAAGATAAGAGCCTCATTATCACCCGAGTATTAATTCTGCGATGTGATGGATGGGGCCCAAGTAGTGGGCTCGGCTGATGGGCATCGCCAGTGATAAAGAGTCACAGCGTCACAAGGTCAGTAGGAGAAACTGTCCAGATAAGGCATGTTTGCCCACAGCAAACAATGTCAGCTCTATGCCCACCCTGCTGATCTGCTGATCTTAAGTCCTTAAATCTATATTTTAACCATGTATAAATTCTAGATGTCGTCCTTTCCAGCCAATCAGACCTGATAGACCAACTACTGGATAATGTGGATTAAAAACTCTTCACAGATAGAAGCAGCATCACAGATCACAGTAAAAACAATGCTGAGTATGAAATAGTGACTTTACAGGCGAACGTTAAGTCAAATTTTCTCCCAGCAAGTACATCTGCTCAAAAGATTGAACTAATAGACCTCACCAGGGCTCTCAAGCTTCCAACAGAGGGGGAAAAACATTTTTACCAATTCAAAATATTGCTTCTTGATTTTCCAGGCCTGTGGAACCAAATGGAAAGAAAGAAGACCCCTAACTTTCAATAATAAGTACATAAAGCATTCTCAGGAGTATGCAATCTCTTGCAAGCTACCTTCATGCCCAAAGAGGTAGCGATCACACATTGTCAGGAATACCAAAGAGAAAACTCCCTCATAGCCCATGGGAATTGCCTGCCTGTTCAGGCCACCAGTCTGCCGTACTCAAAACCACGTTTATGGTTCTCCCGCCCATTCCAAATTGTTTTCAACTTCTTTCTTTCCTGAATACTTGAAGGTACTTGAACAAAGCAGGACTCCTCCCATTGGAAGCTAAACTCTCATAAAGTTGTCTTGTTGGCTAAAATGCTTGTGTTTGCTGTCACTGACTATATTCATTATGGCTCCCATTGTGGGCAGAATACATTACTCAGTTTGTTAAACTATACTTCAGAGGACCAGGTTTACAACAAGTGACAAAAGAAGTCACCTGAAGATGCCAACTTTATAGCAAGAACAACTCCAGAATAGAAAAGCTATCAAGATCCCAGAGGATCTAATATTTTGAGTCATATTCCTCTGAAGATGTTGAAGGCTGAAAACTTTAAATGTGTACTATTTTTTGTTGACATCTCTCGTCTTGATTCAAAGTCTATCCCAGAAAAGACCTTTTTAAGAGGGTCCGTGGGGAGACATTGTGCAGCTCTGTTACTCGACCGCCATCTTGACTGGAAGCCCTCTCTTTTCCTTTTTGACTGCTGCTTGATCTACTGTATTTGAAAGACCATTACTTACACTATTCACTCTGGCATGGAGATGCCTCTGTTGTCTTCTCCCCAAATACCGCCAACCCCTCAAAAAATAAGAAATAAAATATTCTAATTCTGTCAATGCCTTTCATCCCAAAACTCCTGTAGTGCCCTCATCAGCAAGAAGTAATTACAAGAGAATTGACCTTCACCTCTTTTTCCATAGAAATGGCAAGAAGACTTGAGAGTGGGGACTTGAAGGAGGGCCCAGTCACTGACCTAACTAACTTCATTTTAACTTGATCCTTTTGACTCCATCTTACCTTCAATTTTTTTTCTTCTGAATCTTCTTGAGGCATTCTCCACAGTTGTCACTTTGGATCTCAAAAAACAACAAATTTGATTGATGAGATCTGTGACAAAGGGCAGAAACCAAGCCCACGCAAAAGCAAACTTCTTGGTCCTAACGACGATTTGCGTGGCCTTGCTTTCCAATCTGGATTTCGTCATGCCTTTAACGTTAAAATAAACAGCTTGGACAGCACAGGAAGGTGTTTATGAGAAGAGAAATATAAGAGCTGCCATGATGAAGGGAAGTCTATAATCAGATCCCAAAGGAAAGAAGAGGAAACATTTTTGCAGCTTTTTCCTGGGAAAATTCTATCTAGCCTTTGTCTGAATCTCCAGACTTCATTGTTTTTCTCCATAGCCTGATAAGACCCCAACATAGTATAACAATTCTAGCAGAAGGAGACTATCAGGCCTTTGTAGGACCACCTAGAGGATAAGCATTTCCATTCCTAGAGCTATGTCCAGGAAATCTGGATCAGAGAAAGCAAGAGTGGAGACAGTGAGGAGTAGAGTTGAGCCTGCAAGCATCCGTGGTTAAAGCACTTGCCTAGCAAGCACAGGAGCCTGGGTTCAGCTCCCCAGCACCACACGAGCTGGGCAGCTGGGCATGTCTGAAATTCCAGCACTCAGGAGACTGAAGCAGGAGAATTGTCAGAGTTCAAGGTCATCCTGGGCTGCAAAGAGAGTTTAGGACCAGCCTGGATTACAGAGAAAGACTGTCTCAAAAAAAAAAAGAAAGAAAGAAAGAAAGAAAGAAAGAAAGAAAGAAAGAAAGAAAGAAAACAAACTAAAGCAACATCAGCTGCATCACTAACAACCACTACAGATAAAACAAGCATCGTGAGGTCCCAAAAAAGGGGTCTGGTGGTCATATGTATAAAGTCCTAGCCCAGAAAAGGGAAGAAGAGTTCTCTCACTGTCTTCCTCCACACCCACCTCAGAAAAGATAAGATCATCATGACAATAATTGATATTCTGAGATGTAGAACACAATGGCCCAAAACTGGGCTTCCTAAAGGAATCTGCCAGTGACAGGAAGAGCGGCAACCCTTAGGGAAAACAGCAGACAGGTGCTGAAACTCAGTTCTGACAGTTACACACTGTGCAATCGTGGTTATGTTATATGTCTGAGTCTCTCAATTCTATATTTATACAGAGATAATAATAGTATTTTCCAACATGGCTGTAACAATAACAACCAACAAAAAAAAGCTAAAGCCTTTCGTACTGCCACTTTATACTTCAACAAAACAAAGCTTGACTCCTAAAGCGAAGGCAGAAAGCCCAGCTACGCAGGCAAAACTGCCCATCTCTATACCTATACTTTTCTCTCTGCAGTTGACACGACTCTATTCCTCATGAGTGGCAGAAATTTCTTTTGATTCCATTTGATTTGTAATCAGATCAACAAAGCTGAGATGAGAACACTGAGTTTACAGGGCTCTGTGAAAGTAGGAATACACCCGATGAGTGTGACAATTAATGACACGCTAAGGCTCTGAGAAGATGCTGGCTTCCTCCTATTCGTCCGGCGGCAGTGGCTGTACAGTCCCATCCCGGGTCTGTTCGCTTCCTCCACCTGCTCTCCTTGAATCCCTTTCTCCACCAACACTGATTCAGAAGAAAGGGATGCACATCGACATTTTTCAGATTGTAGGTAATCATCCCTTCAAAGGAGCGGCGCTCATGTTCTAACACAGCAGAATGAAATAGAACAGAGGTGAATGGAGAGAGAGCGTTGCTCACCGTTAGGATAAACTTTTTCTTGACCTGTATGCATGTATGTTTGTCTTCACATAAGTGCATGTGCATGTTCAATGTGTATGTATTTCCTGCTGCGGGCCATACCCATAATACTGTGCGTACTTCTGAATTTCAGTGGAAAGCACATCCCCAACCCACGTTTCTGACAGACTTTTAACACGCTAACTTGGAAAGTGAGGGCTCACCGTAGGCTCTCCCCACCCTCTTACACCCCCAATGAGGATCACGGTGGAGGACTTATTTGAGACGCCAGAATATGGGACCTCCGCTTCACCTCGAGTGTGATTCCGGGAGAACTTCTGGTCACAAAGCCAATTTGGGGTGAGAGCAGAAGCCATGACAATGCAGTTCCTGTGGTTACCAGCCCTGACCCGCCCTCGTTGGCTGGGAGTGATAAATCCTATGACTGAAAGATAAACCCCAGACCTGCCTTCCGTGGGAGCCTCCCTGCGAAGATGCATCTCCTTTCTCATTCACTGCTGCTCTTCCTCCTGTGCTCCACAGCCGGAGCTGGTGAGTATAAGCCCCTTCCCTCCGCCATCCGCAGGAGCAGCCCCTAAAATTAGGACATTTTGTCTGAAAATAGCTGACTCTTGAAGTCTGAGGTCTCTTCCCTTGAGTGCCAGAGCAAAGACTTCATTTGGGATAGACTCCCCTTCCTCTGAAGCCTCTAGTAGTTCCCAGGAACAAGAAATCCTACGCTGATTGGAAGGAAGGGGTATCCCCAAGGAAACGGGCACTTTGTCTTCGTTTTCTGACCTTTGGGGCTATAGGTTGCCTTGTTACGGGCCAACTGTGGCACTTCTCAGAGAGGCGCCATGGAAGGAGCTGGTGCCCTGCACAGAGGCAGAGGAGGGGTGGGCCTGGGCAGAGTGGGAGCCGGGGAGATCTGAGATGGAAATGTTGAAGTAGCATCCAAGGTAGTGCTGGCTGTCGTGCCTGGAGGCAGGAATGAGAATTTGTAGAGGGAGCTATGGGTGGAAACGCACGCATTAAAAAACCCGAGAGGGTGAAATCACAAAACTCAGGGCAAGAGCGAGACTCAAGGGGAGCCTCTCCCACCCCGCCAGACCACGCACGAGCTGGGAACAGCACTAATGCCTATGACTTCCGGGGCTCCCTGGTCCAGGAGAGATCATCGGCGGCACAGAGTGCAAGCCACACTCCCGTCCCTACATGGCCTTCCTGGAAATTGTCACTTCTGAAGGTCACCAGGCGACCTGTGGTGGGCTTCTGATACGACGGAACTTTGTGCTGACAGCTGCTCACTGTGCAGGAAGGTGAGACGTACACAGCCAGACCAGCAACCTGGAATTCACCCACGTGGGGTTCTGAAGAGGAAACTTCTGGGCCTGGGGCAAGTTTCAGGAAAGAGAAAACTTGTGCTCAAAAAAATTTAGTTTCATTGAGTAACTGCTTCCAGCCCCAGTCATTGTGAGCTCAGCCCCCCTACAGAGGAAAAGGAAGCCTGTTCCAGGCTCTCCTCCAAAAATATCTCTCCTACCCTCATCCCAACACATAAGATACTCTTCAGAGTCCACCCAGTTCTGTGGACCACTTCCTCCGTGGCCTTTTCAAAAACACTGGCCCTTATTCCCAGGGTTTAGACCCCATCCTTTTCCCAGGAGGCAGAGAACAGGGCCCAAACGGCACCAGCACTTCTCACTTTCTCTGATACCTCTTGCTCTGAACGCTGGTGCTCATGGAATTAGAACATACTAATCCTGCCCCCGCTCCTCCACAGCCTACTCACCTTCTGGCAAGTTCCAGAGGTCCTGGGCTAGAAATTGTTCGAGAGAAAGTTCTTCCTTGGATAAAACATGAGCCCCCTCCTCCGACCCCTGCCCATCAAAAGAAAAATCACAGGGACCTCAGAAATTGGGGATCTGTAGAGTCCAGTGCCTGGCTAAGGAATTCCAGACCCTTTTCCCTCAAAATAGACACCTCCCAGAAGAAACCTCCACCACCACCTTTTCGCTTGTCCTTCCTTCTCCCTCACTACAGGTCTATAACGGTCAACCTAGGAGTTCATAACAATAAAGAGAAGGAGGATACATGGCAGACGTTCGAGGTTGTCAAGCAATTCCCACATCCAAAATTCGACAAAGATACTTTTCTCCACGACATCATGCTACTAAAGGTGACATCTTTGTTCTCCTTTCATTTCCACTCCTTTAGACTTCTCCTTCTGGTCCCCATTGCCCTGAAATTTCACTGGTCTGTCTCGGAAGCTACGTCCTCCCTAATCCTCCTTCTTGGGCTTGGCTCCAGGGCGAGGCAGTTGGCCCTTCTCTTCCTGATTGGTTCCAACTGCTTCCCAGCCCATTTCCTGCACTGACAGCCCCTCATTCCCTTCACAGTTGAATGAGAAAGCCAACTTGAGCCTGGCTGTGGGGACAATACCTCTCCAACCCCAATTCAACTTCTTACCACCTGGGAGAATGTGCCGGGCCGCTGGCTGGGGAAGACTCAGTGTGAATGGGCCTGCCTCAGACACTCTGCAGGAGGTGAAGCTGAGAATCATGGGTCCTCAGGCCTGCAAACACTTCAGAGATTTTGACCACAACCTTCAGCTGTGTGTGGGCAATCCAAGAAAGATAAAGTCTGTATTCGAGGTGATCCTCTAAACAAATTTCCTACAAAATCTCTGTTCAGGAACCAGAGTCCCTTGACAAGATAGAACCAGAAGATTGTCAACCAGTGACAGGTTTTGGGATCACAGGAGTGAGGCAACTGGAAGTGCCCATCCTTTGGTGGAACAGGGCAGTCTTTGGTCATCCATCCCAGTCTGCTACTCAAGTCATGTTGGGGAATATGAGGAAGATGGGGTGACTGTCCAAGAAAAAAACAAGGGCGTCAGATCTAGACATATAAACCCATAAGGAGCCAAGTCTCCTGATCGGACACGAGACCTGACTATGTCATCTACCTACCTGGGTCCCTGGGACGGAGGACTTTTTGGCTTACCTCCTGTTCTCTCTTTCCTCTCTATCCCCACAGGGAGATTCCGGAGGCCCCCTCCTGTGTGCTGGAATAGCCCAGGGCATTACTTCCTACGGACTTCAGAATGCAAAGCCCCCTGCTGTCTTCACCCGAATCTCATATTATCGGCCCTGGATCAACAAGATCTTGAAGGAGAATTAACCCCGGACCCTGGGCCAGCCTGAAAGGAAACCTGGAGCTGGACCTGAGCAGGTTTTCTGTGGCGCTTGCTCGCGTCTATCTCTGGTATCGCCAAGCCTCCGCAAGTCTTCATCCGTTCCCAGAGCTCTCAATAAATACCCAGATTCCTGGCCTAAGTGTGTCTCTTTTCTGCCACTCTCTTCCACCTGCATACAGCAGCCCAATTACATCCCAACCCAAGGAAAGGGTGAATAGGTGTGGGTGTGTGGGCGTGGGTGTGTCAGAGAGACACAGAGACAAAGAAAGAGAGGAAATGATAATTTTTAAGAAAGAGAGAAAGAAAAGAGTATCTCTGGACAGGTAGGATTCATGTTTCCAGCTTAAGCAAGACATTATACCAGCTTTCCTTACCCTATTCATCAACCCTACACCAACACTGATTTATCTTTAATAATATTCAGGATCACAGACAACATTTTACATGGGAAACATCTTTAGAATATGCCTATTCTTTCCCTGCTAGAGGCCAAAAGAAACACCCTTCTCTCTACAACCAAATTGTTTCTAGTCCTTAATAATGTCCCTCGGGGTTGGGGGAAGTATCACTCTCTGTCAAGAATCACTGGTTTAGATAATATAAAAAAGGCAGTTGGTGCTACTTAGGGCCTTTCTCGTCATCTACCTTGATAAGAAAGATCTACCAACTGAGGATCTTTAATCTGAGATACAGAAAAGATTTCCTTGCACTCACTATAGCAAAACAGACACCGGAAGCAGATGAACTGAGCATTACAAGATCTGCTTGAGGAACACAAAGGGCTCTGCCCAAACCAACAGGAAGTTCAAAGCCTAGAACTTGCTCAGCACCAACACTTGCCAGTGGAAGGACTGATTGGAGGGACAGGAACACACCCACCAGAGCCCTCCACTGACGATACCCATGGCTTCTGAACAGATCCTTTTTGTTATAATTTCTGTAAATTCTGCCTTTTGAAATAATGCAAACTAATACACCCACCCACCTCCTAACCACCTTGTCACCAAGTCTGGGAACCACTCTGCTTTCTAACCACTCCGATAATGAGAAAATTACTGCTTCCCAGTAATTTCTGCCCAGATGGCCTAATCTGCACTCTAAAAGAGTGTAATACTTCCCACCCAAGAGCACGCTCCAAGTGTGTAAAGACTGCTGCTGTCTCTCCCCGGCTGTTGTCTCTAGTATCTCTCATCTCCCACCTACTTCTGTTTTCTGCACATACCCTTAGAGCGGGGCCAGCGCAGTCCTGGGAGAGGTACCCTGCACAGTCAGCTGGCGCGCGATACCACCTACGAGAGCCACACACTCAGCCCCTGACTTTCACAGCAAGAAGGTGACCAGATGAAGCTCTGCTGGAGCCACAGAAGGAGTGGGGTGCAACAAGAATACAAATGAGAACCAGGCCACTCCCCCAATTTGAGATCCAAATGCTCCAGTGTGAGGAACATGGTGCAGCTAGTGAGAGTGTTGGCTGATGTCTGAGATTTGATTGGAGCGGAAGAGGATTGGCATAAGAGGAGGAAGAGGCAGTATAAATGAAACCAAGTCAGCCAATCATTGACTGCAGTTGAAGGTGAATAACAGGCTCATCATGTTCACTGTACAAGCATCCTTACTTCTTATATCTATAATAGAATGTATTTCATGTATATAATAAAATCTTTCAAAATGTTTTTGATACAGAACCTATTAGGAAAAGATGACCTCTTCTTTCTCTTTGAAATGCCATTCGTCCCTTGTCAAAGACAAGAGAAGTGCCAGGTTTCTGAACGTCTCCAGCTCTCCCACAGGGAGCCACGTGCTGCCTCACATCCTCTTATAATTTTGAGGCAAAAAAAAAAGGAAATGCACTATACCTCCAACAATGTAATCATGAGTGCATTTGTTTGTGAAATTGTAAGCGACGGGCTATTCTTGACACTAATTTCAAAGTTTTTACATTCTTTTTTACAACAGGCAGGCTTAAACATACAACACAGAAAAGCAGAAAAGATTTTTTTTTTCTAAAACATCTTCATAGGAGTCCTGAGTATAAACTGAAACAGAGCTCAAGTACCTAAAAGACTTTCCCAGATTACAGAACCAGATTCTCAGGGTAAAGTGCAAGAGAGAGTCGTGACCTTCCAGGACCCGATTGGAGAAACAAGAACACGCTGGACACTGCCAAGCCCAGCCACGCCAGGCCCAGTTCTCCTACTCAGCTCATGGAGGTGACCCCACCAAGAAAGCTGCGGGCAAGCCCACAGTCAGCAGGTGGGATCTGATTCTGAGGTGCCAGGGTAGCTCCCCGTGCTTGCCCGTGCTGGCTAGTGACAAAAGCCCAAAGGGGGAATTGTACAAGCTTCCTCCTTCAACACAAGAGTTCACCTATCCTCTGCGAAGGGGACATTCAGGCCTGCCCAGCATAAGCTGACCAAGACGAGTGCCGTATGCTACACTGCTCAAATCACATATAATTAAGGGGGAGAAACATGTGTGCGAGCATGAGGGCTCTAGGGCAGACTGTTTTTCTTGGAAAAATCCTAAGTTCTTTTCTTCCCCCTGTAAAGTATCCCGTGACTTAATGTTCTTCAAACAAACCATCTGTGCCTGACCTCTGGGCGCCAGTTCTCTCAGTCTGCCCAGCTAGAGAGAGATGGGAGGGCATGGCTAAAGATCACCATCCAGATTATATGATTTGTGGTTGGGGCATTATTTACTGAGTCTACTGAGCCTATGACTTTGATTAAATGACACAAGGATCCCATCCTTATTCAACCTCTCAGTACTTTCAACTTATTTGGATAATTTAAGTGCTTCGAGTTTTTGTTTTTATTTTTGTTATATGGCTTTAGGGCTATCACATGTAACAATTCGCCAGAAAAGGAATTGGCTGCATTACTTCGGGTCATTTTCTCATTTCCTCATCAACAACTGCAACATTAGGCAGAGATAGCCACAAAGCTAAGATCCTGGCTACTTTTCATGATTGCTTTCCTGACGAAAATCTGTTGTGGTTTTAGTCGAGCACATGACCTTATCTGTGTCGGGCTTACTGGCTCTGAGACGTACACCATAACCAACAGCATATTTTCCATTCCCAGCCCCACCTCTGGGCTGTGAAACAACCATATTGCTCACTCTTTGTGGCTCTATCCTCAAAAGGCCTTTCTATTAGGTGGTGCAATCACACGGGATATTTTGGGAAAAGTTCAATGGAGGGACTATTTGCAAAGGAAGCAGAATCACTGAAATTAACGGGAGATACTACATGTAACTACTACTCAGTTAGGCCATGCTACCTGAAGAAACTTACCCTCATGCCCCCAGGCCTTAGTCACTCATATTTGACTTCAGAATAAACTACCTCTTTTCTCTTTAAGGCAGAAGTAATGTTTTTGCATCAACGCTTGTGTCACCTGGCCACTATCAATTACAGAAATGTATCACTTTATCTTACTCACTGAGTTACATCAGTGCTGCACTGCATTTAAAAGTTTGGGTATTTGTGGGAGGGTTTTAAGTTAATTTTTAATTAGTCCCTTTAAGTGTTTTGAGTAACCTCATTTCCTGTGAATACCTTGCCTTCACTTTTCAGTGGCTTCTCTTTTTATCCTTACCCAGGCAGTTTTTCCTTGTTTTATAAAGGATAATTTTTACTCATAGCAGCCTTTTGACCATGCTAGTTAATCACGAAAGTACATAGCAGAGGCAGAGGTGGAGGAGGCTTCTCACGACATCACACACAGGAAGCCAAGTCCCCTCAAGTCCAGTCTCTCCTCAGAGGAAAAGGCTGTAACAACCTTTCTTCTTCCTTCCTTTTATACAGTTCAGGTTCCCAGTTGGGCCTCCCACATCCGGGTGGGTGCTCTTCCCTCATTCATTGGCCCACAGATCACTCACATGCTAGTCCAGGGTGGTTCCTAACTGCCTAATCTAGGCGTGGTTCCTAAACCCTAATCTAGGCGTGATTCCTGATTACTTCAAACTGACATCTCTCCAACGGTCACAGTCATTATCTGCATTCTCCTACAAAAATGTTGAATTTATGGGTCTGGAGGAATGGATCAGCGGTTAAAGGGCTTGTCTAGCAGGTGCTAAGCCAAGCGCTAAATAGCCGAGTTCGATTCCCCAGCACCACATAAGCTGGGCATGGTGGCACATGTCTGTAATCCCAGCACTTGGGAGGCTGAGGCAGGAGGACTGCTGGTCCAAGACCAGCCTGGGCTCCATGGTGAGTTCAGAACCAGCCTGGGCTACAGAGCAAAACCTTGTCTCAAAAAAAAAAAAAAAAGATGTTGAATTCAATAGGATATAAATACCTTACTAAAGAAATTACAGCTAACACCTAGTCTGGTTTATAGTCCAGTCTTTCCCCATATCTCACAATCTTAAAAACATCTTCAATTTTCACCATAATGAGACATATCCCACCATTTAAAGAGTACTGTTTGTATTAAATGAACACCTTCTCAAATCTCATTTTTTAACTCTGTCTTTTCAGACAGGCCAGGGAATCCAGAGTAGAGAGTACCTCCACTTTTTCATATTCATGTTTCACTCTTTCATCCCCAAAAATCTTAAATAATTTGCTTCTTTGCTTCTCGCCACCTCACCAACTCATGTGGGGGCTCACATGATGCAACACCAAAGCAGATCAGTGAATCGATAAGTTTTACTCAACTGACAGTGACTGTCATCTCAAGCTACTTTCAAGAGTACATTATGTCGCAAAATCAGCAACTGTTTTGTTATTTATGAAGGTGAATTTATTTATGAGACTCACAGAAGAGTGCCATTTCCTTCCACAGGCATTTTATAAATTTTTGCCTTAAGATTATTCATCTTCTTCATGTAGAGGAGCATTTCACTCTCATCTTCTTGTCTATATCCTCCCTTCACTCTAGAATTATGATCCCTTTGTCATTCCTCCACTAAGCCCCTGATGATCAGATATGTTGCTTGGGGTTTCAAATGTTCTATTTAATAATTCTTGACCCATCAATGAAATAAGAGGAACATTTCTCTCACTCAGCTTGGCCCAGCTTTTCCTAAGCCTGTGTTTATCTACAGCACAGTTGACTAGTCTTGTGGTAGTTGACCCTCAGTGCCCAGTTACTGGTGCTGTGCTAAAAATTGCTGCAAATTTTAGTAACATCAAACTAACAAGGTATTGTGCTCATGGACCTTGTGGTTTAGTAATTCATACAGGGTATAGCAGGGGCAATTGTCCTCTGCTCCCTGGTGCTTCACTGGGAACACTCAGATGCTGCTGTGGTTTGGATCTGGAGTGTCCCCCAAAATTCTCATGTACCTGTGGATACCGTGTACTGTTCGGGGGTGGAGCCTGGCTAGCAGGGGCAGATGCTTGGAGTATGGCTTGAAGCCATATCTGCTAGCTCCAGCTTCCTCCCTGACTTGGCTCTGTTCTGCCATGCCACAAGGAGCCCTCTCTCTGACTACAGCCCCACCATGTGGTTCCACCATTTCCAGCTGGCTGCCCATGAATGCACTGTGAGCTAAAAATAAATCTTTCCTCTCTAAAGTTGTTTATCTCAAGTATTCTATCCCACCAAAGAAAAAATAACTAAGACAGGTGCTAAGAATGGCCCAAGAGAGGCAGGAGACATGTAGAAGCAGCCTCCTTTTTCACACATCTGGCAGTTGCTTCAGGCTATTGTCCAAGACCTTCGCTGGGCTGCCAGCTGGACATCTATATATGGCTTCTCCGTGTAGACTCTCTGTCTACAGCTGTACCACCCTGTACACGCCCAATCTCATCTATGTAGACTTTCTGCTTGGACTTGTTTTCCCTTCCTCATAGCTCAGTGAGTAAGTTCTAAGAGTGAGCACCTCAAAAACTAATAATGTAGACATCTGTGGCAATGTTATGACCTAGTTTGGAAGGTCATATTCTTACGGCAGTCCTAACCACCAATAAAGGCTCAAGGAACAAGCACAGCACCTCTTGATGGGAAATGAAACCTTTCCAAAATATCATGTGAAACTGAGTCATTGTTGCAGCCATCCTTGGAAAACACCATCTGCCACCAGAAGCTTCCATCAATCCCAACTTAATGTCCTACGTCCTCTAGTTTCCCTACCCCATCCCCAAATCCTGCCTCTTCATTTTTAATGCCCTGGCTAGTAATTTCATCTTACAGTGGTGCATCTAGACTTCTGTATGAAATTTAAATGTTTAAACTTAATGATCTTCACAACTGTATGAGTCAAGGGCTGGTGTTATCCTCATCTAACAGATAAGGAAACTAAGATACAGAGAAATTTAAAAAAAAACTTGTAACACATCAGATGACAAGTAGTATGAGACATAAAGGTGACAGTTCTAGAAGGAGGGAAGAAAATTCATTTAAAATATACTGATTAAATAATATCTCATGAAGTTCTGCATTCGACACCCGGAGGAGGTGAGGTTTGAAAGAGACATGTGAACATTTCAAGGAATAATATTTCAAGCAGAGAACAGGAGCCAGTCCAAGGCAGAAGGAAGTTTGGCCTGCTCAACTAAAGAAGTAGTGCATCTCAGTAGGACCGGCAGGAAGGAGAGTGGCAGAGATAGGTAAGGACCAGGTCACTCCAGATTTTGAAGGTCACTATAGAGTCTTTGGCTTCTATTGTGAAATCAGAGTTCACTAGAAGATTTGGGCATAAGAGTGGCATGATATGATTTAAATTTTTCTCTACCAGGTGAAGGGCAAATTGTAAAGGAGCAAGAGTTGGAACAGGAAAGCCTATATGAAAATCTTACCACAATCAAGGCAAAGGACAGGGTTATCTAGCCAGGTAGTAACTGTAAAAGAGGTAACAAGGAATCTAATTATGGACACATTGCATTTACAAATTATTTTAGAGATAGAGCCAAGAGTACCTGGTCATACATCAGGTGTGGGTGAAGAACAGGAAGGAGACATCCAGGTTATTATGATTTGGATCCAGCATGTCCTCCCAAAGTCTCACGTATTTGGATGTTATGGATTATCTATGAATCCACGTGCTGTTAGGAATATCTATGGAACTGTGTGCTGTTAGGGCCTCTACTGTTTGGGGTGGACTACAGGTATGTAGTGGAAGAAAGGCATGTGGTAGATTATAGATTACAGGCATGTAGTGGATTATAGGCCTCCTATAGATTACAGTTGTGTGGCACATTATTCTGCATGTGACCTGGAAAGGGCTCAAACCTGGAAGGGGCAGAACATTAAGGATGAACCCAGAAGGACATATCACTGGGACAGGACCTGGAAGGGTATATGTTAGCTCTGTCCTTCTGCTGAGAGTTGACTTCCTGCCCATGATGCCATGGAAGAGCTCCCCTGTCTCCAACTCCACCATGTGCTTCCACCATTGTGAGCCACCCATGAATGGGCTGAGAACTTCTGAACCTGTAAGCTAAAATAAATTCTCCTCGCCTAACTTGTGCATGTCAGGTATTTAGTCACAGCAATAAAAAAGCAACTAAGACACATGCTGACTTCAAGTTTTTGACCTGAGCAAGTGTAAAAATTGCACTGCTATTACCAGAGTTTTAGAGCAAAAGTCCTGGCTCCAGGAATCCTAATGAAGCAGGCTCAGCCACCCAGCCTGATAAACTAATCAATGATAGAAACAGTGCTAAAAGGTAGTAAGTTTCCATCTGTGTGGCCACACTGGGCTGAACAGATACAGAGATTCAAGATCAGTCCTCACGGATTTTACAGAAGCTTTGAGTTTTCATAGAAAAGAGGAACAAGGGCAAGCGTTGGAGACTTGCATAACTGAGGCATTTGGCTAGCTGGCAGGACCGGAAATCCTAGTCTGAGTAATCATTACCTTAGAACTGATTCCTTAAAGATGGCTCCAGAAAAGCTCTTATGGCTTGAAAGGGAATCCAGTTCCCACAAGATGATTGTTCCTACTTAGGGGAAGTCGTTTTGGCATTTTCATAGGGTAATTATTCCCAAATGGGAGGCAACCTCATTATCGGGTAATCTGTTTATGAGGCACTACGGCTTTTTTCTGGAACCGGAGGCAACTGTAGGTGTAAGCAGGCACTTTAACTGCTGAGCTATTCCTCCAGGCTGACTGCAGGATTAGAACAACTGGGGAACCTCAGGTGCCACTCCATGGGTCTAGACCAAGATGTCAAAGCTGCCAGTTAGATGTCCTTGTAAATCATGAAAATACCTTACTGATTCTTGTCTTGATGTTGTCAGTCTTAAGGGGGAATGAGGCAAGTTAGATTTTAAAAAATTCAGGCTAGAGTAAGAAATTTGGGATTCATTGATTAGTGTTTAACTCTCCAAGGCCGTGTCCTCACTGTCAATATGTTTCGTAATACCTAGAGTCTGTTCCCTTCTCAGTACTTCCTTTGTTCTCTGTGATGTCAGAGAACAAATAAGACAAACGTAAGCTTTGTCGCTAAAAATCAACTTCTTTCTGTCCGTATCTGAATAATGGCTTGAGAGGGAATCCTGAAAGCAGCAAGGTTTTGCTGAGAAAATATTCAGAGAAGATAGAGCAGAAAATTGGTTCCATAAATCAGAAAATGGGAAAGACGCAGGATATGACATCAGAGCAGCTGCTCATGCCACAGTTCTTCCTGAGCTTGAGGTTGAAGTTAGAAGAGAATTAGGGCAAAACTAGATTGACTATAAGTGCTGCCTGGATTCTCTAAAGAGGAACTCCACTAGGGAGGTGGGTATAGATGCTCAAAAATCTATCAGGTCATAGGGGGCAACTGTAAAGGAACAAGGATTGTACCAGAGTTCCACGGCACAGCCGAGAGAAAGCAAGCCTCTCAGAGAATCCTGAATTGCTATGTAGACCTTGTGACAGTTCAGAAGGATGCCCACAGATTCTTTGACTCTCCTCCCTTCAAAAGTTACAGCCAGCCAAGTTTCCCTTTCCTTGGACTTAATGACACACTTCTAATAAATGGATTGTATGTCACTTCTGAAACTAGGTTGGTCATTAAAGGCATTGAGGTTTCCTTCTTGCTGTCACTCCCCTGAGTCACTCATACCAGGAAAATCAGTAGCCGTGTCTTGAGGGCACAACAGAAGCCTTATGTGGAAGTCCACATGGCAAGAAGGAGCAGAAGCAAGCAGCCAATAGCATGTGAGCAAGACTTCTTGAAAAGGATCCTGCAGCCTCAATCAAGTCTTCAGATGAGTACAGCCCTAGCCGGCATCTTGACCATGACCTCTTTATAGACCTTCAGCCATAAACACCTAGCGAAGCTATTCCCATATTGCTAACCCCCAGAAGTAGTATGAGGTAACAAATAATATTGTTGTTTCTAGCCACCGTGTTTGTAAAAAATTTGTTGAGAGTAACATATAAGTGCTAGACCACAGTAAATTGCCTGCCAATAATGATTGTGCAGGATAACCCACAGTTAAGGATTGAGCCTAAAGAGACACTCACTGGGGCCCTCACATTTTGTGCTGTGGGTCACAAGATAAGACAAGCATTCTCTCTATCTATCTATCTATCTATCTCTATCTCTATCTCTCTGCTGGGGAATCAAACTCAGAGTCTTGCACTTGCTGGGCAAGTGCTCTAACCACTGTGATACTCCTCCAGCCACACAATAAGCTTTTTTTTTTTTTTTTTTTTTGGTCTCCTAGCAAACATTCTGAAACACTGAAATGCCATCAGAGTAAGAATTGTGGGTACAAGACATGTTTAAAACAGCACAATTCGCAATAGCTAAATTATGGAAATGATCTACATGTCCATCAACAGATGAATAAAGAAACTTCAGTATATACACACACAATGAAGTACCACTCGGCCATGAACGTTAAATTTGAGACAGCTGTAGGAAAATGGTGGATTTTTAAGGCCACAGGGCTAAGTGAAATAAATTACAGGTTAAATATTACAGGCTTTCTCTTATATTAAAAACAAAAAATAATTTTAAAATAAAGGAGACATGGTAGGCAACAGGGAGGTAGACTTTTTGAAGATGGAAAAAGGATCTGTAGATGGAAGAAAAGAAGAGGTGAGGGGAAAGAGTGAATAAAAACTGATCAAGATGTAATATATATGTGTACTAATTCCTCCCTATGAATGTAATTATTATATATCACAAACATACACAAAGATAAAAAACAGGGGCTAGACAAATGGCACAGTGGTTAAAGCACTTTCCTAGCAAAAAGCAAGGCCCTGAGTTCAGTTTTCCAGTACCACATAAAGCCGGGCAGGGTGGCACATGCCTGTAATCCTAGCACTCAGGAGGCTGATGCAGGAGGATTGCTATGAGTCCAAGGCCAGCCTGGGCTACACAGTGAGTTCAGGATCAGCCTGGGCTACAGAGTGAGACCTTGTCTCAAAAAAAAAAGAAGTCAGCATACCATAAGGTTACCTGCACACTCATGTTTGTTGTGGCACAACTCACAATTGCCAAGATATGGAATTAGCCTATGTGCCCATCAAAAGATGAAGAGATTTTAAAGGGTATATAATATATAACGGAGTGTTATTCAGCTGTAAAGAACATATTTATGTAATTTGCAAGAAAGTGACTAGAACTAGAGATCATCATAGTAAGCAAAATAAGCCAGATACAGAAAGACAAGTAGCATGCATTTTCCCTAATATGCAGAATCTAAAAAAGATTAGATAAAAGTTGAATGGAGATTTAGCAGACAAGAAAAAAGAATAAAGGAGTCACAAGGTAGGGTAAGAGGAGATCAAAATGTATTTTACCCATATATGAAAATACCACATGGAAACCCATTATTTTGTAAAATTAGCAGGCATTAATAAAAAATTCTGAAGAACTGTAGTCATCAGAAGCAGAGGCTAACTATTTATCCTCACAACCAAATAGCATTAGTTGGCTTATTTTAATCTCTAAATAAAAGCATTAAGTTACAAACACTTTTCAGCAACTTCCTTTTTGCCAGATATCATAATTATGGCCAAAGTATCAAGGACAAAACGGGACTCTGTAGTTTTGCGTAGTAATCAGGAGCTCAGAGGCGAGATCTGAATAGTATTGATTTAGACAGGATTTTTTTTAATACCGGAACTGGAGTACATGCATGAGCAAATGAGTAAAAAAAAAAAAACTGGAACTGAATTCAGACACTGCTGCTTGGGGAGAAGCGCTGAGTAGAAAACGAAGTCTGAGGACCTAGCTCTGAGAAATATGAATATTTTAAGAATTTAAACAGGGCACCAGAAGCAGTGGAGACTGTAGAATGGTTAAGAGAAAGGCCCAGAAAAAAGTGTGGTTTTCACTGAGGCAAGAGACACCTGTTTTCAAAGGAAGGGAGAAATTGGCAAATGACTAGTGATTAGAAGCGTGATTAGAAGAAAAACCACAGACAGCTCCTGACCTGCTTTGTCCTTACTCTGTAACACAAGGAACCCTCGGATCCTCCAGACAGATACCTGCTCTGGTCCCCTGGTGGCTTCTCAGCCACGAGCCTTTCTTTTCTTGCTTGCTTTACTGGATAAACTTGTGCTTGCTTGAAGAAAAAAAAAGAAAGAAAGAAAGAAAAAGATATATCACAGAACCTAACCATTTCTTTTAGTGACAAAGAAAATGTGCTCCTGGACAGGGGGAAATAATTTACAAAGACGGAAACCAAAAAGAGTGAACTGGGAAGCCGAAAATGGAAAACTACACTTTGAAAAGACTAGCTAGGAAAGTGAAGAGGTAACGAATATTAGCCGGAGTGCAGAGCTCTGGAGAAGGGTTATTTGCAGACGAGGGGAACTTTGAAACGTTTAAATGTGAGACGATAAAATGGAGTAGCGGAAAATAAACCAATGACTGACCCGTTTACACACCGAACTGGACGGTGACCCAGAATTCTGTGGTTTCTGTAGTTCTGGATCAGCAGGTGTGTTCAGCTGCAGCACAACTGTTTTGCACTGGACTTTGTATAATGAAAACAGTTCAAGCGGAAGTTTCAGCATTTATATGCGTACTTTGCGTCATTGGGAGGAGGGTGTGGCCTAGCGTTGTTTCCCCACCCACGTTCTCCCCACCCCTCCTCGCGCTCCGCCTCTTCTAGAGAGGGTTATAGCGCACGGTTATACGTTTCTACGTCACTGGGAAGGGCCACGCCCAGTCTCCACCCGGCTCCCAGTTAGAGCGAGCTTCCCGGAACACGCATGCGCACGGTGCCCTAACCCACGGTGCCCTGACCCGGAGAGTTGGGGGTTTGAAATCCGACGCAGGCGCGTTAGGCCCCGGTCGCGATGCGAGTGCTTGTGGGTAGGAGAGCGTGGAGAGGGAGAGCGGGGGGCGGGCTGGGCCACGCTGGGAGGCTTTGCGGGGAGGGCCTTGTCCCCAACAAGGGTAACCCGGCCTCGGGCGCTCAGCCCAAGCAGCCGAATCTCCCTTGTCCGTGTGTGCTGTGTCGCCGCTGCGCTCGGGGAAGGCAGAGACGTCCAGGATATGTCGAGTCAGAAGGCATGGCACCGGAGAGCGGGGCGCCAAGCGGGGACACAGTGCGCCCGCCTCCACCGGGAGGCTAAACAGTCCGTGTTCTCCGAGCAGGAGGCGGCACGGGCTTCGTCGGGAAAGCCTTAACCCAGCTGCTGAAAGCCAGAGGCCACGAAGTGACGCTGGTCTCCCGACAGCCTGCGCCCGGCCGGATCACGTGGGTACGTCCGTGCTCGGGACCCTGGGTGGGAGCGCAGTCTGCCAGCGCGGGGCGCGGCCAGCGGCCACTGTGCTCTCTCTGACAGGATGAGCTCGCTCGGTCGGGGCTGCCCAGCTGCGACGCCGCGGTCAACCTGGCTGGGGAGAACATCCTCAACCCCCTCCGACGGTCAGCGGGGGTCCTGAGGTGGATATCCCCCTGAGCAGAGGGAGGGGAGGGTCCCACTCCAACGAAGACCTGTGAGCTCTCAGATTGAGAGCTAAACCATCCCACACACAGGCCCACCCGCTTAAGTTCCCAGGGATACCTCAGAATGCCCGAGAAAGGTACACCTTTTTTTCCCCTCTGCAACAGATACCTCTCTTGGGCAATGCTCGTTTTTACTAGAAATTGATACAGAATAGGCCCCACAGACAGAGGAAAGCACACGTGCACATAGGTATTTGCTGTTTATTTCCTGTTACGTTTTCCCTACAGGTGGAATGAAGCCTTCCAAAAAGAGGTTCTCCGAAGCCGCCTTGAGACCACCCAGATGCTAGCCAAAGCCATCGCCAAAGCCCCACAGCCACCCCAGGCCTGGATTATAGTCACAGGTGTAGGTAGATATGCCCTAGACAACCAGCCCTCTCATATTAACTGGGAAAGGGGAGTTGGGAGTGAGAGGGGAGCTCAGGGCCTTGGAGCTGTGTACAACACAAAATACTCATGTTTTCAAGGCCTTCGGTTCATGCATGTTTCCCCTGACCTCTGTGCACTTCCGCTGAGATATGGAGGTCCTCAGAGAAAGCGTAGGGGATGGTGTCACTTGTAGTGCCAGGGAAAGGCCCACCTGTTCCCAAGTCCCTTGATTATCACACCGCAGTTCTTTAGGAACAGAGTTCCTGATTGTCGTACGTCACCCTTGGGACCAAATAATTACAGTTAATAGTGTACATACCAGCCGCTACTCCAAGTACACACACATATATATATCATTTAATCCTCACAACAAGCCAATGAGGTAGGTACTATTATTCCCACTTTAAAAATGCACAAATTTCATACAGAGAAATTAAGTAACTATGGCAAAACTGAGACTAAAACGCAGGCAACCTGACTCCCAGGTTTCTGTTCCTAACCACTACACTCAGCAGCTTCTGAGCATCGCCCTGCAGACAAAAGAGAGTTCACAGCAGGAACGGGTCAGGTCCTAGAGACGTTCAAGGGGAAAGTATCGACGGCGCTCTTTCCACGGAGAGAGCCTAAGAATCTGAGAGGGTGAGGCCAAGCAGACCATTGAGTGCAAAGGGCCAGGCAGGAAAAAGACCCTTGGAGCCAACAAATGCTGTTCCACCGACAGCTTACTACCAGCCAAGCCAGACTGCAGAGTACGACGAGGACAGCTCAGGAGGCGATTTTGACTTCTTCTCCAACCTCGTGACCCAGTGGGAGGCTGCAGCCAGGCTTCCTGGAGATTCTACACGCCAGGTGGTGGTGCGCTCTGGTGAGACCTGGGTACCAGGCAGGGTAGGATGGCTTCTCTGGCCAGGGGGCGAAATCCGGGGAGTGAAGCATACAAAGGGAGAGGCTGCCAGCCCTTCTGGTCATCTTGTAGTGGGAGGAGAAGGGCCGAGGAGAGCCCTAACTGACCACCCTGTCACACGGGGAGAGGGGGAACCGTGAGGAATGCCGCTTCCGGGCTGAGCGGCCGTCCGCCACGGGCCCATCTGCCTGCCCTAGGGGTTGTGCTGGGCCGTGGAGGTGGCGCCATCAGCCACATGCTGCTCCCCTTCCGCCTGGGCCTCGGGGGCCCCATCGGCTCAGGCAACCAGTTTTTCCCTTGGATTCACATCAAGGACCTGGCAGGAATCCTGACGCATGCCCTTGAAACAAACCATGTGCAGGGAGTCCTGAACGGAGTGGCTCCAGCCTCCACCACTACCAATGCTGAGTTTGCCCGAGCCTTGGGCACTGCCCTAGGCCGCCCAGCCTTCATCCCTCTCCCTGGCATTGTGGTGCAAGCTGTCTTTGGGCAAGAGCGTGCCATCATGCTGCTGGAGGGCCAGAAGGTGGTCCCCCGGCGGACACTGGCCACTGGCTACCAATATTCCTTCCCAGAGCTGGAGTCTGCTTTGAAGGAAGTCGTAGCCTAATTAGGGAGGCCCAGTGCAGGGGGCCAAGCCTGTCCCTCAGAACAGGCTTCCAGGTTAGAGCCTGTGAACAGGTCAGGTGCCCTCTGCTTGGGCTCAGAAACCATCTGGTTCTTACCCATCCCTCTTCCCTTCCTCAATTCCCCATTTTCTGTTGCTCCTCCTTATTCAAGTGAGAAAGTATCCTGTCTCAAGATTGGATCTCATCAAGTTGAACCTCTGGTTCTTTTTAAGACAAAGTCCATGTTTGGTTTCTCTGTGTCCTATTGTTGCCCAGTATTCCTTTAGGCTGTGCTCTGCAGTTTTGGCAATAAAGATAAGTTGTCTCACTGGCTTCCACTCATTTTTTTGGCCTACATCCTTCTAGAAGTTAATTTCAAGGACTGTCACCCTAGGTGACTCTTTTCCTAACATGGGGTTTTAAAATTGTTAACAGGTAACACCTCTCCTCACCCTTCCCCTTCTTGGGCCTCAGTTACCAAAAGAACTGATCACAAAATAAGGCATGAGGTTGTGATAAAGGTAGGGATTAGAAGAGGAGTGAAGAACCATTACCAGTGAGTTCTGGGGTCCCCTGCACACCTGTACACAGAGCACATGCCACTAGGATGCTGGCAGAGGAAGAGGGGAGGCCCAGAATAGGTCAGCTGAAGTCTGTGACACCAAGTGGCACAGAATTAGTAAACCAATCACATGTTGGTCCCAATTTGTCAAGCTGCAGCAGGACAAAGCCAACATCCTTGTCTGTAAGAAGCCCAGGATTAACTTCTCATCTGATTGAGGGTCTACCAGGACCCTCAAAACAAAAGGGGAGAAAAATACATCTGGGTCCCTGTGTACCTACCATCATGGAGAGTGAAAAGGCCAGGAGCCACTCACACACTACAAACTTAACCCTATCAGGAATAGTAAATCCCAAATGTTCATCTGGGACCCTTCCATCTACCTGAAGTTACAATCTGCCACAACGTAATCAGAAGTAATTCCCTAGCCCCTCATTTGGACATACTCCCCTTTCTTCCCAAGGCACAATGGGCTGCCTGCTTCACTGTCACCTCCCTGACTGACCTGTCCCTAACACAGAAGCAGGGGTCATTACCATTTAGCAATGTAAACCAATGAAAGAAACAAAGACACTGGATTGAGGGACCCTCCCTGATCCTTCAGCGCACATAGCCCTCAACTCCCTACAGCTCAGGGGGAAAAGTCAGAACCTAAAAAGAATGTTAATCAGGGATGTGCAGCAGGGTCCAAACAGAACGACCCAGGGGCATCTGTCCTCCACCTCTTTAGCTGCTCTCGGACTCTAGGAAGTTGACTAGCTCTGTATTGTTCCCGGGGGAATGACCAGCCTCAAAGGCAGAAGTAACATAAAAGCATATTTTAGGCTACACCAGAGGAAAAACTACTAATAAGTACTAACCCCATCAGGAATGTGCTACTACACAGGTAGTAAATTGCCCAGCACAGAAGGAATTCAGGCAGATACAGGGCTATGGCCTGTAGGTATCTGGATGACAAAAGCATGTCATGTGTGACAGTGGAGCTGTTCTGGTGGCCAATCTGTTACTTTCCACCTCTGACTTCAGTTTTCATAAAGAAAATGTTAGGGTCAGTCAGATTGCATTAACACCATTTCAGAGCAGGGCTTCATCAATCTGGTAAATGCTCCCAACACTTCAACAAGAGAACCTAACGAGGGATTTTCTGACGTGTTAACCTGTAAACACTTGAATTCATGCAACCGAAGAGCTACTAGAAACCCTGAGAGTATTTTGGGAAGGCAGTCCCCCCGATTTAACTATTTTATAAATATGGGTTTTGAAGGTTCCTCAAAAGGGACACAGCCATACTGGATATGCTGTACTGAGAACAGTGTTAAAATCTAATGCCTGGGCCCTAGACATACAGAATCCACATCATTCTAAAAGTGAGGTTTTGGCTAGGATACCTGTACAGCCACAGGCAGACACACCTGAGACTTGGTCCAGAAACTTTTCTTCAAGGGGCCTCCTCTTCTTTCTCGGCTTACCCCCAACAAGGACGTTTACTCCCACTTTATAGGGAGAAGTAAAGGCCACACAGTTCCATGTCAGAGAGAGATTCAGCTAAAATACAGCCAATCTCCCTTGCCTTCTTCCCCAGACCACTGCCACCCTCTGCAACCCCACCTACCTAACACTACAGCCACTGAGAGCCCAACATTCCCTTTGATACTCCCAGGAGACAACCCAACCTGCAAAGCAGACACCCTCTGGCCATCCAGAGTAGCAGCCAGGGGAGGAAAAGCACGGCTTTTTTGCCACCTTTGAGTCACTCTAGCCTCTATCGACTCAGCCAACAGTCCTGTCTCCATGACTTACCCTTTCTAGCAGACTCCCCCTCAAAGGACACCCTGTGCTAAAGCAAGGTTGAGAAGTGAAGGCTCAGCAGAATCTCTGGGTGCTGGCAGAGGTCCTGATTCAAGGCTGGATCACTTCGCGAACCTGTCCCCAAAATGCCCCAGATTAGAGCATTCCTCTCACTGGAATGCTCTTTCCTGGTGCTTCCCTGACCCAAAACACCAACTTAGAGTGACACCAGATCAGAATGAGCAGCAGAGGGATTCTCACAAGAAGCTGAGCTGGGAGGGAGCCTGGAGCTAACAGGGCAGCAGACACCGAACTTTGGGCTCAAAAGTTGAGGCTGAGCAGGGCCTCAGACAGTTGGTTAATGTCCCGACAGTACGGCTCCCGCTGCAGGATGAAATCCACCTTGTGATCCTGACCCCAGAACACCTCCAGCAGCTGGCGCCGGAGCCGCTCTGTCTCCCGGGTCTTCCGAATGCCTCTATTGCCTTTTTCCTCTTCCCTCCCTTGTGGCTGTTTATTGGGTCCTGCAGATCCCTTGGGAGGATGCTGAGCCTTAGAAGACACTTGTTTCCTGGGACAAGTCAGGACAAAAAAGGGCTGGTGAGCATGCTGGGCCTCCTTCCTCTTCCCTGGCCTACCTATCCTGACTCTTGGGCGCAACCCTGAGGTTCCTCAATCTGACCACTGAGCGGCAGTACCCACCCATTTCTGAAGGGAAGACTGCCCTCTTCCCTCCCACCTTTGGAACCAAGAAGTTGAACCCTGCCTAAATGAATCATTTTACTTAATAGTCCAGCAGAGGGCGTGCTGAGAACATGCATCAGTATATGCCAACTCGTCTAAAAACTCTCGCAAATACACTAAGAAAAACACAAAACAGGAGGAGGTTTCCTTCCAGCCACGAAGTTCTGTGTCAGGATTCCCTGAGAAGATTTTAAAGGTCAAGTCCAAGACAAAACAACTGCAGAATTAAGCTGGCCCAAACCGATCACACTCCTACACACGCGTCCAGGCCTGCAGAGAAAAGAACAGGGATAGGGGCTGCCTACAGAGGTCTGATATTACCTTGTCTTCTTCAGGAACTCATCCAGGGTGGGCCCATTTCGGCCCAGGGGATCATCAGGGACCATGAAGAGGTTCCCCACAAAGGTAAAGGGCAGCAGGCTAGAGGAAGAAAGAGGAAGGGGTCACAGAAGAGCCCTGGCCCATCTCCCAGACGGCCGAGACCAACACCACCAGAAGCTACCAGCTACCATCTGCGGAAGCAACTCCAAGCCCCTTCCGAAGTTCTCACCCAGTGGTCAGAGAAGAGCTGGCTTTAGAGAAAGGCCTGAGTCCGCGCCCTATTCTCAAGGGAGAGCTCCCTCACCGCTCTCTGATGATCGCCATCCACTTGTCGGACTCCTCTGCCAGGTCCCGGAACTGGTCGTTGGAGACAATGATCCCGTTGGTCTCTTCAGCCAGCTTCAACATGAACCTGTCTCAGAAGCCAGAGCAACCATCCTGGGACTCTCCCCGGACCAGCCCCCAAGAGTGCTCCGGCTCCTGCAACCCAGTTCTAGTCGCGCATCTCACCTTGACCCAGCTAGAGGTTACTAACTGGATACAGTGGTACTCAAGGTTAGAGGCAAAGACGAATCCCAATCCGCCTTCCAGTAGCATCCCATCTGCTCAGCATTTGTCTTAATAGTAAGAGGCAGTCAGGTCTGGCTCTCACTGTCCTCCGCCACACCCCACCCCTACAGATCTGGTGCATTCATCCTCGGAGAAGCCTTCCACTCTGCCTCCTACACTGCAGTCCCACGATTCCCTTCCTAGTGATTCATGTGTTTCCAGCTGTAAGACTCTGCAATAGCTTCTTAACAATTCACTTCCCTGTAACCATTCACCACCCTCCAGTCTCAGTTGTGCCCCACAGGAAAGCGTGCTTTCCCCTACACAGAGTTCTCCCAAATATCTCTGTCCTTCGATGAAAGTCCACGTGTGCAGGCCTGGCAGCTGAAGTCCTCCACAATCCAGCTCCAAGCCACCTGACAACCTTATCTCTCCTGTATTCCTAGTGTCCCTTCAACTCTAGCCAAAATCAATGATCAGATTACATCCTGCTGTCTAAACATGCCCTGTGCTGCCTACTTCCATGTTTCTCAAACTATTCCTCTCCTTCAGAGGTGCTTTCCAAATCCTGCTGATGGATCACATCACCAGAACTTTTTTAAAAGGTAGATGCCTATGCCCCACTCTAGTAATTCTGACTCCACAGAGTAGGACCCATAGGGTGGGTAGTGGTTTTTTTAAGAAGTTTATAAACATTCTCAATTACCAGGCAATTCGAAAACCCCTCCTTCCCTACAAAACCCTAGTTAGAGGGCTCGCTTCCCTCTGAGTTCCACTAATATTTGGTTTATAGTTTCTTTTGGCTCTTTAAAAAATCAGTTCTTGTTCTTAATTTTCCTTCTGTAGACTGTGCACCTAGCAGTGAGTGAGCAGTCAGTGTTTGAGAGACAGATTGATATAAAGGTTGCCAGGAATCAGGATTCAGTGAGAGAAATACCTAGTTCTGAGTTTCCAACTGGGAAATAATTAAGGGGATGAGAGATACACGTGAACAGTACATACATGGTATGTCGTGGCCAGCATGTCTTCATGCTCCCGTGGCCCCATGCTGTGCACCACTGTGCCTAACCCCTGTTACTAGGCAAAATTCCCGGTTTATACTGTGCTATTTGTCCACTAGATTCTACATGACTTCACAGGCACATGTGCCTTTAAAATTCGGTAAAACTGACGCAGTCTTCTGCTTCAATACTGGTATGCAAAAAAGTCCCACAGCTTGCAAAAACTGTGAGATCTAGGGATACAACAAAATAGCATTGAAATAAAGTGAACTACTTTTTGTAGAATACCATTCACTAATAAGAGGTTTAAGAAGCATTTGAAAAGACAAAACACATAATCACTAAGGCTTGGAAACTAATTTTTTGAAACTGAAAAGTGTCATAAAGAACTTATTTAAAAATGTTTAGTTGGTTAGTCAGCTTTAATATCTGCCAATTTCCCACACCAGGTATGCACCAATGGCAAAAGTATGCCCTGTGTTCTCTTTTAAAATTGTCTGGCAGCTCTGCAGTCCTCTTTCTTTGTGAAGGTGTTAACTATTCTGAGCCTGTATATCCACATCCATAAAACAGAATACATACTCGATGCGGCACTTAATCAAATCCCTGAAAAATGAAAAGCAACGTCATCGGACCCTAAGCACTGAGCGGGGCAAACACAAACTTCCCCTTCTTCTGCCAGCCAGCCGCAAGGTGAGTGAATGAAGATCCCTGAGGCTGACTCACTAAGAGAAGGGCCCACAGACAACCTCAATAATAGCACAACCTGAGGCTCAGATTCAGGCCTTCCCATTCTAAGTCCAGCAATCTTTCTACTAACTCATGTGTTATACAGTCCTATTATTCACAGATGACGTTTCCTCATTTTACTAATTTTGAATATTTACTGTGGTTTTTCCAGAATACTGGGGGAGTGTCTCTACCTGTTTGAAAATTAAAATAAGAAGCACCTTTGATGTTCATGTCAACAGCTTTTCCATCTTTCCATGATGCCAGTATTTTGTAAACAGTAAGCACTATATAATACAAGGTGTCTTCAGTTTGGTAAATGAAGAGTGAGGCCACAGGGCAGGTTCACCTAACCAGTCACAGGGGCACATGGAGGGATAACTCTCTTCCTACTACCAAAGCTTGGAGACAGAGGCTTGTATCTCCCCCCAGCCTCTCCCTGGCACAGAGGAGCAAGTACCTGTCATCATAGGAGGAGATCCTCTTGCCATCCATGACGCGTGAGGGGGTGAAGGAGAGGAGGCTGAGGGAATACAACTTTTGCAGGAAGTGACTCTCTAGAGAGAAAGAAAAGAAATAACACTCCCCAAAGGGGGACAAAGCCCATCCCAGGACTCAGATGACAAGACCCAACTCACCTCTGACTCTGGCGTCCCTACTGAAGCGCCACTGAGGCACAAAGACAGTTATGTCGCGGTGGCCACGGTCCCAGAAGTATTGCACCGCGATAGCAATGCCGCGGCTGGAGAAGCAGTGCTGGAGGCCATGCCTGCGGTGGGAGAGGGTCGGCACTGGAGACCCAGAAGTGGGGCCTGACTGCAGCACCAGCCCCTCAGCACACAGCACCAAGGCAGACAAACAGGTCTCATCCTCCCTCCCCAGGACCCCGAGCCCCACCAGGTACTCACACCATGGCAACGTTGCTGCCGTCAATGACAATATGGCAGAGGTCTGGCTGGCCAGGTACATTGGCGAGGCATAGGGTGAAAGGATCCTGGAGGGCCTCCTGGAACCGCTGAGTACCCGTCACCAAGTTGCCTCCCCGGGTCCCTCGTTTCCATGGAGACCCTCGACCTCGAGCCCCCGCCTGCTGCTTGTCACCCTTCTCTCCCAGATCTCCCCACTCTCCACAGGGCCACGGGGGTTCAGGGGCAGGTGGGGGACTGGGAACTCTCGGAGGTGAGGCTTTCCCGTTGTGGAGCCGCTGGAGCAGAGAGGCTCCCCGGGACTGTGCCACCCTCTGACAGGGGCCCTGAGCATGAAGAGGCTCTCCCTGGACACTGAATTCTCCCCTTTCCTGAGGCATCCTCTCATTCCCCAGGGCTGCTGTTCCTTTCAGGGACCCCACCTCCCCTCCCCATCTACCTGCTGACTGCGTCCTGAAAGCCACGTCTTTCTCCCAGGCCTCTTTCCACCCCAAATCCATCGCCCCAGGACCACCCTGTCTCCCTTCCTCCTTCCCCATAGCATGACTTTCTCCCCTTACTCCCCCTGGCCCTCCCTGCCCCACAGATCCGGCGTCCAGGAGCCCCCTGACCTCACTCAGGGGAGCTCCGACTCCCTGGTCCGGAGCACCCAGCAGGCCTGGGCTCCTTCCCTCCCAGGAGGGCAGTGCCAGTGGCCCATGGCCCCTAGGCGTCTCCCGCACCAGACTCAAAAGCTCCTCCTGCACAGCCAGGGGCAGCTGCAGCAGGGCCTCTGTGTGGGCATCCTCCCGGGGCTGCAGCAGGGCAGAAAAGTCTCTCTGGACTCCAGCACACTGAGAGGCTTGGCCGCATGGCCTGGACCTTAAGTCCCAGCTCAGCCGCTCCACTAGTTCCTCCACCCGGCTCTGAGCCATCACAAAGGCCTCAGTTAGCCCACTGATCATCATTGTGCCAGGTGCCCCCGGCACCAGGTGGGCTGATGTGCTCCAGGCCAGGCAATCAAGAAAGAAGCCCTGGGCTCCCAGGAAGATGCAGTGCAGTCTGGGTGGGTAGTGGATTTCATTCTGTAGTTCTGGGCTGCAGAGACCCTTCAGGTACTCCTGGAGGGGAAGATCAGAAAAGCTACTGGAAGCCAGCCCCACCAGACTCAGCTCCAGGGAGCCTGACGTATCCAGGTTACTGCTATGGTTCCCATTTTATAGAGAAGGAAGGAGAGGTGGGTCTCAAGGCTGGAATTTCAGGCAGAATCCATACTAGAACCCCCACTTGACTCCACCAGAAGCTGTGTGTCCCAGCACCCCCTCCCCCCCCCCCTTGAGTTCCTCCCTGAGGCGCTTGCTCAGGGTGATTATCTCTGCTCTCTCAAAGAACACACACTGACTCATCCCAGTCAGAACCTGGGCGTCACAGCAGAAACGAAACCAAAACCCTCAGAGGCACTGAGGTTGCCAGTGACATAACCGAGAAGCAGAGAATCCTCCCTGCCACCTACTCTGATTCTGCTGGGGGGGGGGGGGGTGCCGGGGGTGAGGGGAGGAAGGGTTTCTGGCCCGGGAGAGAGGGAGAAAGGAGTCAGGAGGCGAGAGTTCACCTTAGCTCTGCTGACGTTCTCCTTGGGGCCCTCAAGCTGCAGCCAGATGTGAGGGTTCTCCGGGCAGTCCTTGGGGAGGACGGTCACCCTCACGCTGAAGATGCGCTCCACACGGGCCTGCTGCTCTCCAACCCTGCCCTCTGCCTCCGCAGACACGGTAAAGCGATCCGGGGTCGGAGAGCCAGACCCCCAAGTAGGCATGGTTTCTTCCCTCGGTCCTGGATAGGGGGGTGGGAGGGAGGCAGCTCAGAGCCTCCCCGATCTGGGGTCCTAAACCCAAATCCTGGCCTGCTGGCCTACACCCACAATCAACAGGTCGCACTTAGTTCGAATTCTGGTAAACAACCCCAGAAGGCAACAAGCACCTGAATCCCCCTTGGTGGCAGGGAGGGTGCTACATTACCAGGACACAGGCCTTCTCTCCCAGAAAGGAAGTGATGGGTAAACAACGCTATCAGGGAGGGACGAGTGGCCTTGGGAAAACAGTGACCACAGCCTGGTGCAGGAACAGTGTGGCCGGGAAAGAGGGGGGCTCCTGCTCGGTCTGGAGGCCCGAGGATGGGCATGGCGTAGGAATCCTTCTGCCCAGGGAATTCTGCACCCTTCGGGTCCCAGGCGGCCCCTCAAAAACGAATCTTCACCAGATGCCGGAACTGAGCAGCCCCCGGGGGCCCAGGTCTGCCATTTCCAAGGCTCCAGCCACTCCCCCGTCTCCGCTTCCCGCTCCCCCGGCCGTCCGCCCCGGGGCCCCACCCGGGGCCCTCTAGAGGCCGGGCCCGTCCCGCCCACCGCCGACCCGGCCGCAGCCCCCCGATCCCCCCGCAGCCTCCCGCCCCGGCGCCCGGGACGGTGCGCCTACCCGCCGCGGCCGTCCGCTCCTCTGCGGCGCCCCGACCCCCGCTCCGCCCGCCCCGGCCCAGGGGACGCGGGCAGGGGGCTCGAATCCTGGAGGGCCGCTCCGGGATCCTCACCCAACAGGGACCTCCCCTTGCATCTCAAACTGTTTTTTTTTTTTTTTTTTTTTTTTTTTTTGAGTCACTTCCTGGCCTGGGGCGGAGTCAGCTCGTCACTCGCTCCTCCCCGCGCTGGCGAGCCGGCCTTGGCGCCCCGCTCGGCGGCTCCGCTCTCCCTCCGCCCGCCTCGCCCCCGGCCGCCCGGCGCCGAGCCCGCCTCCTCGGCCCGCCCCGGTCCCCTGGACGCCCTGCGCCCCTTCTCGCTCGTCCCGGGTCCCCGGAGTCCTCGCTTGTTTCTTGGGAGGGAGGAATCACTCCTTGAAAGTTGGTCCTTTCGTATGAAGACGCGGAAGACCAGAAAGGGAAAGTGACTGGTCCAGGACCACGAGAGAGTAGCGCGCTTGGCCCAGAGGCTCCCTTTCCATCAAAATAGTTGCGGGGCGGACAAGGGCAGCCCTTCCTTCCAACAGGTGGAAAGATATGCCCCAGTAGAACTGTTGCTTTGTGAGGAGGGGCGCGCGCGCGCGCGCACACACACACACACACACACACACACACACACACACAGGCTTTCTGTCCCTCCCCTCAGATCCAGCCGCCCGACCTATCCTGTCCCTCTTCCCATGGCGCCCTGGCTGAGCCTCCCCGTCCAGTCCTCATCCCTCTTTTCCCTCCCAAACGCTGTGGCTTCACGCCCTGCCAAGGAGGAGGGAACTGCCGGGACGGCAGGAGTGGGAGGCAGGGCAGAACCTGGGGCAGACAGGGCGGGGAGGTATGGAGAGGGAGGTGCTGAGACCGGGGGACAGGGGACCAGAGAGAAAGCCGGGAGCCAGGTGAGGGGTAGTGTCAGCCTGAGGCAAAGGGGTAGAAACCCATAGGTGCAGAGGCACTCAGCCATGCTGGGAGCGAAGGGACACTGGCTACCAGCTGCCCCACACGGCCCGAGGCTGCCCTTGGCCCTGGTGCTTCTGCTGCTGGGAACAGGGTGGGCCCAGGAGGGGTCAGAACCAGTCCTGCTGGAGGGTGAGTGCCTGGTGGTCTGTGAACCTGGCCGAGCTGCTGCAGGGGGTCCTGGGGGTGCAGCCCTGGGAGAGGCACCCCCGGGAAGAGTGGCATTTGCTGCTGTCCGAAGCCACCATCATGAGCCAGCAGGGGAGACGGGAAACGGTACCAGCGGGGCCATCTACTTCGACCAGGTAAACCCCCTCCTGCCCCTGTCCAGAGGACCGGTAAGGACCTGGAACCAACGGCCAAGCCCAAGGTGCTATCCTCAGACCAAGAAAATGGCTCCTCAGATCTTCCCCTGAAACAGCTACCCTCTCCCTTGCCGTCAGGCACAAGCCCCTGCACGCAGGCGCGCGCGCACACACACGCACACGCACACACACGCACACGCACACACACGCACACGCACACACACGCACCCCTCTCCCCTTCTCATCAACCCTTTTGAGTCTCCATACTCCTGTTCACTCTTGCTTGCTGCTCTTCCTTGCTTCTCCTCTGCCCACGCCCCTGCCACCCGGAGCCACGGGCATCCCTGTACCTCACCAGCAGGGTCTGCTTCCCCAGGTCCTGGTGAATGAGGGTGGTGGCTTTGACCGGGCCTCAGGCTCCTTCGTGGCCCCTGTCCGGGGAGTCTACAGCTTCCGGTTCCATGTGGTGAAGGTGTACAACCGCCAGACTGTCCAGGTGATCTGAGTCCCGGGCCCCATCCCCAGTTCGGGAGGGTGGGGTACGTAAGTGGAACCCAGCCAAGCCCCGGGCAGACCCACCATTGGCCATTGCCTTGGGGCCCAGGAGCAAGGGAGAAGTCCTGCCTAGCATGATGGAGGATGTGCGGAGTCTAATGCTGGCCCTACCCTCAGCCCTGCCAGGAGAGTCCACCATTCCCCCGTTCCCAAGAGAAAGCCATAGGACAGCGTGGGTCACAGGCTGAGGGATCGGTGCTAACTGGGTTTCCCTTCTCAGGTAAGCCTAATGCTAAATACATGGCCTGTGGTCTCAGCCTTCGCCAACGACCCTGATGTCACCCGGGAGGCAGCCACCAGCTCTGTGCTTCTTCCCCTGGACCCTGGAGACCGAGTGTCCCTGCGCCTGCGCCGGGGGAATCTCCTAGGGGGCTGGAAATATTCAAGTTTTTCTGGCTTCCTCATCTTCCCACTCTGAGGGTCCAAGCCTTCCAAGAACAGAAATTCAGCCCCAAGCGCAGCCTTTGCCCACCTCTGCGCAGAGATAGCATCTTCGGGGCAAGGGCAAGGCTTCCCCTGGCTGTCAGCGTCCTGCTGCCTTGCATGACACCCTATGCCAAACACCCAAGGTTAGGAGCGAACAAGAGCAGAGTCCTGGCATCCCTGGACCTGGCCCTTCTCACCCACTCCCAAGAGTCCTCCCAGCCTCCTGCGGCCCTAGCCCCAAGGCCAGGTTTGTCAGGGGAAGAGGCCTGCACTAATTTGCTTCTGCTCCTACAACCCCAATTTTCTGCCACGTCTATTTGGGGACAGGTGGCATAGGTAAGCCTGGACAGGCTCCCATAAGGCCCCAGATGGACCAGCATGACAGTAACCTGCAGGTCCTTCCTGTGAGGAGTGCCAGCATCATGGACCTCAGCCCATACCGCATGGGCTGGGGCAGCAGGCTTACTGACAAACAGAAGCGTTGGGGGAGGACTACAGAGCAGTCCAGAGCCATCGGCTGGTGAGGCAGAGAAGGGGCATGTGCCTGACCTGAACCTGGTATGTATTCTGCATGTACACCGGGATAGCCAACAGGCAGAGATCCTGGATGGCTGTTTGTGCCAGGTCCCACATGGATGCTGGCCTCACCCTCAGCTCAGAACTAGGTATGTCTGTTTGCCTGGAGACGACCAGATCTGAGAGCTCGTGCACAGAGCTGAATGTGGTGTACAAGGTCACACATGGACCATGAAACACATCAGTGGACATGGGCCCTCACACTCCTCCTGGAACAATTTCTTTTTCAAGTCTGAACGTCAGCCACTCTGCAGTCCTTGCTCCCGCCTTTTCCATGTAGCCACCTTCACTATACCTGTTCCAGCCTAACCCCACCCACCACCTGGCTTCTTTCTCCTGATCTATGCTGTTGGATTTTCCACCCTAAGCTTCCTATTACCTGGAATTCATAATTTGTCTCTTCCATCACTATCATCCCCTGCCAGTGTCACATGCTCTGCCTTCCCTGTCCCGCTGCCCCGTCGGTCCAGCATGGATGCATCTGTCAGGGTAGCAACTGGAGAAGAGCAGCCGAGGCTCTGTAGACTCACTACAGAGAGAAGGTGCAGTGTGGACCACGGGTTACAGATACACGCACGTATGGGATGTTGTAGAGAAAATAAATGTGACACTGTGCAGAAATGATCGTAGTAATGCTCAACTTAAATAGAAAATACTAATGTGTATTTGTGTTTCTAAAAATTAATAAGGAGCCCAGTAGTAAAGCACATGCTTAATAGGCATGAGGCTCTGGATTTAATCCCCACCACCAAAAATAATAAATGATAAATAAATAAATCTTTTTCCTTCATCATTTGGGCATACTTTGTGACCAGGAAGCAGAGCTTAAGCAAAATAGATTATTTATATATCACATAGGTGAATCTGTAAGTAAAGTCCCCAAGAATGAATGACAGTTGTATGATCATCAAAGTCCTATGTCCCTTCTTGCTGTTCTGCCATTTTTAGGATGCCACCTTGTGACCTAAGAAGGCTCCTTGAGCTCCAGCCATTACATCAGCCTAACAGCTGCCAGGAAAGAAAGGAAAAAATGGCACACCCTTTTCCTTTAAAGAAGTCTTCTGAAATGTGCACCCAGCATTTCTGGTTGCATCTCTTTGGGGAGAATGATTTGTACTTGGCCACACCAAGCCAAGGAGATATGAGAGGAAATGCAGTCTTTATTTCTGGTAACCAGGTCCAGCCAAAAGTCAGCTAAAATTAAAAAGTAGAGAATGGATATTGGAGAAGGTGACTAGGAAGTTTTGCAAAATGCAGTTAGGGTAGGTCACTTTGATAGTAATGATAGGGAAGTTACCGTATTAGTTTTCTACTGCTGTGTCACAAGTTATAACTCAGGATCAGTGGCCTAAAACACCACCTCCTTCTTTCAGTCTCTGTAGGTCAGAGGTCTTGCAGAGCATGACTAGATTCTCTGCTCAAAACTTTACAGGCTAGAGGAATAGCACAGAAGTTAGAGCACTTGCCTAGCAAGTGCAAAGCCCTGAGTTTCAGTCACCAGCACGTAAGCCAGATGTGGTGGTGTGTACGTGTAATCCCAGCACTTGGGAGGCTGAGGCAGGAGGATTGCTGTGAGTCCAAGGCCAGCCGGGGCTACATAGTATGTTCAGGACCAGCCTGGGCTACAGAGCAAGACCCTGTCTCAAAAAAAGTAAATCTTTACAAGGTCAAAAGCAAGGTGTATACAAGGCTGTCTTCCTTCCTAGAGGGGAAAAATCCACCTCCCGATTCTTTTAAAACTCAGTTAGTTGTGTTGTACGACTGAGATGCCCAGATCACTCCACGTTCCAGCATTCCAGCAACAATTTCAGGCAAGGTCCTTCTCACACTTTGAATCTCTATGGCCTACGCTTTTGCTACACCTCTCTGGCTTCAGTGGAGAAAGTTCTCTTGGTGCAAGGACTGGGCTCACCCAAGTTCTCAAGGATAGTATCTCTATTTCAAGGTCTATCACCTGAGTTGCCTATGCGAAGTCCCTTTTGCTGAGTAACAGCACATGTTCTCGGGATCTAGAGATTCAAGCACGGACAGCTTTGCTACATCTGCATATCGCAGTCTATGAACTTAAAGATGGCACCTTATAGAGAAAAGGCATCCAGAACAACGCACTAAATGCATGGAAAATGTTTGGCTTTAAAAACACTCATGATACTCAAGATACTGCCTGGCTCAGACTCTAGTCGTCTTAGAGGGTAAATTCAATCCCAGGTCCCACACAAGAATTCCCTGGATAATAAGTCCAAAACTTCCTCAACTCTGAGGGAATGTTCTATTTGATATCAAATTCAAAAAGTTGTGAGATATAACCATCTCTTGGGTCTGCAAACCCATTATATAATGGGTTTAAGTGTAGGTTGAAATGTGTATATCCCTGTAAATACGTGTTTGCTTTACAGAAGTGGTTGAAGCTTTGAGAGGAGCTGACATATTAGACTGATGAATCAGTTGAAAAACTGATAATATTTTAAATTGATATTTAAATAAAAGGACTTGTAAAATATAGAGATTATGATTTGTTGGTTATATACATAATGTTTACATGCTTAAGCAGCTTTTGCTTCAGTGGGTTTATGGAGTTCATGGGTTACATAATAAATAACAGATGGTGGTGGTGAGTGTTCCTCTCCAGGTACCAAAAGCTCCTCATACTTCAGAGATCCTAAAAATAGAATCCAACTGTCCACCTTCCCTACACCCATGTCCTGGCAGCTGAATAGGACAGAAACCACAGAGGAAGGATTCACCCTGAATCTAAATCCATCACCTCCAGCCACAACCAGCCCTCAACATCCCAAGCCCTTTTTCTGGGCTTCCTTTGCCAGCTTCTTCCCTCACCCTCCCCAGAATCCACCTGCAACCTTCCATTCTCTCCTTCAATCTCTTGCCCGCCCCCCCATCTGGTTCCACCATCACCAGCAGGTACCTCACTTTCTACTTCACCGAAAACACCAGGCAGGACGCTTTCCCTCCATTGCACCCACAAACTCACCTTTCTCCCCATCTCTGCTTCTTTCTGTCTGGCTTAGAGTATGTGGAAATCGTCCTCCTGTCAAGGCAGCTATCTTCGTCCACCAGCCACGGAGCCCTTTCTCTTCAAACATGCTCCTCTCTTCTTCTCCCCTTCAGCAGCTAACGAGCTCAAGTGTCTTAGGCCTAAAAGCCAAACAGAGTGCTACGGCAGCAGCTATAGACATGGGCACGTTCACCCTCAGCTCAATATATTCTTGGGCTAATTAGCAGCCCCTCACCTCCTCCCTAGGGCCAGATATCTTCATAGAAATATCTGTGCTTGCGAGCAACTCGCCTGTTAGTCACTAGTAAACTCCCGCCTCCACTGCTCCACCTAAGCGACCTTAGTCAGTCACTCTCACCTTTGTGTCACTAAAGCCCACAGGCACCTCCCGGTACTCCTGCTGTCCAGGCTCTCCCGAACTTTTGACACCACCCTTCTCATAACCCTAGTCGTTGCTCAAATCCATTGTTTTCTACCTACACGCTGGCTCACTCCACCAAGCTGTCAGCTGGATGTCTAGGGAAATCTTCACTGGTCCTATTGGCCTCTACTTTCACCCCTCCATCGGTCCTCCACTTGAGAGTTGCCATAGTGACCCATCTAAAACGAACATCACTGCCTACCACAAGGTCCTTCACTTTCCAACAGTTACTATCTCCACTGCCTCATTTTTCACCAGCTATAAGATTACGATGACCTGAGGAAGAGAACCCTTGTTGGGGGGTTGGGGGGGGGGGGAAGCATGGCATTTGAGTCAGAATAAAGAAAATCATTCTTCGGCCCCATGGAGGTAAATCAGGACCTGTTTTAGTTTGTGAATCATCTTGATCTGGACTGCACTGAAAGGGAGAAAACTGACGCTATTCAGTGCATTAACAAAAGATGGGCCACACATTCTGGGGGTGGGGGTTGTCCCTCTACCACCAAAGTGAATTTACTTGTGTGAGGGGCAGTGAGTGCAATGGTCAGGATGGGGGAAGCAGGCGCCAACATCACAATGACCCAGCTCCCGGTAGCTGCCCCTGGCTCAGTTCACATGACCTTCGCCTCTTGGGCCCTCATTCTCATTATCTATAAAAAGGAGATACTACTGAGTGCGTGTGCCTCGCAGGGTTAGAAAGCACCTAATACAGTGCCTAGCACAGAGCAAGTAGTCAATGTATTCCAGTTGTTGTCACCACATGAATTAGTAAACCAGTTGACACCTGGGAGTACCCAGGAATTCTTGGGCAATCTAACACAGGTCAGATGTTTGTTTTCTTAGTGGCCCTTTTTCTGTTACAATGTTTCTGTCCTCCACTTCTGTCCATAAAGGCAAGGTCTTAGTACACAGTTACCAGAGAGCAGGGCATAGCAGGGCGGAGGTGATCCCAACCTCATAAATGTTTATCTCACCTGAGACCAAGATAGAGCAAATGGTGTAATCCTTAGTCTGCCTTAAGTCATGGGATTATACCCACACTTCTATGTTGGCACCTGCCAGTGCTCCAGGGCAAAGGGAAAATTATGATAAGTGTAAATGAGACATAGTGGCCACTCCTCTAGTGTCTACAGGACTGGGCCATGGGCGAATGTGAGTGATTCGCCACCATGCCCCCTGAGAGGAGGGATCTTAAATATCTTTTAGAAAAACATTCCAGCACTGGGGGGTTCGGTGTGGGTAAACTGTAGTACTGTTTAAGGTTGTCTAAAATCACAAATAAAGGGATTTTGCCGAGCCACATTTTCAACCACTTTCCATTTAGAAGTTCCAACCCTTTTGCTCTCTGACCTGAGTTACAAGAGGATGCCTTACCTTCAGCGAAGGAGCTCCAGGAGAAGTCGTCTGAATGACAGGTGAGCTAAGACTCCAAGCCTCTGCTCCATGGACTCCCATGATGTGCCGGTTCCCTTACCATCCCGCACTGTTATTTGTTCTGTTCTTTCTCCCTCACAGACTGCGGGCACCAGTGGGGCAGAGATCATGGCAAGCAGTTAGCTGTTATTTAGCCTACACTTAGACCAATCCTGACAAATACGTAGCAGGTGCACTGTAATTCTTGCATGAGGATGCTGTGCACACGAGCTGGAGTTCTCAAGAGGGGCAGCTGCTTCCTGCCACCCCACACCCATACCAGTGCTGAACAGAGGTTTGAGCAGATAAAGAAAGAAAAAGAGAGAGAGAGAGAGGGAGGGAGGGAGAGAGAAAAAGCAAGCCACGAGAAACAGAGGCTCAACATCAGGAAGCTTTGCCAGGGTTAGAAGGTTTCTGAACCTGACGGGGGAGGACAATGAGCGCTCCTAGCCAGGAAGAACAGTAGTGTAATAAAGGCTTACTCTGTCTCCAGGCAACAGGCTAGCTTGCTCACACAGATTTCATGTAATCCTCCCACCATCCCAGAGCTTAGGAATTGTTGCCTTTGTTTTACAGACAGGAAAATCTGGCGTTATAACAGGGCACATACATATTCTGTTTCAGAATAGTCAGTATCCAAACCCAGGCCTATTGATTTCCAGTGTAAGGGAGCTGGTTCGGCCATAGTGCCACAGCCTTCAGCCAGGCACCAGTCCTCTTCATTCCCACTCTGCCCACTCCACAACTTGATCTGGAAGAGCACCAGCTCGGAGCCCAGAGCCCCAGGATCCTCACAGTTCTGACATGAACCAGCCAGAGGGTCCTCAAATGTGCGACTCTGCTCTTAGGCCTGTCTGTATACCAAGAGCTTGATCCAGGTGGTCTTGAAAAGGGACTATCCAGGGCCTTAAAGCTTGCAAGCCCACCTGAGAAACACAGCAGCTGCATGAGGTAATTTCCCATCACTGGGATAAAACACCTGACACCCTCAACATTAAGGCAAAGAGATTTATTTGTCTCCTGATTTTAAAAGGTTTAGTCCATGGTTGGCTGGCTCTGAGGCAGAAGGGGCATGGTGGACAGGCATGGCAGAATAAAGCTGCTCACCCCGCTGTAGCCAGGAAGCAGAGGGGAATAGAAGTGAACACTGGGAGACAAGAATTTACCCTTCCAGGTCACACCCCCAGTGACCCACCTGTTCTAATCAGGACCCACCTCTAAATAGTATATTCAGCTATGAACTTACCAATGGATTAGTCCACAGATGAGTATAATGCCTCCCCCCATGATCCAACCATCTTCCAAAAGCCCACCTCTGGGCAGTGAGAGTTTGTGGGGAAGAGGGGAGGGTGGGACATTTTAGATCTAGACCCACAACTGCCCCCACTCTGAGTGTGAACCTATTTTTAAAAAAACTGAACATTGGTTCCAGTTTAATCCATTTATTGACATATAAAATGAAACCAAGATTTACTTAAAAGGGTTAAAATTGTGGTGAATAGGAGGAATGCATACAGCACAAAGGTGGGAGGAGGCTGGACATAGCGCTAGTGGAGGTGGAGGAAGAGAAGGGGCTAGAGCAGTGAGGAAACACAGTATCTGCTAAAAACTGTACAGCTAGTCTTTCAGTTCCTCAGCTGTCACCCAGTCGTTCGTGCCTAGCAAGGTTTAGCAGACGCAATGGACAGAAGGACAACATCCAGGTAGTTCATCTGAGTCAAGAATCAGGCAAGTGGGAGGAATGTGGGTACAGGATTCTGAAGGATTCTCTTGCGTGAAGCTGTTGCCAGAACCCTATCTATGGTGAACTAGGAGTCAAAAAGCTTGGTCCTGGTCCCAGCTCAGTCACAAACTAGCTGTATGACTACGGGCAAGTCACCTTCTTTCTCTGAGCCTCTTTCTTCTGCTGTAAAACTAGCAAGTCAGGCTTGGTGGCAAGCTCTCCCCTGGATCTAGCATTCTGCAATGCCAACTGCTCTGAGAAGCTGAGCCAGGATAGAAGTCTGGCTCAACTTCTGGAGAAATAAAACTATTTGGAGGTCCAGCCAGAGACAAGTGCTGGTCTTTACTTGGACCCTGGTTATTCAGCAGCAATTCAGAGGGCTGGGGGTAAGCACACACACGCCTATGAGAATTCACTCACTGTAAGAGTGATCTCTGCAGAGGACTCACAAGAGTTTGGGGCTTGCTCTATAAAGAGGGCAGATCTAGAGGACTAGAGGCAACCCAGACAAAGCAATCACACACTACCTAAGGCCAGTGGAGGTGAAAAGAATAGGAGGTAGCTTTGGGATAGGGCTGGATGAGGTTGGGAGGTAAAGCCATGCCAGCACCTGGCTGTACACCACACCGCTCATGTCCAACACCCTCCCCCCGTTAAAAAAGAGGCTGGGCCTCTTGGTCTAGTAGAAGCAGCTCTTCAGTGGAGAGATACCACACTTAGCATCCAGATCCTTTACTCCTATGGGGTCGACAACATCAAAGTGGGGGTTCAGAAGTTGCTTGTATTGGCTGGAGTCAAATGAGGTAGACCAACTATCCTATCCCTGCCTTTCCCATGCGACAAGTGGGTAGCTTGAGGGTGGCCATCCTCCCAGCCTGAACCATTGTCCTCAAGGTCCAGCAGGACAGCCAACTAACTCTTCCTTGACAGCTAAGGAGACTAAGCCTGGCCTAAGAAAGCTCACCATAAGGCTGGGGAGCCGGCTGCCTTCTCAGTCTCCGTGGGTTTGTGTCCGTGACAATTCCAAGGGCAAGGCCTCCCCAGATAAGCCAATCAGGGGGAAGATGTTCACATTGAAGGTTCTTGTTTGGGAGAGGGCTGTAGTTCCAATTATGAATCGAGAGCCTCACTGTCTAGTAGCTAAGACAGCCAGGTGTACAACTCTGGGACGTGTGTCTGTGTCTGCACACACACCATCGCCAATCTGTATGTGCGGAAGGCTGAGGGGACACTTGGGGTACAGACTCTGGGCCTGCCCTACTTCAGGAAGGGGATTTTCTAGTCCCCATGTAAAATCACCAGAGATCCATATTTGACAGCCTTTGGCAAGTTCTCCAAATATCCCAAACTGGGAATGTTGCCGTGGGGATGCTAGTCCCTAGTTCAAGGCAGTTCAGCAAAGCTTTACGAAGCAACCTCTCTACACAAGGCACAACTGAGGGCCCCGAAAGGGCTAAGAGCACTGCCAGAGGCAGGGAGGGGGGCCTAGCAGCAGAAACCCAGGACTCCTGGGGCAGGATGCTCCCCACATCCCAGCTCACTACTCTGAGACCTTGAAGGACAGAGGTGTACCACTCTTGGCAAAGGCCTTCATCAAACTGCTGGGATAGACGTACCCCAGCTTCTCTGGGGTCGGGAAGCCCCACACCCTGTAGAGAGACAGGCTCATCCGGTCGCCAATATAGAAGGGACCTACCCACTTGGCGCTGCTGCCATTCCTGGGGAGGGACAGCAAGAGAACCTGGTCCCCCACGTTCCACTCCCTCTCCTGGCTCTCCCGCTTGAAGCGCCGGTTCTCGGCTCTCTCGCTCACCTTCTCGGCCGCCCTCCAGTGGAGCTCCAGCAGCTCCCCAACCAGCCTCAGCAGGAAAGCATCCATCTTAAGCCCTTCGATGTTCGCGCTGCTCATCTCCCACCACAAGGGCTCGGTCAGCCTCATCTCCTCCCCAGTCAGGATCCGAAACGGAGAGGCCCCTGGGTGGGAGGCCCTGAAGGCCAGGTGCAGCAAAGGCAGGGAGGCCGCCCACTTTTTGCCGTGTAGGAAGATGAACTCCTTGAGAGCCCTCTTGAATTCCCAGTAGGCCTCCGAGCTCACCAGGCACGGGAACTGCAGGTCCCGACTCAGAGACGCCACTTGGGCTCCCAGGGCCAGCCCACAGCTCACCAGGACATGCCGGGCGAACTGGGGACCCTGGGCTGCCTCCAGCCGCACGGGAACACCCCACCGCGCGAACACATGCTGAAGCAGCACCTGGGCTACCGCCGTGTGCGTGTAGGGCTTCAGCGGAAAGGCCTCCACCCACCGGGTGATTGGGTCGGCCACAATGAGCACGTGCTTGTGACCCTCCTCACTAATGGTGACCGGACCTACCACCTCTATCTGCAAGTTTGACCAGGGAGCCGTGGACCGGAGGGGCCACGGAGAATCAATAACCTTCAGCTCACCGCTCACGAGATGTCGGGGGATGCAGAACAAGCAGCTCCTGCAGTAATCCTTCACGTGCTCCTGCATCCCGGGCCACCACCCCAGCAACCGCAGCTTCTTGTAGGTCTCCTCCGGCCTCTGGTGGGCCCCCATGGGGATGTCGTGCACGGAGAAAATCAGGTCCCTCCGGAGCTGCGTCGGGACCACCCAAACCTTGGGCTTCTTATCGCCCTTAAACATAAGCAGACCACTCTCCTTGTCAAGGCTGAGGGAGTTAAAAGCAGAACTGAAGGGGGAGGATCCCGACAATTTCTGTCCTGCCTTCAGCTTGGCAATGATATCAGCCAGGGTGCTGTCACTCAGCTGTAATGCCAGCAAGTTGAGCTTCTTGCCCACAGTATGGGGCGTCGCCGGAGGAACTGGCACATCACTTGGCAGATCCCACCACTGCCCCCCACCCTGGGCACCCTGCTTGGCCAGGGTGTCCACCGTCACAGCAAAGAGAGAGCCCCGATAGGAGGTTCGGTAAATAAATGGGAGGGATGGTAAGCCAGAGGTGAGAGATATAATATAGGAGAGCAGGCTGGGGTGAGGTAGCGGAGCCCCATCAGAGGAGAGGAAGCCCCGTGCCCTCCAGAGGGGCAGGAGCTCCCAGAGGAGGCTGAAGATCCAGCTGCAGTGAGTGAGGAACACCACGGGGAGGCGCGACTGGCCAAATCGCTCCAGGCCACAGGCTAGGGCTGCCAGGTGGGCGTAGGTCGGAGTGTAAGGGGAACAGGAGAAGGAAAGAGAGACAGGGGCACTGGTGGGAGACAGGATGTAGAGACCAAAGCCCGCACACCACTCATCGTCACGGTAAAAGCAGTAGCCTGACATGTGGATGCAGATAAAGGTGGACAGGTCAGAAAAAGGTGGCAGAAGCTGGAAGAAACGAGGCATCGAGGAAGCTGGAGTTAGCAGTCGGTTCTCCCTCAGCAGACCCTGGAGAAGGGTCAACTCCAGAACCTTCTTGCCCTTGTCCTGTACCAAAAGGGACCATCGAATCAACCATGCTTTGGAAACCCTGCGGCCCTCCCCCGCCTCAGGGTGGACAGGGGCCCGGGAGGCATAAGACAGGTCAAGGACCACTGGGGTGTCGCCAATGCAACGGGAAAAATGCTTGAGGGCCCAGGCCACGGCGTAGGGGCTGTCCCCTCCTGACTGGGGACCCTCACTCTCCTCATCAGGGAGGAGGGGCTTTGAGGTATAGGCGATCAGGTGCTTCCTCCCTGAGTGTTCCTGGTAGAGGATGGCCGTCAGGGCCACTTGGCTCACGGTCACCTCTAGGTGGAAGGGCAGCTGGGAGTCGGGCGCCGTCAGGCACAGGGCAGACACTAGAGCTCGCTTCAGAGCCAGGAAGGCTTTCTCATGTTCCTTGTCCCACCGCCAGTCCGGCTTCTGCTTGAGGAGGCTGTGCAGAGTGCCCATCAGGCCATCGTAGTCCGGGATGACATCCCGGTGGGACTCCGTAAAGCCCACGAAGAAGGAGAGTGCTGTGAAGTTGCTGGGGGTGGTCAGCTGTGCCAGCTGGGCAAGAACTTGTTGGCAGGGGGCCTTGCCGTCACAGGGGGTGCCCAAGTAGGGAGAGGCCACCCCCGGCAGGAGGTCAATGTCCAAGGCTCCGTCAGGGGGATCATGGAGGCTGAGGCACTGGAGGATCTCCTCGGAAAGAGACGGGCACTCAATTCTGAACGCTGATGCCAGGGAGGAGTCGAGGTCATCCCCCTCGGCCGACTGCAGCAGCTCCTGCCCTTCTCTCTGCTCCTTATCTTGCCTCTCCTCTTTCTCCTCCCTGACTTCTTCCACATTCTGTGACTCCTCGGAGGGCCTACAGTCAGGGTCACCACTCAATTCACAGATGCTGGCTGAGCTGGGGGGAAGGGTCTTCCACACCTTCAGGAAGTTGCCAATATCTGCATCCAACCTAGACCAAAGCAGGAGGAAAAGGGAGCAGGCAGCCCCACCCCAGAGGTCATCCAAAGGAAAAGGCATGTCCATGGACACCCCACCCCCAGGACCTCACCCCATGTCTCCGAGGCTGTGCTGAATGCCAGCCCTGGCCCTGTTAGTACTGGGCAACGCCGCAACACTAGAGATTCTTCCACCCTTTGAAAGCTCATAAAATCAAAACTGCATTGAGCATTAAGCTAGTTTGATTCCAGTGGTTCAACAAGCAAAGACTGGCAGCTTACAAGCAATCCCAGGATGAGCACTCCCTGGGGAGGTAACACAGGAAGGAGACCCCAAAACACGGCAGCCAGGCTCGGTCTCATTTCCAAACTGGTGAAATGAGACTGCGGGGCCAAGCTCAGGAAGAAGTGCCCTGTTAAAAGGTCCTCACCAAAGTCCAGGGGGACTAGAAGGTGGGTAGCAAGGTGATCTGCAGTGCATGGACACCAGAGAATCAGAGTTACTGCAAACCCATTCTGCCCACACAGCCAACTGACTTTGGAAAAGTCACATGAGTCTCAGATTTCTCCTCCATAGAGAGTGGTCATTCACACTGAACTCAAGTTAACTGCTGTACTGGCACCCCCCGCATAAACCAAAACCATCAAAGGGACCTTAACCAGATAATGAATACATCTGCTAAATGGGTACTCAGGTAATGAGTACCCATCCCACAGCCATCATAAAGGGTGCTATGTGAATTAGCATGGCATAGATCTAAAAAAATAGTAAGACACTGAACACAAAGGCCGGTAGTGGAAGGGTACGTACAGGACTGAAGGACCTGCACAAAATGTTAGAACAGTGCTTCAAGTGGGTTATGGAAGCATTAATATTTGGTGGAAATATAATGACATGAAAAAGTCAAATCACTCTATTCTCTATTAAGCTGGAGACTAATATTGGCAAGTAGTAGAGGGAGGTTTCTGGCCCGTCTAAGGAGGACCTGTGGGCAGGGGAGGCCGCACATATTACCTGTTGGGTTTCTTCAGGAACTCATCCAAGGTGGGGCCATCACGGCCCAGGGGGTCATCTGGTACCATAAAATGATTTCCGGCGAAAGTGAAAGGCAGCAGGCTGGGCCCAGAAGAGAAAAGATCAGGGTCATAGGTAAACCCTCTGCCCTGTTGCTTCTGGGCAAGGATACCTCCCAAGCCTCCTGGAAGGGGCTGAGGGGCCCTACTCCAAGGCCCCTCTCCCTGCGCCAACATCTGCCTGCCAGGGAGTGCCTGACATCAAGGGTGAAGAGTGGGCCACACCCCAGGGCGCCACCTCACCGATCTTTGACCGTGAGCTTCTTCGAATTGGTCATCAGGATGTGAATCCGCTCATTAGTGACGATGACACCATCCGTCTCCTCCGCCAGCTTTACCATGAACCTGCAGAAGCACACAAGCCACTATGCACCCAGGCACCAGTTCCCTCACTTTCTCTTTTCTCTGGGGAAATGAACTTTCAGCTCTACAGAGAAGTGTGCCAAACGAAATCCCCACCACCCACAGTCAGAGGGTCAGGGCTGCGGAGCACATGCCCTCCTCCCAGCAGCCACCTGGGATTGCCAGCAGGCCCTGCAAGGATGTGCACAGACTGTATCGGCAAGCACACGGCCCTGTTACATACACGGGCACACACAGACAGAAAAACATTCTCACTTTCTCACATGTTTACTTGATGCTTAATTTTTTGGATCTGTGAAACAAAGATAAAATCCTTAATTAATATTTCTTTAAGAATTAAGCTGGGGCTGGAGGAATGGCTCAGCGGTTAAAGCGCTTGAGCAAGCTCTAAGCCAAGCGCCAAGTACTCGAGTTCAATTCCCCAGCACCACATAAGCTGGGCGTGGTGGCGCACGCCTGTAATCCCAGCACTCAGGAGGCTGAGACAGGAGGATTGCTGTGAGTCCAAGGCCAGCCTGGGCTCTGAAGTGAATTCAGGACCAGCCTGGACCACAGAGTGAGACCCTGTCTCAAAAAAAAAAAGAAGAAGAAGAAGAAGAAGAAGAATGAAGCTGAATGAGATAGTGCATTTAAGGGTTTGGCTCCAAACTAGTCACATAACATACAAACATTCCAGTATTCCTCACCAATGCACAACATTCATATACAAGCCAAGACACATTACACATATCTAAATAAAATACATACATGAATATTTTAAAATCCATCCTTCTGGAGCTGGAGAAATGGCTCAGCAGTTAAAGGGCTTGCCTAGCAAGCGCTAAGTCAAGCACTAAGTACCCGAGCTCAATTCCCCAGCACCACATAAGCCTGGTGTGGTGGCGAACACCTATAATCCCAGCATGTGGGAGGCTGAGACAGGAGGATTGATGTTAAGTCCAAGGCCAGCCTGGGCTCCATAATGAGTTCAGGACCAGCCTGGGCTACAGAGGGAGACCCTGCCTCAAAAATAAATAACTAAATATCCATATTTCTAAGCATCACCTCTCACTTCTCCTCTGTGAAGGGCTGTGACCAGGAAAGAAAGCAAAGGCTACCTACATCTCAGCATTCTGGCTACCCCAGGCATGCTACTCCACATGTGCCCAGCAGAGGGCCTCCTGCAGAAAAGACACCTACTCTCAAACTCAGGACTGAATTTGGAGACACAGAATGATTCCACCAGGACCCCCAGAGCAGCCCTGCCCAGCCTTTTCTTGGACACCTCACTGAGGCACTGGACGCTAGTTGGATGCCATGGGAAAAATGGGAAGGAAACAGAACTTTTCCCTAATCCAAAACAGAGGTGCCCATTGAAGCCAAAGTCCTCGTCCAGCCAGTACCAATTCCAATCTAGAATAGTGACTATGGCAGGGCCTTCCTCACCCCAAAAGAAGCAGGGTCGCAGACTTCTCTGGGCACACTGGTCCTGCAGACTTGCTGGACAGTGGGTGCCTGGGATGGGGACCAGACACAGAGGCATTGGGGATTTTGGCAGTTCAGGCCAGGCTAACACCATGGCCAGAGCCCTGTCCAAGGCATCATCTATATCAGGGGTGGGAAAACTTTTCGGCCAAAGACCATTTAGACATTTTGACTCATTCGTGGGCCATACAAAATCATCAGCTTAGAAGTTGGCCCACTACATCTCATAAAACATTTAATTAACTCGCCCAAAAGGGACGGCTGAAACTGCTTCTCTCTGATGAGGCCTTGGCCAGGCCCAGTGATTTTGTGAACTACAGACATCCTGCAGACTATACCCTTCCCACCCACCCTAAGGTACCTGTGCTCATCTGGTCCAAAGTGGTCGGTGCCAAAGCACAGTCCACAGGGAAGAAAGCCAGTTAATGCGGAACCAGAGCACCAGAGTCCAGGGCAACATCGGGTTCGGGTAGAGCCAAACTCGAGCCCCTTGTGCCTCACCCCAGCTCCTCAGTCATGAGTCCCTGACATATGCGTCACGTTCCATTTGCTCAGAGAAGACACGACAGGGCTCCACCTGCCACCTCATGCAGGCACAATCTGAGCCCCACAGAGAGGTTGGGCCCTGGAGTTGGCGCACCTGTAATCATAGGTGGCAATCTTCTTGCCATTCTCCAGCTGGGAGGGGGTGATGGAGAGCATCTTGAGGGAGTGGAGCTTCGTCAGAAAGTGGCTTTCTGCGGGTGAGAGGCAGAAGACAAGGAGGGTCAGAGGAGGCGGTCGGAGGAGAGGCCACGGGGGAGTGGTGGGAAGTGGGGCGGAAAGGTGAGAAGCATGGCGCTGCGGGCCAAGTGGACACCTTACCTCTCACCCTTCGAGTCTTCCTCAGCTGCCAGGTGGGGACGAACACGGTGATCTCTCGGTGTCCCCGGTTCCAGAAATACTGCGCTGCCATGGCAATGCCTCGACAGGAGAAGAAATGCTGGAGACCGTGCCTGTGGGGACAGGGAAGGAAGGGAGCAACTTCCCAGACACCGGAGCAGGACCGTGCCTCAGCGCTCCGCCGCAGAGCCCCCCAGGACTGCCAGGAGGCCATGCCGGGCGACCACTTTCAGCATCGAAGACATCAACATCCTTCTCCCTGACCTCCGTCCTCAGACATCTTGTGACCAGCTCACAGGTGCAGCGTACTTCCAGACACTGAATGTGTGTATGTGTGTGCATGCAAACGGGTCATCAAAGAAAAGAGGAGAAAGGTAGCCCCTATACTCAAAGAACTCTGTTTTTTGTTCACTTGTTTTGAGACAGGGTCTCGCTCTGTAGCCCAGGCTGGCCTTGGACTCACGGCAATCCACCTGCCTCAGCCTTCCAAGTGCTGGGATTACAGGCATGTACCGTTAAGCCGGCTTTATGTGGGGCTGGGGGATTGAACTCAGGGCCTTGCACTTGCAAGGCAAGTATCAAAGAGCTCTGTTTTCAAGCTTCAAGAAACAAATTCCCTGACTACCTACTGTGTACGGACAATGTGTTCAGCATGTACAGACACGAAGCCAAAGGCTAGCCCAGCCCCTGACCGACTCAAGGAACTTGGGCATAATGCTTCACCTCTAAGTCTGCATCTGCCTCTACCAAAAGGGAAGAACAGAAATCTACTGCCACCAGGCTGCTGTGAGAACCGGATACACACTGCCCAGCACACAGTGGCCACTCAATGGGCCACCTCCCTCCCATCTTTTCTCCCATATGAGCCTTATGCTGTCGATATGTGGTCAAGAAGAATGCCCACACTCGATGGCGCCCAGACACCCTGCCCCGGATTCCCAGCATCCCCAGCCCAGCCCATGCTCACAGCTACTCACACCATGGCCACGCTGCTGCCGTCAATGACCACTCGCCGCAGCTCCTGATTCCCAGGTTCCTCTGACAAGTTCAACTCGAAGGGTGTGTTCAGGGCCTCGTGGTACCTCTGGAAACTGGTCACTGTGCTGTTTGCCTGAAGGTGGCGAGGTGATTGTCTTGGGGCACCCTCCCAAGCCCCAAGGAGTCCTTCCATCTGGAACTGGTGCTTGCCGCTGAGGGCCGAGGTGCTGCTGGGCTGGGGACCCTGTCTCCCAGGCTCCCCCTGGCCCTTCGGTAAGGACGCATTACCCCCTGGCGAAGGCTGGACCTCACTCAGAGGTTGAACTACATCCAAGGATATGCCTGTGTTTGTGGGCATCCTCTTGGCTGCAGGTGCTTTGGGAACTCTGGAGGCTTTAGAAGCAGATGCTTTAGTGGTTGAAGATGTTTTGGGAGCCGCAGGTGCTTTGGGAGCCACAGATCCTGTTTTAGTCACAGGTGCAGTTTGGGCTTTGAGTGTTTTGGGACTTGCAGGTGATGTTTTGGCTGCAGGCATCTTCTGAGCCATGGCAGTTTCTGGAGGCATGGGCAAGACCTGAGCTGCTGGTGCCGATGCTGGTTGATCTACAACTGCTTTCTGAACTGGAGGCATTACTTGAGCTGCAAACTTTGTTGTAGCCAAAGGCACTTTGGGAGCTGCAGCCTCTTCGTGCACTGCCGGCGTCACTTGAGCCGTAGGCACTGTGGGGGCGACAGGCTGCTCTTGTGTTATGGGTGGGCCTTCCACTTCGGGGGCTGCTGCAGCCATGGGCACTCTGAGAGTTTCAGGCACTGTCTGAGCTTCAAGTACTGACGGGGCTATCAGTCCCCCTTGAGCCATGGGCCTTCCTTGAGCTGTAGGCATCTGCTGCTCCGTAGATGGCACAGAAGAGGGCCCCCTTTCCAGTCCCTTACAATCAGGCTGCACACTTCCCTGGCCCCCAGGCTCACTTCCAGCTTGTAGTTGGGGTGTCAAGGCTGAAGGTGGGCCTATCTGTGGAGTTCCTGGGCTAGCCTGGTCCTTTACACATGAGCCCCCAGGAACCACCAGTAAACTCATGACTTTTGGGGGAGTCTCTGGCCTCGGGCAGTTCTGTAGAGTTGCTTCTCCTCCCAGCTCCCCATCTGGTCTACAAGCCAGGCTTTCTGCACTGGGCAGAGGGGTCAGTTCCTTCTGCTTCCATTCCAAATTTAAGGGCAAAGCACTCTGCCCCGGTAGCTTTAGATGAATGGGCCCCAAGGGCCTTTGCCAGAAGGGGAGATTGAAGCACGCCTGGGACAAGAGCCAGGCCAGGTGCAGAGAATGCAGCTCATTGATCCTCCAGAAGGTTGCGGCAATAGTCCCCGGCCACAAGGGCCCAAAGGCTGGCCGTGGGGCCCAGGCCTTCCAGGACGGACACACGCTCAGGGCTGACACCCGGGACTGGAAGGGGAGTTTCTCCTCCACCCTCTGAACCTGTCTTTGCTGCGACGAGGACTGCGTGTGGTTCACAGAGACCTGGATGCTGGTGGCTTGCACTGGCCTTTCCTCTCGAGCACTCTCCGTGCCGCCATGGCTGTTGGAACCGACCCTGGAGGAAGCCCAAGTTTGTTGAAAAGGTGAGAAAGCCAGTTCAGTCCCAAACCATTACTAGTTCCTTGGGGGAGAGGGGCAGGGGTAGGGTCAGAGAGGCCAGGCTCATTCACCAGAACTTACCGTATCAGCTGGTGTGCTGTCTCCTGTGGTGTGTTCTGGGCAGGGATCATGGACCTGGTGGCTTCCAGGCTGCTTAATCCTTTTGCATTTTCTGGGGTCCCATTCTGAAGAATCCCCACTTCCAGGACGGTCCCAGGAGCCTCTCCCGCAGAACCTTTGGCTGCGTTTTCTTTTTGCTGCTGGGGAGCGCAGATCAGGACCTCTGGGTCGGAGCGGGGATTAGAGATGCCGAAGTGGCTGAGCCACTCAATGATATCCTCCTTGCCTGCGGCATCCCGCACCAGGCTCAGCAGCAGCTCCTGGACAGCTGGGGGCAGCTGCAGCAGGTCCCCTGCGTACTGATCACCACGGATCCACACCAAGGCCCCAAAAGCCCGCGTCACCTCAGCCTCCCAGACCCCACGAGGGGTCAGCAGAGGGGCAGGGCCCCAACGCAGCCGTGCCACCAGCTCCTCCAGCCAGTTCTGGATCATGGTGAAAGATTCGGTGAGCCCACCTACCATCAGGGAGCCAGGGCGACCAGGCACCAGATAGGCGAGGGTGCTCCAGCAGAGGCAGTCCAAAAAGAGACCCTGAGCCCCCAGGAAGGCACAGTGCAGCGTTGGTGGGTAGCGGACTTCCTTCCACAGCTCTGGGTTACACAGGCCCTTCAAATACTCCTGGGCACATGGGGAGAGCCAAAGGAAGCCAGGCTGTTACAGGCCTGCCCACCCTGCCACCCAGCCCCTTGCTGAGCACATGGCCTCCTGGCATGGTTTGGACCTGAAATGTCCCCACAAAAGCCTCATGTATTTGGATATTGTAGAAAACCCACAGACTTCATGTACTATTTATTAAAAGGTGGGACCTGGTTGGAAGGAGTGGATCACTGGGGTCTGACTTTGACACCAGAGCTCCTTTTACCCTTTCTGGCTAACTTCATAGTGACTTAATGCAGAAGGGACAGACCACTGGGCTTGACCTGGAAGGACATCTGCTAGCTCCGCCCTGCCTTGTCCACCAGGCCTCCTGTCTGTCATGCCATGAACAGCTTCTCTCCCACTAGGCTCAGCCATGTGCTTCCACTAGCTAAAATAATCTTTCCTCCCTTAAGTTATGGATGTCAAGTACTCTGTCCCAGGAATGAAGAAGTTAGTAAGATACCTCCCCTTGCCCCTTATCCCAGGGCAGTCAGGCTCTCTCCAAACCTGCCCCCTCACATACTCACTTTTCTCCAGCAAATATTGATGGAATGAGAGAGACCAGAGGGATAGAAAAGAAAAAACCCAGGCCTGGAGTTAAGGGACCTGGTTCTAGTTCCCACTTGGCCTTTACAAATTAGTACTGTGGGAAATCTTCCCAGGGCCTCTGTCTCTTCACTAAAAAAAAAGGCAGGTTAAACTAGATGCTCTTGGGTCTAGTTCTCCTCTGACATTCCAGAACTGCGAGACAGCTACAAGCCAAGGGACCACATACTCTCTCCATGAGCCAGGAACTCGGGCAGCCTCAAGTAAGTTATTTATTCCCCTCTCCAGTTTGACTTTCTCCATCTATACAATGGGGATAATTATAGCTCCTACCACATTAGGCCCCTGGAAGTTTCAGCAAGCTAACATAGGAAGTGTCAGGACAGTGCTCCACACAGCCTGTTCCCATTCTGCAGACTCAGAATGGCTGTGATACCCGCCTAAAGACACACAGTCTGAGAGTGACAGAGTGAGAATCACAACTCACATCTGCCTAACTTTGAAACTGGAGCTCTTTCTACTCTTTCTGGCTAACGGCACGGTGATTATCAGTTAATTTTGTGGGATTATGGCTTAATCCCCTTCCATAAGGTCTCTAACAAAACCTGTACTCTTAACCATGGTGATTCTATTGCCCGAAGGAGACAGAGGGGAAGATAAGATGTTGGGCCAGTGTTCGGGGGAAAGCTCCACAGACATGCACAGTGTCTAACCAGAAGGTAGGATTCTAGCTCTGTAGCCAATTGATTTTGCAGGGAGAGGGCTTGGGAGAGACTGGGTCATCCACTCTTTGGCTGAGTCCCACCAGCACAGCCCCACACGCTCTAAGGAAACATAAGCAGTCCCTCTCAACCTATCAGTCCACGAGGACTGCATCCACCCTGGTCTCTCTCTAAATCCCTGTGTCTGTGACAATCATCCTTCTTCCTGCTTTCGCCTGAGTTTCATTAGGGAACTGATGCTCTGTCTGGGATCTGCAATAGCCATCCTGAAGACCTTGCCATACCTCTGCCCAGAACCTAGTCACCCGTTCCTGCTCAGGGTTATGCAGACCTCTTCTACTCATCGTCCCCCATAGACTCGCAACCTCTGCCCAGGAGACTCAAAATACATCCAGGTGTAACCTCTTCAACCAGTCAAAAATGGCACAAAATCTGAAGGACGTCATATGCCAGCCCCTCACGTGGTCCTATACCTGGCAAGGCAAAGTCTAATCGGGTGAAAATCATTCTTACCTTAACAAATGTCCCCATCTCATGCCCCTGACATCCTAACAACCTGAAAATAATACATAAACTGAACAGGTGTGTTGGAGGAGAAAATTAACAGGGTTTTTTTTTAAATTTATGATATTTACTGTTCCATAAGCCATTCAATATTTTTGACTGAAAGATGAACTGATACAATTTTTAAATAATCTGAACCAAAACTTATTTAGAGTTACTATATGCCAGACACATAAAACATGTTATTGTACTTATTCTTCTATCATCCCTACAAGGAAATAGCCATTATTTACATTTTAAATGAGAAAGAAAGACCACGTGCCTAAGATCAGATCACACAGGCTAAGATACTCAGAACTCTGCCGTCAAAGACTAGGTCCTTAACCTTGATGCTACTAATCTTGAAAAACAAGAGAAGATGAGGAAAAAATACACATTTACAGCATAGAAAATACCTGGAACAACTTGACTGCCTAGAGCCCACCCAGATCCTTTTCCTCCAAAAGAAGAAAAGGTACAGAAGAAATAGGGGCCACTGGATAGATAGATGATACAGAGGAATAGAAAAAGGACCAAAAAAAGAGCAACTTATTTGTGAAAAATATATTGCCCAGTGTTCCACAGATCCTATTATGATTTGAATCTGAAGCATCCCCCAAAAGCCTCGTGTGTTTGGAAGATGACTGAGTTCTGGGTGTCGACTGGAGGTCGTGAATAGTCTGTGAGCTAAAGAAAAGAGGAACACGTTTTTCTGCTGTTGGGAGGTGTGGTCTCGTTGGAAGGGGCGGATCACTGAAGGGATGGCTTGGAAGGATATATTCTTGTCCCAGCTTCTCCCCAAGTCCCTCTCCTTCCTCTTGGCATGTCATGAGCACCAAACAGCCATTGCCAGCCAGCCATGAATCGACTGAGACACCTGCTTTGTCATTCAAAGTACTTCACCTCTGACTTCAGATTGTCAAAATTCAGTTATCATTCATTACGCTTTTTTTCCCAAACCACCACAACTCACACTCCAGAGTACTCAAAAGGCTCATAAAATGACAGCACCAAGAACTTTAATTGGAAGTGGAGAAAAACAGGAAACAAGGCCCAGGTCTTGGAGAAGCAGATTGATCTGGAAGCCCAACTACCTGCCACTGCACACACAGAAGCTGGACCAGGACCTCTTCATCTGCTGGAAGTTTGTTCTTGACACAGTGGAAAATAAAGTCTTAGGACTGGGGGTTGAACAGCACCCTGGAAGGTGTGGGTACCATATAAAACTGGAAAAGGAAGAAAGAAGGCCTAATAATATTGTACACAATGGCAATGAATGCCAAGAAGCTCAATCTTTCCATTCAGAGATTCAACAGACAGATCCTGACTCTGATCCTGGAGAAGAGAGAAACATGTCCTAGAAAATCTGACCAGCGCAAGAGCAAAGATCTCATGATCATGAAAGAGGTTCCCTAACAGATGTTGTTCCCAAATCTGTGTACAAGTATGCTCAAAATCAACAAGCTTCATCCATGGTCTCAGCTCTCAACCATTTTTTTTTTTTTGTCCTTCACAATTAATTATGCAGGGATCACCAGGTACACGAAGGAACTGCTTATAAAGCACAGAGACCAGGATTTTTAAAAAGAAAATTGAAAGAAATAAAACACTAGGAAGAAGAAAACTTTAAAAAGTTTACTATTATTATTCTCCTCAGAGAGATCGTAAAGAAGACGATATACACTACATAAAAATACGACAGTGCTTTCAAGTCACTCTAGACTTTAAGAATTTGAAGGCACAATGAAACACCCAGGACTGCTAAAGTTGAGGAAATCTTCAGAAAGCAGAGCAAAAAGACAGAGTTGGAAAATAAGAGAGAGAAAAACATAAGTAAAAAACCTCCAGAAAGCTTAATGTCTAATAGACTAAAAGGGCGGAGGGAGAAACCGACAAAGCAGTTCCTCCCAAATTTCCTAGATCTGTCACCCATGAAGTTCAGACAGAAAGAAGGCCACTGAGTATGAAGGTAAATGGATGGGAATGGACCCACACAAAAAAAAGGAGTCTCAACAGGAAGCCTCAGAACACTGGAGAAAACTGCAAACGTCCAAGGACAGAAACAGCTCCTGCAGAGGACGAAGGCCCAGAACAGATTCACGCTTCTCGAAGGCAGTAAGGTCAATGGAACACTGCCTTCCCATTTCTGAAGGAAAATAACTTCCACTTATTCTCTACTGCAGCCAACTATCGATCACATGACCCTCAGGTATGCAACCTAGACAAGCGTATATGCAGCACGTTTGTCTTCCTATAAAACATTTCTTAGAAAGCCATTTTTCTTAGTCCTTCTTCCATCACCATAGCAAAATAGCACACACTGACTAATTTACAATGAACAGAAATGTGTTTGGCTCATGGTTCTGGAGGTTGGAAAGCGCAGCCCTGGCGAGGGCCTCTGAGCTGTGTCATAGCACAGCAGAAGGCAGGACAGTGCAAGAAACAGAGGAAAGGGCAAGAGGAACCCAAACTTACACCCATCCCGGGATAAGAAGCACATTTCCGTGGCGATGGCGTTAATGCACTCCTGAGTACAGAGCCATCCTGGCCTGTCACCGCCTAAGGGACCCGCCTCTTAGTGCCACTGCAATGGCAACACACCTTAACATAAGTTTTGGAAGAGGCACGTGAACTACAGCACTACTGCAGAGCAATTGTTTAGCAAAGCAAGGAAGGAAATCTAATACAAAAAAAACAAAGGAGCAAAGCCGGCCTGGTGGCCTTGGCCTGTAATTCCTGCACTCTGGAGACAGAGGCAAGAGGTTCTGGAGTGTGAGCCCCGCCTAGACAACCCAGCAACTTAGTGACACCCTCTTTCAAAATTTAAAAAATAAACAAATAAATAAATAAAAATAGGCCGGGGATATAGCTTAGTGTGAAGGCTCTGGGCTCCGTTTTCAGTACCACAAAAAAGCAAAGATTATTGCCAACATAATAATGAAATCTCAGAACTTACCAATTTTAACAAATTATTATTGACCACTGACTGCCTGCCAGGCACTATTTTAGACTGTCATTACAGAGGGCAAGGAGTTTAAATTGAGTATGACTTAAGAGTCAAGACTGTTGAGCCAGGTATGGTGACACCCACCTGTATTCCTGGCACTCTGGGAGGCTATGGATGATCACAAATTTAAGCCTAAGCTTGGCACTTTGGTGACCTGGTGAGGCCCTATCTCAAAATAAAAAATAAACAGGGCTGGGCACATAGCTCAAAGCAAAAGCCCTAGGTTTATCCCCCATGCCTCACACAAAACACAGTGTTGTAGCAAAAGACAGGCTGATAACTGTGTTCAAAATTTTGACTTTTTTTTTGAGACGGGTCTCACTCTGTAACCCAAGCTGGTCCTGAACTCACTATGAAACCCATGCTGGCCTTGAACTCACAGCCATCCTCCTCCTGCCTCAGCCTCTTGAGTGCTGGGATTACAGAAGTGTGCCACCATGCCCAGTTTATGTAGTGCTGGGGAATTGAACTTCGGTACTTTGCACTTGCTAGACAAGTGCTTTAACCACCGAGCCATTCCTCTAGCCCCAAGAAAAACGTTAAGATGGCAGAGCAGCAGGAGCCAAGTCCAGAGCTTCCCTGAACACAACCAACTTCATAGCTCTGTTCACTGTACAGCACAGACTGCTCAACTTTCATCACTAGTCAGCAAGCCTTGCACTGCCCCGGAGCTCTAGAACCCAGAATCAGAATTATCTCCACTCTCGCTGCTCTCCCTGGGCTGCCATCACCTCCTTCCACAATCTCCAACAGGAAAGAAGCAAGTTCATGCCACCCAGCGCATCTTCCCATCGCTGCCAGCGAGGAGGAGGGTTGAACAGGGCTTGTCGCTGGGATCCACTGGAAACTGTTAAAACTCCATGCAGATTTCACCTGAGATATACCAGGCTTTCCCAGAATTTGTTTTGCATCTTGGCAGTGTGATGTACAGCCATGCCTTTAGTTTTCTCTAAGTCTCACCACTACAAAACAAGTTAAAGATACTACAGTTTGTTTACAGAGCCTCAGCTAAATAGCCAAGTGCCTATGATATAAAAACACACTGAGGCTGCTATCCAGATGAACCTGTACTCTTCAAGACCCTGTTGTATACCAAGTTCCTCTGAATTGAAATTTTTTTCTTGGGAGAGGAGGGAAAAGGGAATGAGATCCAGGAAATAAACAATCTTCGGGTCATGGAAAGCTTCTGAAAGTTACAAGATCTCAAGGTTCCTCCTCAAGAATACAGAAGCAGTGAACAATTGCTTCAGAGGTGACTTGCCTGGCTGAGCTGCCTGCAAGTCACGCTGTGAGCCCGAGAGATGCAGCTTCTGAGTGTCACCCATGCTGGGATGGGCTTTGCTGTGACCCCGCCACCTCTGGGTTGTTCATGTCCCAGTAATAATCCCTCACCCACACTCTTCTGAGTAACCTCAATAAACTCACTGGTTCACCACGTTGGATTTGGTGCAATCACGACTTTAATCTGTTATCTCTCACCCTGTCAGAGGAAGAGATGTTTGTTCACATCTTTTTGGAAAAAATTTAATACACAGACCCTTCTCCACTTACACCCAAATAAGTCACCCTGCCCCCACCTGTCTTCCCACACTGCAACCTCTACCAGTGGACTGGGCACAAAGTGAAAGATTCTGTACCCATGACGCTAGAAACGGAGTCAGTCACGCCATATTCATACAGAAGCCACAAGATATCCTTAAGGTTAGGAAAGCACTTATGTAGCACTGACTCCAAGTCCTGTCATTTTACAAACATGGACACCAAGACTCAGAGAAGGAAAAGGATTTTCTGAGTTAGGTAGCTCGTTAGTAACAATAATACCTGACACCTATCCCGATAGCTCTCACATTTTGCAAAAATACTTAAGCGTGCCCTGTTCCAACTGTGACGATGCTGCTATGAAAGGGGTCTTACATCGTTTTGTAAATAAGAAAAATGTCTCGAGAGAGAGAGCGAATAATTCGACTCAAGTCCCTCAGTTACAGCTGTGCACAGTGGCACACACCTGTAGGCTTAACTACTTAGAAGGTTAAGGCAAGATGACAAGTTCCTGGGCAGCCCTGGCAATTTTGTGAGTCTGCTTCAAAATGAAATAAAAAGGGCTGGGATGTAGCTCGCTGCTCCCTGGGTTCAATCCCCAGTACCAACAAAACGCATTAAAGGTAGAGAGTCCCAATCTCACTCCACCACATTCCTCTATCTGGGCCGTATTTTGGTGAAATCACGTCAAATCCAGATCTCCTAACCCCTAGGACAAAAACTCATCCTCTTCATCTTCCCTCTCCTGCCTCAAAATCTCTCCTTTTTGCTCATCTATGTGACAAGGGAAGGAGTTACCCAGAACCCCTTCACATCAGCAGTGCCTTTCTTGGGGAAATGGAGGCTGGGTACGGCAAGTGCAAGAGTCCTAGTGTCCATGAGCAGGGCCTGGAGTGGGGACCTCGGGTGTGAGGATCCGCGGCCCACAGAACCCTGAGGCCGCAGTAGGGCTGGAGAAACTGGCCAGGATTTAAGCAGACAGCAGGGGAGCAAGGCATCTCAGAAACTACCACCCCAGCAGGACCGGGTGATGCAAACTGTTAATCCCAACACTCTGGAAGTTTGAGGAAGGAGGGTCACAAGTTGGAGCTCAATCTGGGCAACTTAATGACTGAGCAAGACCTTGTATCAACATAAAAAATAAAAAAGGTCTGGGGATGTAGCTCAGTGCAGAGGCCCTAGATTCAATCTAGGCACAGGAAAAAAAAAAAAACTGTGCTATTCCATATCAGTGTGTTATATTACAGTAACAAGATTAGAACCCAAAAGGCTCTTCTTACTAACCTATCCTGTGCCAGATGCAGAAATTTCTTACTCTTTGGGAATCCTGTACATCTCGTCTCTGGGCAGACAATCCCCTCAACACACACACACACACACACACACACACACACACACACACACACCCTTTCTCCGTCAGAATTAGAAAAACTGCTGTCTCAGCAGCAGCTCCACCCGGGACTGGTGGGAGGCCCTCCCCAGTAAGCCTGCCCTCCTGGCTGTGTTCTGGGCCTCCCAGCAGGGTGCAGAAGGGGCATGTGTGCCTCCGAGGGTGCGCCCACGTGTTCGTGGGCGCGTGCATGTGTGTGTGTCTGGTGGCCTGGGACACACAGAGCCTGTAGCAGGCCTATCAGGAAGAGATAAGGCAAGGGAATCTGGGGAAAGAGGGAGAGCATTGCTGTGTGATTGGGGGCGGACCTGAGAGGCCCAGGCACACAAGCTTGTGAGCCAAGCCAGGGAGAAGGAAAACACCAGCCCAACAAGCCTTGACTTGGCCGGTCCATCATCCAGCCCCACACAGCGGACTCCTTCCTCTGAAAGCTCATAGTCCTCCTAAATTCTCCTCCCCAGGGACTGGGGTCTTCCTCTCCTAGAGCCCCTTCAGGAGGTTGCCCAGAGCATCGAGAGAGTGAGGCAGGCCACCTAGATCCTGGGTTCTGGTGCAATCCCACCACCCCACACCTACCTGACCCCGAGGACTCAGGCAGGCTCCTCACCCTCTCTGGTCTCCAGTGCCTCCTCTTTAAACGCCAACATTGCTCCAGGAGTGTCTCTACGGGCCCCTCCAGTCCTAGAACCCAGCAAGGCCGCCCAGGATTTAAGAAGACAGAGGAATGTAGGCCTTGCAGAGTCTTGGTGGCGCACAAAGAGATGACGCAAAGGCCACGGAAATACAAGCCCTTTAAGTTGCTCCCCAGACGGGAAGCAGCGCCCTGAACCCAGAGGCCTAGCTAGAGAACGCCTGAGGGAGCCGGCCCGTGCAGGCTCTCCCAAGGCACCGGAGGGACAGGAGTGACACGCAACAGAGGGGTGGGGAGAAGAGAAAGGGGGCGCCCGAGGGAAGGAGCCGGCGCAGCAGACGTGGACGGCGGAGGGTGGCCCAGCACCTGCAAGCCCGCTGCCCACCGAGGCCGGGGACTCGGGGACCCCACCCCCGGGGTGAGGAGGGGACGGATCAGGCTGGAAGGCGGGTGGAGAGCGGCTGTTTACCTTGGCTTTGCTGGTGTTCTCCCGGGGCCCCTCGAGCTGCAGCCAGCAGTAGGGGTTGTCGGGACGGCTCTGGAAGGCGTTCAGCTTGACCCCGAAGACGCGCTGCACTTGCAGCCGCTGTCGCTGCACCCGAGGTTTCGATTTTGTCGGCACCATGAACCATTCCTGCGCCGGGGGGTCCCCCCCGGACAGGAGCATGGCTGCCCGGCCGCCCCGGGAAGCGGCGGCAGACGGTGTCAGCAGGCCCCCAGCACGCGCGGCGCGCCCCCCGGCCGGCCGGTCCTCCGGCGCTGGAACCCCCGGCCGCGGCTCGGGCGCCGGCGCTCCGGGCTCCGTCCCCCCGCGCGGCCGCGCCTGCCACAGGCTCCTCCTGCCCCGGGCTGCGGCGGGGGTGGGACCGGCGCCTCCGCCCTCCGTCCCGCCCCCGCGCCGATGCCCCCGCCGCCCGGCCCGTCCCTCCCGGACGAGCTCTCGCTCCGCGGGGTCGCCGAGAGGGGCGCGGGAGGCGGGGAGGGAGGGCGGGGCGGAGGCGCCTTTGGGCCGGAATCCAAGGGTCTACGTTAGTTTCCCTCCACGTTCTCCTCTCCCTGGAAGCCAGCTCTGCGCTTCTGCCTTCAGGGGCCCTTTTTGGAGACCTGAAACAGGGCCACCACCCCCACCCCGCGATCCCCCAGGCCTCCTGAAGAACGGGGACCTCGGCCACCCTTCCCTAGGAGGAAAGGGTTAAGGGAGAACAGGGTGGGGAGCGCGGAGAGGCTGGGGCCGGAGGAAACTCTGGGCTGGACACCAAGCAGGAAGGAAAAAGCAACAGCCCTGACTCCCCGCCCCCCACTGGAGGCTGGGACAGCCTGCGACTGGCAGGCAGCCCAGACCCTCCTGAAGCCCCCCAAGACTGGAGGGGCAGGGGCAGTTGCCAGAGTTTCGGACTTGAGCTGTTCATGAAAGCCCTTGTTAGCTGGTGCGAGCCGCGCTGTGGGGAGAGGGACGTGGGCCAGCAGCATCTGGTCAGGAACTTAACCTCTGAGGTCTCCTTCCACTCTTGACCCACAGCCAGCCCCACAGTCGGCAGATCGGCGGCTTCAGCGGTCTGGGAGTACCCGGCCTGGGGAGGAGGGGGCCTTCAGAACCCAGGCCCTGCGGGCCAGCTCAGCACCCACAGCACCTCCCAGGGCCCTTGGCGCCCTGGAGGCAGGGTCTGAGCTGGGACCTCACTCTGCCGAACAAGGCTGTCAGCCTGATAGGTATGGCCCTGCCTGTGGGACAAAGGGCAGCAGATTTTGAGTCAGGCTGGCGCTGGGACATCTTGGCCGCAGGGCCAGCTGTGTGCTGTGGACAGACAAGGATGAGAGAGCCCCACAGCAAGGACGGCGCCCATCTGGGAGGAGGAGAGGGCTCAGGCTACTGGGTGGGCCTCTCAGCCCCTCAGACCCCACCAGAGCCTTGCAACAGAGAGCCGCAGAGAAGGTTCTCCACTTTTCTCCGCCCTTCCCGCCCCTGACTGTGTTCTCTTCACGCAAGCAGCTTCTACCTGGCGCTTCAGTTTCTCCTGAGCAAGGTGAGAGCCACTCACCGCGCTCCTCATTCCTCTTCTGAATGAATGGTTAACTCCTGCGGCCCTCTTCCAACTGGCTGTGGGCCCTGAGCAGGGTGTTCCTCCTCAAGGAAAACCCCTGGGGCTTAATCCTGTGTTCAAGGGCAAGACCTGGTCAAGCTTAGAGGTTAGTTCCTCCATAGACAGGTAGAGTATCATTAACTTAAACTCTCATGCCTCTATTTCCTTAGCTCATGAATATGGGGTTAATAATAGCTACAGCATAGGTTGTGAATCCTATCACCCAGCAAAGTACCTGGCCTGTGCCCAGCCAATAAGTGTTCATTTCTCTTTCCCAGATCTTGTCTCTCCTACCTGAGTTCTGATCCAGGTGTCACCATGCCATGCCAGAGATCCTCTCTTCCTTTTCTCATCTGTTCTGCTAACTCACTCCCCACTTCCTAGCTATTTACCTGGACACAGTGGACTCTGCCAGATAGACTGGTTCTCACAGAGCTCTGCCGTGAATGAATTGTGAATGGCTAAAGCAGATAACTAGATTCCTTGACCTTTCAGGACTTCCTCATCTGAGTTCATTCATTAGACCAAGTTCATTCAACAATTTTAACACCTATTTATTGATTACCTATATGAGGAAGGCCCTGGGAGTATAGCACTGACTAAGATGATATTTCCTTGCCCTGTGGAATGAGAAAAGAAAGGAAAAGAGTAGAATTTCAGGGAATGATAAAACTCTACTAGAAGTAAAGCAAGGTGGAAAAAACTTCGATGGGCATTCACCCTGGCACGGTGAGTATTTCAGCTAAGGGAGAAAAAGAATGTGGGCAGGGAGGTGGCAGTAAGCTAAACACTTAATCGTTTTTGATCCAAGTTTCTCCTCAGCTCAAATACATTTCTTACTGAATATTCAAGGTTAAGGCTTGAGAGTGTTGAAGGCCTTCTGCAACCCAGCCCAAGTTTATCTTCTCAACAATGTCTAGAAGAATCCCAGCTCAAGTGTTGGTAGAATTCGATGGTTCTTGGTTTGTCAGCAGTAAGAAGCATTGCTTGTTAGGAGTCTGTTTGCATAGGAGCAACAGGTCTCCAAGGAGAAAGCTCACCTTGATTAAAGGAAGAGCCTGCAATGGGAGCTTTGGCAGAGTGATCAATTCTAGTCCTCCAGTGCTCAAAGGGACAGGCGTCCCTTTCTCTGTGGCCCGGCTTACTCAAACCCACTTGGTGACTCCTCAGCAGTGACTTTCCAGCACCATTGGCCATGCAGCCGTTCACTAACGGCAGTAGAATATAGTGCTTAAAGCATTACCACGGATATTTCCAGATGAGAGGTGACATCCCAGCTCTAAAAATGCAGAACTCCTCAACCTTAAGCAGTAGTGGGTTCCATGATGAGCTAGAGGTGGAATATCTAAATGAGCCAGCATTTACTCAGCTTCTGAAACTTGTTGCTGAATCTGCCCCCTTTTAAAGAAAAACACAATAAAACTATGTTTATGTAAAATCTAATTTTGCTTTTGTGTTAACAACTGTGGTAGACTGCAAAATGCAGACACGATTCCTCCCATTCCAATGGGCAAATCCTTTGCAATGTGATGTTGATCTTCCCCTCCAATCAGAAGTGGAATGTATTCTTTCTCCTCTTTCTCTCTCTCTTTCTCTCTCCTCTCTCGCCTGAACTTGTAACTTGGGTTGACCAATAGGATGTAGAACATGTGACATTTACAACACTGAACCAAGACCTTGACCTTGGCTTTGGCTCTCTTGGAATGCCCTGCTCTCATGTAAGGGAGCCCAGGACAGTCAGAAGAAGCATGAGACCCTGTATGAAAAGAGGTTATACTGTCACAGAAAAGCAAAGTCATCCCAGCCAGCCTTACCAAATAACCCACAGCCCTCAGACCTGGAAGCCAGGATCGCTTAGCTGACCCATACATTGAATAAAGTCTGCTTGAATGTGCCAGGATAAGTTCAGCAGGTGAACCACCAGGGTACCTCACAGGACTGTGAGGAAAAGTAAATCATTATTGTTTTAAGCCTTAATTGGAGTATTTGTTACATATCAATAGTTTCTAACAGACAAATCATCAAAGCACCTCACCAATTAAGTAAACACCTTAAGGTAACCAGTGAGTTTTCCCTTCTGTGTAAACTCCTTGAGGACAGGAATTACATCCTACTGCTCTTGGTAATGTGCTTGCTTCAGCAGCACACATGCCAAAATTGATGCTGGTGTCCCCATTGCTTCTATGTGCCTTGTACTCGATACTGAATGAATCCTTTGTGAACAAACTCATGAAGCTAAGTGACAATTTCCTGTCACAGCCATGGGCAGCCTTGAGGATAGAGCCTAATCTCATATGCATTTTTAATCCCTGCAGAGATTGACATTTTTTTCCCTGGGTGTTCTAAAATCCTGTATTAGCCAGAGTTCTCCAAATAAACAGATCTAATAGGAAAGAGAGAGAGAGAGAGAGAGAGAGAGAGAGAGTCTCTGAGAGTTGAATCACATGATGATAGAGGTCAAGTAGTCCCATAATTGCAAGCTGGGAACTAGGAAAGCCAGCGGTGTCAGGCCAAGTTTGAAGACTACACGAGAGAGAGAGAGAGAGAGAGAGAGAGAGAGAGAGAGAGAGAGAGAGAGAGAAAATATGCCCTTGTTCCAACTCTTTGCTCCACTCAGTCCCTCAGTGGATAGGGTGATACCCACCCACGTTGGTTAGAACAGATCTTTTTCCTCACTCTCCTGATTCAAAAGTAGCTGTTCTCTTCCAGAAGCATTCTCACAGACACCCACAGAAATAGTATTTTACCAGTTTTCTGGGCAACCCATGGCCCAGTCTAATTGATACAGAACCACTACAAACCCTCATGAAAAGAAAATCTGTAATTGAGTAACAAAGTGGAATTTGTGGTCACTAACGAATAATTGAGCCAATGAGCATTTTGAGGACCATGTGCTACATCTTGAGAGAAAAAGGAAAGCTCATCCTGACCAAATACATCCTCAAAGAGACTGTCACGGTTTGAACCGGAATGTCCCCCAGAAAGCCTTGTGTACGTGCGCGATGACTACATCACGGTGGTGCCATACTTATCAGTGGGTTGATCCATTGATAGTTTCATGTGCTGTTTAGAGGCAAGGCCTGATGAGAAAGGCCAGGTCACATGTCACAAGGGGCATGGCACGGAAGGGTCTGCTCTTGGCCAGCTTCTCCCCAGTTGCTCTGACTCCTTTCCACCACACAGTGAGCTGCTTCTCTCAGTGCAGATTCCTTCCACCACTGCTGGCTGGCTGTGTCTGGACTGAGACCTTCTGAAGCATTGAGCTAAAAAAAAAAAAAAAAAAAAGTCCTTCCTTCTTTAAGTTGTGGATGTCAGGTGTTGTGTCCCTGCTATGAGAAAATGATTAAGAGAGAGAGAGTGAGGACTCTTGACAGAAGGAGGAAATGTAGTGTAACCAAATCCATCTTGAACTGAGAAACTCCAAAGCCCGGCAAGGCTATTGGCAGCAACTCATGGGCTACTGGGTGAGGATGTGTTAGAATTTTCAGGATCAAGAAGACATTATAAAAACACCCCAGAATGAAAATGAAACTTGTCTTCTCTGCCTTATCTTCAACCATCACATTGAAATCATAAAGTTTTCTATACCTGGTTGAACCTAGCAGGTATATCATCACAGCAGGGCGTGGGGATGACCAGTACCAGAGCAGGCCACAGCCTCAGCCCACTCTCTTCCTCTGCCCTTTGCTACCTGGGGAGACAATGGACAAAAGCAGCTTCTCCTCAAGGCTTAGCAACATCCTTAAAGAGTCTAAAGCAAGAGAGAAAAAATAAACAGTACTCAAATGGGAGCACGGGGCCTCAGGACCTTTAATTAAAACCACAAAGTTCATCCTCTGGGTTGGCCGGCTGCCTCATTTGAAGGCTATTGCTGGGTGTTTACTTTTAATCTGATTTTACCCATATGATTAAAAAAATAAAAAGTCAGCTCCAATGTACTGGAAAAGATCACTGAACCTAAAGTTAGGAGATAGGCCTTTAAATCCCAGTTGTGAGCTGTGAGCTGGGCATGGTGGTACCTGTAATCCCAGCACTCGAGAGGCTAAAACAGAAGATGGCAATAAAAAATAAGATACATTATGGGATAGTAAGTAGGAGCAGTAACAAGGTCTCCAAAAAGAAAATGGAGCTGTGGTGTGTGACTGTAGTCTAAACGTTACTTAAACTGTCTTGGTGTCTTCATCTGGGAGGACCAGCTTCCCAAAATCACTGGGGAAGAATTAAATGAGATAAGCTGTGGATGCAAGGGGCTTGTTGAGGCCCCTGGACCAAACTGAGCGCTCCTGACGTGTTCTCTCTTTCTGCTGTTCATAATAAATCCAAGACTTGGTTTAGGATCCCAGCAAACTCAGGGTTCAAACGTGAGAAGCACTCCCCTAATCCGCACCACAACAATGGCAACTTCTCTTTCCTGATGTTGTGAATTAAATAGAAGGCCTTTTGCCAGGCAAATGCTGTACCGCCGGGCTATATCCTCAGCCCACAGTGGTTGCTTTCATGATTCACTGCACAAGAAAGTAAAAAGAATCTCTAAGCTGTCTCTGCTTCTCAGGACCTTAACATCTATTAAGGAAAACAAAGAAAATTCCCTAAAAATACAAATGATACAAATGTACAATTATTATGGGCGAAGTGAGTGGTCATTCTAAAAAGGAGGAACCGAACCGAGAAAATGAAGAACATGGACTGGGAAGGTCCCGCAGGAAGGGAGGTTTCTTGTTCTGCCCTTTCTCAGATGCCTCTGGATCCCCATCCCTGCTCCATCCTGTTCCCACTGCCCCCTACTGTTGGTTACCTTCCTAGCACGTGTGGGTGGCACCCTCTGGGGCAGCCAAAAGAGAAGGGTGACACCTACTTCAGGACACCCCCAAGCAGGATCTAAGTTGAGCCGGGCTCCCCACTGATAGGAAGGGGTCTCTCCTCTCCATAGTCCCCACCCTGAACAAGTTATCTTCCTGGCTGGTGTGAGAGGAGGAATCTAAGAACTGCTGTCCAGTGAAAACTCAAAAGTGGAATGGCTGTGATACAAGCAAATGGATGTAGGGTCTCACCTGTCCTAGCCTAGATCTATGTGCTCTGTCCCCAGAACTCACAGGTGAAAAAGACTTTAAAATAATTTGTTCCTACCTCCACCAGAGCTTCTGCTTTTCTCCCTCGCTGGCTACTTCCTATTAATACAGAAATATACTCATTTCTCCACATAACAAAAACTAAAATCTCAACATCATTTCAGATTCACGGTTAGGTTTTGTCTTTAAGGGATTTTTTTCTTCTGTTTTTGCAATTCTGGCGACTGAACCCAAAGTCTTCGCCATGAGCTATATCACTAGCACTTTTTTGGGTAGTTTTTTTTTTTTTTATTTTGAGACAAGATCTTGCTAAATTTCCCAGGCTGGAAATTTCCCAACTTGCGATCTTCCTGCCTCGACTCCCAGAGTGCTGGGATTACAAGGACACATCACCACACCTGGCTTGGTTAGGTGTTTAGTAGATGTTCCCCAACTTGGGTTTGTCCGGTGTTTTCTGACAGTAGACAGGTTATGAATGAATGTACATATGCATTTCACAGACGTGGTGTGACTTTTGTTTTTCAGCATATCAAGAGGCACATGATGTCACCACAGCTTCCTGCAGGTCAGGTTCACCATAAGGCAGTGCTAGTGAGGTGTCCCAGGGGCTACTTTTTCCTTTCCATACACTACTTGCTAGAAGCAAATCACCCGTGGCCAATGCCCAGGCAGGAGGAATTAAGCTCCACTTGGAGGAAAAGGCATCTAAGAATTTGTGACAAGGTGCTAAAACCACCAAGGTCATTAGTAAACTTAGGGGCAGGTGCTTGAAGGCCTCACAGATATCCTGTTTTTCACAAAGTTTTACCTGCTGATTTTAACACTGCTCAACAGGTCTTGCCTGTAGCAGTTATGATTGTGATGACCTAGTCCGGGGATTTGGGATTTGATCTGAGAAAACATCGTCATGTCAAAGAGCTGGAGAAACATATCTTCATATTGAGGTACCATATCTTATTTAACCACTCCCCAGTTTTCACTAACTGGACACTACGGATGTTTTCAAGAACCAAATTTCTTTTAAAAGTTTCCTCTTTGAGAATCTCTGTATCCTCACCTTCCAATCACTCATCAGACTGTATCCTCACCTGTCACTAGACAATCCTCTCAAAGTCGCCAGTGACTAGCGAAGCCTGTCTATGTCTCCATCCGTCCTGACCTATTATTGCTTCCCCTCATTTTTCACAACTACGCTCACCTAATTTGTGTCCTACCTCTCTGGATGACCTGGCCTTGCCTTTCTTGGCCATACCTTAAAGACGGCTCTCCTTTACGGCAACGCCCTGGTGTTGTCCCCATTCTCTGGGTGGTGGCAGGTATTCCTGTGCATTCAGCTGTCCTCCCCAGTTGCGCTATCTGCAGCTCTCTCTGCTGAGCTCCAGAGCCTGTCTCACAGTAAGAAAAATGTCTCCCTTTAGGTACAGCTTATTTACTTACTTATCCAACGCTTGCATACATGTTGGTAGGGTTTGGGTCAGGAGTGTCCCTCAGAAGCTTCTATATTTGGATCGTGATTGAATCATGGGTGTTAATTGTGTCAGTGAACTGAGCCATTGCTAACCTGCTAAGAATCGGGGCCTAGTCCTAAGGGACAGACCAAGGGGCATGGCCTGGAAGGGCACCTCCCTTGATAGCTCCACCCTTTTCTCTCATTTTCCTCTCTCTCTCTCTCAGTTTTTTGGCTACCATGGTATGAACAGCTATTTTCAGGCTTGGCTTTCTGCCATGCCTCTCCACCACCGCCGGAGCCCATGAATGAACTGAGACCTTCTGAAACCATGAGCTAAAATATGCCTGTCCTCCCTTCAGTGTGGCTGTCAGATATTGTGTCCCAGCAGTGAGAAGGTAACTAAGACACCTGTAAAGTAGTTGCAGAATTGCTAATCTGTCAGAATTTCTTGGCAACCCAAAGTTAGCAAGTACTTAGTATGAACAAGCACCTCTTCGTATCATAACCAACCTGAAGCTTTTATTCCTCATCTCCACTCGTCTGTCTCCTACGCTTTCTATCATTGTGATTGACACTGCTCTTCTCTGCCTAGCCGTGGGTTTTCCAGACTAGAAGCATAGACACCACAACTGTTCCTTCCCAGTCTATCATAGAATCTAACCTCATTCGTCAACTCTTCTCTGCCTCCCCAATTCTACACACACACACCAGCTCCTGCCTAGCTTCATTCTTTGAGTTCCCCAACTACATCAAGCATTGAGGTGTTGAGCATGCTGCCTTGGCTACCTGCAGCACCTCCCTACCGCCATCCCTCTTTTGCTCACCTCACTCCCAATGTCACTTACTCTAGGAAGTCACCACTGACCATTGCCTAAGCCTAGGTTACCACCTGGGTTTCCATGGTAATGTTAAGTGCCTCCAGTTTAGCATTTATCATTCTATATTCATAATCAGTCTTCACCTACTTGTCTAAATCCCTGCAAAGCAGCATTCTTCAAACTGCCTCAAACAATTATGGCATAAGGCATCACTAGAATGTGAGCTCCATGAGAAATATGTCTGTTGTGTTTATCGTTATTCATCTTGGTGTCTAGAGCAGTGCCTGGAATATCAGTTAATATTTGCTGAGTAAATGAAAATTCAGCTCGTAGCACTGAGCATCCAAAATGGCCCCATTTTCCTCCATCTCCTGGTGTTCCCACATTGAATCAGGGCAGGGTATGGTGTGAGCAACTGTGTGACTTCCACATCCGGGTCATAAAGTTTCCACTATGGCTTCTTGGAGTGCTCATGCAGGGAAGCCATTTGTTGTGTCATGAAAACACACAAGCTGCCCTGTGAAGGGTCCAAAAGGTGAAGAACTAAGACATCCTGCCAACAGCTAGCCCTCACTTGAAAGCCAAGAGGATGGACCACGGCAGAATGGGCCCTCCAGTCGCAGCAAAGCCTCCAGATGAATGCAGCCTCGTGAAAGAGCCAAGTCAAGCTGCTCAGCCAAGCCACACCCAAATTTCTGACCCCCAGAAACTACGAGAAACAACTTTTATTGTTGTTTCAAGCCATTAAGTTTTGGGGCAATGTGTTGCACAATTGTAAATAATTAACATACTATTGTCTTACAGAAAAGAACTTCGTAATTAAGTAAATTTGGGAAACATTGGTTTAAACAGTTAAAGGGATTTATTTACTGAAGCAGCTCTCAGGGCTTCTAATATACGGATGCTCACTGAATCCTCATCCTTGTTACTGGCTCACTCCTTCTTCTTAACTCTTTTCAGAGAGAGGAAGAGAGACATAGAACAGGTCACTCCTCAGAGCTCCCAGAAGACACTCATCTCGCCAACAACTTGATGTCAGTGACAATCCATTTTTGTTTGTTTAAGCCATCCATGTGTGGTGCTTTGTCAGAGCAGCCTTAGGAAATGCAGACACTCAGGAAGAGCTAAAAGAAATAACTCAAAGGAATATTTTTTTAAAAAAGGAGATTTTTCTCTTGGCCACCAATCTATGACCTTACCTAACCTTGGCCACTGGCTCCCTGCTCTGCCAGGATCCTACCTCCTTACAGTAGAGGACACTTGGATACGCAAGGACCTAACCTTCGGCACAAGCCCAAGAGATAGAAGCATACAGAGATGCTCCTCCAATTCCACCCAGGCCTGAGTAACACAGCTACATTCCTGACCCTGGACACTGTTTATCTCAGGACACTGACATTGAGAATGTCTGGTCCTTTCAGAGCACATCTTGTTTTTCATTCCAAAGGATAGATCTCACAAGTTATCCCAGCCATCCACCTTCTCTATACACACGCAGTAGGAAAAAACAGGTAGGCGTCCTTTCTCCGAAGTCTCATAGCTCCAACTGCTGCTATGACATCACATGCTATTTTGGAAGTGCCTATTAAATTTTTAAGTTCTTAAAGGAAAAGGATTGCGTTTAACTCATCCACTATTCTGTCGCCGCTACATTTCACAGAGGTTAGTGCACAGCAAAAGCTCAATAAATGTTTACAGACATGGCACACAGGGCCCAGGTAGGTCTGGTGTATATGGCTGAGCTCGGATTTCTGCCCTGGATCTTTTCTGTATCTGACCCGCACCTGAGCTCATCCTGTTTTGCTGAGATAAGCAATAGTTATAGACTTCTCTCACCGGATCTATTGCAAAACCCCTCTTTCTGGTCTTCCTGCAATTACATCTTTACACTGGCTCTAAGTTTTAAAACACACACACACACACACACACACACACACACACACACACACACTCCTGTTGATAGATCTAACCAAAAAAGTGAATAGAACACATTCCACACTTCTTAACATAGACAAGAATCCAACCCTGGCTATCCACCCCTCCCACTCCAGTTTTGACCTTACACTTTTTCTGCAGTGGGTACTAAGGATTGAATCAGAGCCTTCGCACTGAGCCATATCCACAGCTTTCTTCTCTATGTTTGATTTTCAGACAGGATCTGACTCAATACCAACTTACTCAGCCTAACTTGGACTTGCAATACTCATGCCTCAGTCAACCACAGTACTGGGATTACAGCAGGCCTGTGCCACCACACCTGGCGGATCTTATATACTTTAACCCCCCAGTCACAAACCTCTCTTTCAACTCTAGCATGTTTACCTGAAAACTTAAAATCACCCACCTCAGTAAAATGTTGTTTGGATTTCTCCCTTGGGGTCAGTTCCCAGTATTTTTATGGCAATGTACTATTCCTGCCTCTCAGACTGATCTGATCAAACCATCTCATCCCAATCATCTAGCAGGAAGGCATCTCTGCCTAACAATGTCGTATACTCCTTGGAGTCAAGGCTCCAGTGTGGGGCACATCTCCAGTGGCTAGCACAAGGATTGGCACAGAGCAAGAGCCCTGAGGGACTTTGTAGGGAGTTGACTAAGTGAGCATTCAGACACTGAGACCACTAAAACAGGTTCTCACAAAAGCCACCAAACCCTTGTACATATTCTCCACCTAGAATTTCCTGAATTGGCACAAGAAGCTGCCTCTCTACAGACTTTCTCTCCATGACAAGCCAGAAGGAAATCCAGCAGTGAGCTCCTCAGCATCACAGAACCCAGTCCCAAGAGAGCTCTGAGCCCAGCTGGAAGGCAACCCAACATGAGCACCCCAAGCATATTGGAGGCCTGGTATTCCAGCCAGAGAAAGAGACTAAGTTCCACGGGAAGCTGAAGGCTACGTGGACACTCATCGTTCATAAATACCAGGACCAAACTGGATGAGGGGAGACCTAGCTGGGGGTCACTTTCCCAGGTGACCCTCCAGACAGGGAACGGATAAATTTGGAGAAAGAAACAGAGAAGCTATTTTAGACATTCACCTGGGAGATGGCACCAATGTTTAAGTTTTACTGTGCTAAAGAATTAATTACCTAGGCTGTTCTTTAAAAATAAAGATATTCAGGTTGCACCCCTCAAGAAAATAACTGAGTCCATCAGAAGTTGCCTAGGAGTCTGCTTAAAAATGAAAAACAAAAGCTCCCAAATCTCCCTCCCCGAGGATTTAAATGCAAGTAATCCTCAGACCACATGTTTGAGAAACCCTGGCCCAGAAGGCCTTTTCTAGCTCCAACTGGAGACCCAGCCTCCTTCTTCTCTCTGACCTCTACAGCATCAGGGAGCCGGCTGTCTGCTGGGTCCTGGGAGGAGGACACAATGATCTTAGAATCCCAGAGCGATAACCTGCAGAGGCGCCCAGGGCCCGGCCCACACCAGGATTCCCATGAGCTGGTAGGTCAGACCCGGCACGAGGTGAACCCAGAGGGCAGATCAAGCCCTTGGCAGAGCAGATGTGAGCTCAGTCTGAGGAAGACTCTCTGTGGCCCATCCACTGTGTCACTCAGTGCCAGCTCAAGACCCGTAGTTTTATAGGAGAGCTCCCACCATCCACGGATAACTCAATTCCCTTAGCAAACTGAAAGGCCCCTGGAATCCTAACCCTGCTCCCTGCTCCAGCCATTCCTTAAAGCCTCCTTCAGAACTGAACCCCAGCCACCCCAAATGGAAGCTCTCTTCATTCACACCCTTGCGTTGTCAGCCTTCCTCATTGGCCATTCTTTTCCAGGATGTTGCCTATTCTGGCCACTCTGCCTGGCCTGCCTTTTCCTTATTCTTGGCCTGGCCAACTCCCAAGCATTCTTCAGGTCACGGTTTAGAAATCACCCCTAAAATCCCCCTACGACTGGACAAAGTGGCTCTGTTCTCTGCACCCTCTACACCCCGTAACCAATTATTCCCAATGAAAATTGTTTGCCGATGCCCCCCACTAAGATCTGGTTTACTCTCTGTACAAGAAATATTTACAGAGTTGAATTGTTGAATTATAACGAGCTGTTTACTTACTGTCATCCCAAGAGGCTCAGAAGTCTTCCAGGCCCCATACGCTGGCATTTTTTAGTAGCTGCTCAATAAATATTTGACAATGAATAAATGGCCATGTCCTAGCAGAAAACAAAACTGTCCACCCCGGGAGGCAACATGTCTCATCATGATAGCTTTTCATTCCCGAGGAGAGTGGCACAACCCGTCAGAGATCTTGAGGCAGAAATGAAGAATGTTGGATGCAAGTCATGTGTCCCACGGCCCCCTCTGACGTGGGGATCACAAGGCAATGACCCTGCCTGGGGCTGGAGAGGACCTTTGAAAAGTCACCAAGGCCTGGTGAGCTGATCAGTTTCTCTCACTTTGGTTTGCAGCCATTTGTATTCAGGAAAATAAAGGGAATTATTACAAAACAGCAACAGGCTAAGGGGTCACTGATTCTTTTGTCCTCTAATCCAAAGCCAACTTCTGCAACTTGCCAGGGCTGTCTGGATTCACCGGGCATGGAGAGGCCACAGCACCCTTGATGGGAGGACAGTCTCTCCAGTACCAACTACCTGAAAGTTTTTTGGATACAGTCCCCTGAAGAGGAACCTAGGCAATCAAGCTGGCTGTGCTCAGTGCCTACTGTGTGGACCAGGGTCCAGGTGAGTCGGACAGATGTCTGACTTTTTCCAGATCTAGGACTTGGTTTCATCCTCCATCAAGACGGAACGGACCAGATGTCTAACCTGGGTCTGTTAGTGGTGATGAACACACTAGCTATGTGGAAAGCCAGCGTGAGTTTATTTACAGAACAAACCGGGAACTCGTACAAAACGCCGAGTGCCAGGGCAGGAAGGATCCAGAGCTGCTGGGGAGACCCCTTGGCTTCCTGCAGCCTCCCTCTGAAACACAGATCTATACAGAACGCCATCAACATCTCCAAGGGTAGCAGGCTACCAGGAGTGGGCAGATCCTTGCCAACTCTGCCTGCTCCCGTCTCTCCCTTAAAGAAGTGAGGCATCTTGGGCTAGGATGCGCAAACATGAGAGTGCAGCTGCAGCAGGAGGCCAGGGATGGAACACGCACCTGTTATTGATTAGCCGCGTGGTCTCGGCCAGGCCCTCGACCCTCTCCGAACCTCGGATTCCTCCTCTGTAAATAGGGAAGTGACTAGACTAGTGTTTCCTCACCTTGGCTGTGAATCAGAATCGTCCGGGTGGTGGTAAGACAAGGAAAGTTCAGCAAACAAAGATTCCTGGGCCCCGTCCCACAGTTCCTAAAGGAACCCAAGGAGAGAGGAGAGGCCTACTCAAGTCCTGGGCCTTCAGAATGTCTTCCTATCTCCTCATACCCCATCCACCAAGAAGCTCCTCAGGATGCAATGGTCCCAGCCATACTTTATCTCTTTCCAAGTTCCCAGCCATCTTGGTCCAGGGCAGGGCAGGTCCAGGGCACCACCCCTCCCTCAAAAGAGCTGTGGAGCCTGAAGCACTGGTCAGTGAGCAGTTTATTGGCCATCAATTTTCCCTGCCTCCCAGCACCACAGTCTGCACAAAGTCTGGACACCATCTTTGCCCTGGTCAGTTCTGACACTCAGCCTCGGTGTCCACTCTACTGCTTCTCCTCCACACTTTCCCTCCCCTGGTCCTTCAAGGCAGCACCAGGCCTAGGGGCCACGCTTCAGCTGGGAGAAGGCGGAGGAGGCAGCGAGACAGGCAGAAGCTGGGGAAAGAAACCAGAGTTGCCCCAAGCTTCTAGATCCCGCTCCCCAGGAAGGAGGCCAAGTAGGCAGGGCTAAGGCTGAGGCTGGGGTTGCCAGGCGACGCTTCAGGCGGGAGGCTCTTCTCCTGGAGGTGCCGGAAAGCCACTCAGGTCTCGGCCAATGATCTCACTCACTGTAAGGGAGGGGCAGTTGAGAGACTAGACCAGGGACTGGTCCCCTATTTTCCAGAGACTCCCAATCCATTCCAGGCAGGCCTTAGTCTAAGACACCTCTACGCCGCTCTTCCACTGGTTTGTCTCTCACTGGGCCTCAGTTTCCCCAGCATGCCTTGACACTTGCTCCTAAACAAACCTTCTTCAACTACAACCATGTGAGTTCCCAGGCCCCATCCCAACCTGTTCCTGCTGGCCTGGCCTGCAATGTCAGAGCACTCAGTGTCAGTGAGGTCAGACAGGAACGGAAGAAAGAGGCAAAACAGTCGTCATGTGGAGAGGAGGCTGAGGCAGGGGAAACGTGTGTGCCTGGGACCTCAGCAAGCCACTGCCCCTGCCTGGAACCCAGTCCCAGGATCTGCGAACTCAGGGAGCTACATTCAGTGACCTTGAAAGTACCTCTCGCTCGGAGATTTTGAGATTTGGGCAGAGGGCAGAGGCAGGAGATAGGCTGGGACAGGTACTTCAGGCACCCTTCAGAGTTAAGCTAACTAAATTTAAGTAGCCACAAGCATCGAGACCTCGCCACGAGGACCCTCCCCCTGGCCCTGAGAGACCACGAAGGCTCAGTCTCTGGGAAGCCCAGCTCTGGCCCATAGCAAACATGCAGAGCAATCCCTCGCACCCACTCACACACACGACCCCCAGTCCACACCCACCTTCCTCCAGCGTGATACCCTGGATAGGAACACTGTCTCGGAAGCCGCTGCCGTAGCCACCCCTGGGTTTCTCCGGCTCCGGAGCCCCCTCCCCAGGGCCATAGCCTGGCCCTACCTCATTGTACCCTTCCGCGGGTAGGGGAGGGACGCTACTCTGGGGAGAGAAGGGGCCTTCAAGTGGCGGGGTTGACGAAAGCGGGGGCCGGAAAGGGGCTGGAGGAGGGAATGGAAGCCCCAGTGGAAAAGCGGAGCCCCGCCCTCCGTACAGATCACCAGGGAACGGGCGGGGAAGGAAGGAGACTGGAGGCGGGCGGGCACAGCCTGTGGTGCCCCCAGATTCAGGGAACAAACGCATGCCCGGTCTGTAAGAGGGTGGGGGCCCCGCCTGGGGGTACAGTGGGGGCGTGCCATAGCCAAAGCCTTCTGGCAGGTAAGGAGCTTCGTAAGCAGGGTCTTCGTGGGGATAGGAAGGGTAGGGGGGCCTGGGTGGTGAGAAGTCCATGTCAGTGCCAAAGTGGGGGCCCGGTGCTGACGGAAAGCCCCGGAGAGATGAGTCTGCTAGGGGCTCCTCCTTGAAGATCACTGGGAAGATGGGGAAAACAGGAGCACATGGTAGTGAGAGTCTGACGTGTCCCTGCTGCACACCTTCCAGCCACACCGCTCCCTTCCCAGGCTTCTCCATCCCGGGACCCCTCACCATGAAGCCCTGCATGGCTCCGCTCTGCCTCAGCACCCCGTGTCCCTCCACCGCCACTACAGGCTGTCCCAGAACGCACCAGGCAGGAACTTGAAACTCTGGGTGGGGCTGCGCTTCCTCCGGCCATTGGAGACATAAAAGTAGACTTGGACTGGCCGAGACACTCGCTTGTTGCTATACTCAGGGATGGTGAGGGTCAGGGTCACCTAGAAAAGAGCAGAGGTTAAGGGAAGGGGCCCTCAGGGAGCTGCGCTCAGCCCAGCCCTTCCAAGGACACAGACCTGACCGTCTAGATTTTCATTCACTAAGCAAAGCTCATTCCCTCATTTCCAGAGAACCCACTGGAGGACTTCTCGACTCCCCTCACCGTCCACCCCAGCCTGGGCACCCCCGGACACTGGTACCTCATTGCTCTGCAGTCGGTTCACAGTGGCCTCCTCCTCCCATTGCAGCTTTCCGTCTGTGCAGGAGGAACAGAGAGCACCACCCCAACTTCAGGGCCTTGTCCCTACCCTAGTCCCCTATCTGTCACTCCTCTGGAGCCAGGACAGAGGCAAAATGTCCTTAGAAAGTCTGGCACAGAGTCCCTTGTCTATTTACGCACTTGAATAAAGGAGGTAGCTTTAAAGTATCCCCAAGGTAAAAAGAAGCAAACTAAGACCAATATATACATCAAGGCCAACCAGAGGACGAGAGAGATAGAAGCAGCTCTAAACCACCCAACACCAAAATGCTCCCATACTGATAATGTTGGGAGGGAAGCTTAGGGTGGAAAAGAGCCCTAACTGCCGGAGACTCCCTGACACGGAGCCAACACGGACCTAGGGGCTGGCCTCCTGGAGAGCAGGGTCAAGTGCAGCGGGGCTTCGTCTGTCTGTCCCAGTGAAAGATTTTTTAAAAACTGAGGCTTAACTAAGCTAATTCAGTGACAGTGCCCGTGATCTCTCCACTGCCAGGTCCAAGCGCTCCCTGCGCGGACTCCCCGCCACAGTGGGCACTCACCAGGGCCTCTCTCAATAAACACCACCTTGGAGTCTGGCAGGAAGTTGGACCCAGTCAGCACTAGTTCCTCTCCTCCTCTCACAGAGCAGGCGCTGGGGCTGTAGGCCTCCACCTGGGGCAGCTCCTGGGCAGAGCGCTGGGCTGCGGAGCAGGGCAAGGAAGAGGCCAAGGCTGGGCTGGGCATGGAAGAGCCATTTCCTCTGTCCTATTCTCTTTGGAGTAACCGCCAGGGGCCCAGGGGGAGCCCACCTCAGTGACACACAAGTTAACCAACAGTATCCACGAGCCCTTATGGAACACATAAGGGACCGCTCCTGTCCGGAGCAGAAAGAATGAGATGGAGCGGCCAGGAAGTGACCCAAACAAATGAACAGGAAATCTCAGGGGCAGATATGGAAGAGGATCACTCAAAGCTATCCCAAGACAGAATCTGCAGCAGGGACAGACTAGACCACCGCCCTTGTCACTTCCACATCCGTCTTAGAAATGAGGGCTGCGTCCTCCGTGGGGCCACCCAGGGCAGACAGAGCACAGGGGACACACCAAAGAAATGGATGACAGAAAAATGTGCAGACAAGACAGCCTCGAGTTACGAAAGATGGCCAGGGCCTCTTTGCTCACAGCATTCGATGGGGACAGACGCTGCCTGCACGGAGACGACCTTGCCACCGCCCTGGGGCACGTGCACCCGGAACACCAGCCGAACACGCGTGTTCTTGCGCCCGATGTCGGTCTCACCCTTCCGCAGCTCAATGTCTGAATTCCGGAGCTTCAGGATTCCAGCACAATCAATACTGCGGGCACGAGATGGATGAGAAGCCACCTTAGCTGAAGCCAGGCTGGTAATACCCCTCCAAACAGGGACGAGCACGCTCCGCCCAAGCCCTGACTCCTGCTAAGGGTTCCTAAAACAACTATTTCCTAACTCAGAAATGGCCTTCCAAAGTGCGGCCAAGCCCAGTGTTCCTTTTCTAGATTGGAGAAGGCCAAAAACCAGCTCCTAGGGATAATCTCTAACTCTTCTGGGAAGAGAAAGAAGTGGGCCTTGCTGGTCCTAACTCCAGACTGCGGGGAGGTTGAGTGGGGACTTACTTGGCAGCCATGTTGTTCTCCGGGAGCAGGGTCATCTCTAGCACTTTGGTACCACTGACGACAGCCTCATAGCTGGCGGTAGCCACCATCTTCCCTGTGATCCGGTGGACTTGATAGAAGGCATGAGGCCGCAGGTTCCTTTCATCTGCAGTGCCGATGAACATCTGCAGGGTCAGTGGCTTCTCACTGTAGCCTAGGAGCTGGCAAGGGAGCCACAATTGAAAGCCCCACTGTCTCACCCTTTTTCCATCCCTGGATTTTCAGTCTACCAGGAGAAGCAGATGGGGAAAGATAAAGGATATCCTGGAAGGAATTCCCTGGGGGAACAGGGGACCAGTTGTAGAGAAAATGTGGCCTGGAATTCATAGTGTTATTCTTGGGAAAAGGCCCAAAAAGAGCCGGGCAAAGGAGGAAGAGTTTCCAAGAGAGACTGGCCCAATTCAATAGAGAGAAAAACCTAACTCCCAGTGACCTGTGGCCTCAGCTGTGTCCCTCCCCCACATCTGGCAAGCCACCATTTTCCAAAGTAGACATGAGGCTGATGTCCCATGGGATAAGCTGAATGGGGGTGTGAGGACAGAAGAGCAGAAAGTATATCCGGGTCCTTAAAGTACAACCTCCTTCCCCTACTCCAACCCTTCCCCCAGGCTGCCTGCAGGATCAGAGCTGAGAGGGAGTGTGGGAAAGGGCAGTGCCACGCGTCTGTACAGCTAGAGGCTGTCGGCAAGGATCCAGGATGGGAAAAGAGTTAAGATACCAGGACTGCCCCATACCACCCCCCCCCCCTTACCTTGACTACTGGGTGGCCACCAGGAGCAGCTTTGACAGCTCCTCGACTGCCCTCCGTCTCATAGTGGGCTCGGTGGTGGGCTCGTGGCTGCACCTCAATCCTCAGTTCCAGCTGCTCATACTGGCTAGGCAGAGGCCAGTCCAGGGGGGGTAAGGCAGAGCTCCTGGATAGGAGAGAAAGCACTGGCCCCTCAGACCCAAGTCAGGACCATGCTGGCGGGGAGGGAAGTGCGGGGAAAAGAGAAAATCACAGCAGAAGTCAAGTCCACAGCCCCGAGCAGAGGGAGAGGAGGGCCGAGCCCCCTGAGATGAGGGTGTGGAAGATGAGAACAGCCCTAAGACTCTGTCCTTCGCAGCTCTAAGTACAGGGTTTGGATATGGTGTGGAGAAGCTCCGTCAGGAGACAGAAGAACCCCAAGGCCATCCTGATTTTGAACCCTGGACAGGCAAAATGAAGAAACACCACTCCAGAGCAGAAAAGGCATCCGACTGAACCCTTGTGTTTTACAAATAAAGACACTGACACCAGGTGCCACTGGCAGAACCTAGAACAGATCACTTCCTGCTCCCAGGCCAGTTCATTTGCCACTAACTGCAGCTGGGTTGATAAAGTCGCAGGGAGCTAAGTTCTCTCAAATGGGGTGCCTTTTCCTACGTTATGTTCCCAGACACCCAGAGGATCTCCGGTTATTACACAAGGGGGACACCTAGCAACAACACCTGGAGACATTTTCAGCTGTCACACCCAGTGGAGGGAGTGCTACTGGTGTCGAATGTGCAGAAGGAAGGGGCTGGAGGAATGACAGCAGTTAGAGTACTTGGCTAGCAAGTGGAAGGCCCTGAATTAGATTCCCCAGCACCACGTAAACTGCGCGTGGTGCCACATGCCTATAATACCATCATTTGGGAGGCTGAGGCAGGCAGATTGCTCTGAGTTTGAGGCCAGCCAAGGGCTACATAGTGAGTTCAGAAAGACCAGCCTGGACTACAGAGTGAGACCCTGTCTCAAAAGAAGAAAAAGAAGAAGAAGCCACTAAGGAGGCTAGTACATCTTCTACAATGCCCAGCCTAAAATCAGTATATGAAACCCTGTCCTGTCCTACGGGAATCCTAGAGGACCAGTGCTAAGATCTGTCCTCTAGAACTTTTCCGGATGGAGCCAGTTCAGTCTGACATCTCAAGGTATAAGCCTATGAGGGCTGGATGAATAGCACAGTGGTTAAAGCGCTTGCCTGGGAACCCCAGGGCCCTGAGAGCCATTCCCTAGACCACATAATCTGGGCATGGCAGTGCACACCTGCAATCCCAGCACTCCTGAAGCCAGCCAAGGAAGTATGATTGTTGTGAGTGAGAGGCCTGCCTGGGCTACAGAGCAAGACCCTGTCTCAAAGAAAAAAGAAAGAAAGAAAGAAAGAAAGAAAGAAAGAAAGAAAGAAAGAAGCAAGAAAGAAAGACAAAGAAATTGCAAAAAAGGTTATTAAAATGATCAGTGTTTTCTGAGAGTGGATAAGGTAGACCTGCAAGTACTAATATTTCACTTGTGAATATATACTTTTTTAAAATTAGCAACTGTGCTCTTAAACCACTAGGTCAGCTATAGAAACTGGCAGTTAGAGAGGGAAGACTTGCTGTGAAATCACAGGGCTAGCACTTGTCTAAAGGGCTGGGGGGACAGCTGACATCCCGCCCAAGTTCCACACCCACCACATGCCAGGGCAGAGCTAGGGTGTGGGACAACCAGGAGGAACTCTGCCATTACCTAACTGCTCCTCCGTGACCATCTGGGGGGAGGGAGCTTTTTGTATTTGTCCCGTAGGTAACAATGGTCCTTCTGTAAATTGTCATTCTGAAGAGTTCTTTTTTAATTTTTAAAATGATGTGGTTGGTAGGGGCCCTGTGGCTGCAGATTCGCCTTTGTGATGCAAAAGTCACCAAGAATGTCTCTTAAAATGCATCCTTGAGCTCCCTGCAGCCCCAGAGGGGTGAGTGGAGAGAGACGCGCTGTCAGACACAACCCTCACCTGAAGACAGGGCTGTGTCCCCCAATCCGGGCCTTGGACCAAGCGAGGGGGGAAGGCACTGCCAGGTAGTCCATGGCCGCCACCTCCTTGCGAGGCCCCCCGGGTGGGGCCGCGGCGTCCTCTGCCCCCAGGGGCAGTTTCCCATTGCACGGGGCAGGCTCCTCCGGCCGAGGCAGGGCCACGGCCTGCTCGCTCGAGGTCCGCCGCGTCTTCTGGGGGATGCTCTCGGCGGGGGGAGCGCCCGCGTACTCGAAGGGGCCGGGGGAGCCCGGGTCCCGGGCCACGGGTAGCGGGGGTGGTGGAGGCGGCTCGGGCCCCTCTTCCCCAAGGCTACCGCGGCGGGACAGGGCCGGGGAGGCCGAGGACGGGGTTCCCGAGCTGGAATAGCGCCGCTTGCCGCAGGGCGAGGCCGGCCGCGGGGAGGCCGGGGCGGGCCCCGGGGCGCTGAGGAGTAGCCAGCTCTCCTCGGGCCCCCGGGAACCCGGGCTCGGGCCGTAGAGGCCCCACGGGTCCTCCGGGGTCCAGGGCCTCGGGGAAGCGCGGGGCGAGGGCAGCGGGGAGCCCAGGCCGAAGCGGGAGGCCGCCTCGTTCAGCTCGGACTCCACCTCGTCGCAAGCCGCGTACAGGGCCGCCTCGTCGGAGGCGTCCGAGAAGAAGCTCCAGGAGGACAGGCTGCTGCTGCCGGGGCTCGGGCTGAAGAAGGGCCCCGCGCCCGGGGCGCCGGCTTCGCGGTAGCCGCCGAAGCCGTCGGGGGGCGCGTAGTCTCCGGGAGAGCCGTCCCCCCAGGCCTCGGGGTGCTCCTCCAGCGGGGCCGGCGGCTCGGGGGTGGGGGAGATGGAGGTGATGCGGATGCTGGGACACTCAAGGACTCGGCCGCCGCCGGCGCCGCCGGGCCCCCCGCCCGGGCCCCCCAGCCTCACCGACCGCGCCGGCTGGCTCTCCCAGGTGCCGGGCGCGGGGGCGGGGCGCGGCGGCGGCGAGTGCATGCCCGGCCGGGGGGGCGGGGGCCGGGGGATGCCGATGGGCACGGCTCCGTAGGGAGGGGGCTCTCCCGGCGCCAGCCGGCAGCATGGCGCGGCATCCTCCGGGTCCGGCTCTGCCAACGGGAAGCGGGGGTGGGAGACGGGGGACACGCGCGTGAGGCGGCCGGGTTCCTCCCGCGGCCGGCCCCCAGCCCCGCCGCTCCGGGCCCTGCCCGCCTCCGAGGGGCCCTCCGGAGCCAGCGGACGAGAGCAAGCTGGGAGTCGGGCGACAGAAAAGAGCGATGCGGGCACGCGGGCTTTTCGCGCTCGCGGCTCACGCTCGGGGGCTCCGGCACCTGGGTACCAGAAGGGGCGGGCCGAAGGGGCGGGAGGCGGGCCGGGCCGGGCTGGAGCCTGGCCGGCGGGCGTGCTTAGCCGGGCTCGGGGCCGGGCTGGGGGCGACGCACACATGAACCCAATTAGCGGCGGCTCCCAAACCCCCAAACGCAGCTGGCAGGAGCCCCAGTTGCCATCGCAACTGTGGCCCGGGGGGGGGCGCCCCGGCGGTGGTGACGGGGGGTGGCTCCTCCCTCGCCCCCCCTGATCTGGGGCGGGGGCGCAGCCAGGGAGGGGGGGCGGCGGGCGGCGCGAATTTCGTGCGAGCGGCGGCCGCCGCCCCCGGCGTGATCCCCGCCATCTGCCTCTCATTGCGGCCGGGCGCGGGGGAGGGGCCCCCCCAGCCTCCGGCGTCCCGTCTGCCGGACCCAGGCTGGGTCCACAGCCCGCCAGCCCCGAAGTCCGGCCTACCCCTTCCCCCGGCTGCGCCCCCGACTCGAGATCGGCGTCTGCCCCCGGCCTCGCCATCCTAGGGACAGTGGGCCCCGCCGGGAGGCGGCGCACGATCCGAGGCACCCCCACCCCCACCCCGATCAAGACCTAAAAAGGAGAAAGCGGTGCCCGGGCCCCCAGCCTCACCTCTGCAGACTAACAGGCCTTCTCCCGGACGCCTCTCAACTCCTGACCCCCTCGCCCCCGCCCCAGGCTCGCTGCCCCCGATTCCTACGACTCGGACTCCCGCGCTGACCCCCGGGTCCCCCCTCCCGGCCCCGCACTGACCTTCCCCGGCGCCCCCCGCGCCCAGCGGGGGGGCCTCCTTTTCTTCCCCGAACACCAGCTTAAATTCCAGCTCTTCATCCTCGCAGCTCGCTGCCCCCATGGACCCGGCCTGCGCCCCCAGGTCCCGGCCCGGTGGGAGGGGGGACTCGGGAGGCCGCCGTGTCCTCGCGAGGGTGGCTCCCGCCCTCCCTTGCTCCGAGACGCCCCCTCCTCCGTCGCCGCCGCCTCCCTCCGGACGCCCCCTCGTTATTATAGAAACTTTTCCAAACTTTTTTCCCCCAAACTTCTTCAAAGCGGGCCCCCCCCAGCCTGTCCCTGATTGGCTACGCGGGATGCTCCGGCCCCTCCTCCAGGGATGAGATGGGAAAACCACGCGCCCCTCGCTCTGCCCCTCCCGTCCTCCGATCTCTTTCCAGTCCCTCCCCCTGCAGGGAAACCGCATTGAGAAACGGTCCTTGCGAGCGGCGTGCCACCTTTCGGAGCGCCTCCAGGTCCGCCGCCGTGACAGCGGCTTCCTGCCGGGAGCGCAGACCCTGGACCGCTTAGACCCAGTTCTCCCGGTTCGAGCACCAAAAAGGGTCCCAGGCCGTCCCTGTGCAGACGGCCTCCCGGAGGACCCTTCCTTAGGTTCTGAAGGGCCGAGGAGCCGGTGTCCAGCAAGGAAGGGACACGTCCCCTCTCTGCCGCTCTCCAGGCCGGCGTCCGGCCAGCCCCGGGCACGGCGCAGCTCCGCGCCACTCCGAGAAGGAAAAGCCCTTTCCTTCCAAGCCCGGGGTCGGGAGCCCGTGCCTTCCCACGCCGGCGCTCCCCCGCGCCATCCCTCCCAGCTCCCAGGTCGGAGCGGCCTGGGCGGGGAGTGGGGACAGGCCCGCAGCCCTGGCGGGGTGATCCAGGCCGGGCTTTGCCGCCACCCGGCCCCGCCACCGGAGGGCCGTCAATTAAGCCTCCGCTGGAAGTCGGCTGCCTCCCCCCGCGACTGCAGTCTGGAAGGAATTTTTGATCCTAGGGCACCCTGCCCCGGCCCTCCTAAACACCCCAGCCAGGTTTACAAGGAGGCCCCCCCGCATCTCGAGACCTGCCGGGCCCCTGGGCTGGACACCTGTCACCTGGGCGGGGGGCGGAAGAAAGACCCGGCCTGGAGCTTCCAGGAAGGGCCGGCGTGACAAGGCCCGGGGTTGGACGGGGAAATCGAGACTCGGCCTGGCGATGCCGGGAGGCCGCGGGACCGGCACCCCTGCCACGCCTCGGACGCCTGTCGCGCCCAGCGCCTCCTGGAAGGCGCAGCGAGCCATGTCCAACCTAAATCCCGCCGACTCCGGGCCGCGCCAGACACGGCCCCCAGCCCGGCGCCCGAACAGTTAAGCGGCGGCCCTCCGGTCAGACGTTTACAAACACCCGGGAGCCGGGCGGGGACCGCGCCCGTCACTCTAATGAGAAACAGGCTCTGCGGGGCCGGGGAGGGAAGCTGGCCCGGCGGAGCAGCCCCCGCCCGCCCCGCTGTGCCCCCTTGGGCCCGCCCAGGGGACCCCCCCAGCCCCCGGGGACCCCGATGACGTGCGGAGCTGCCCCGGCCGCGAGCCCAGGGCCGCGACGCGGGAGGGGCGGGAGGAAGAGGCCCGGAGGACGGGGACAGAAGAATGTTCCGCGGCCGCGCGGGGAGGCCGCCCGCCTGGGGGCGTGCCCCCCGCCCCCCAGCCCCCGCCCGGCTGGTGTTCTCAGGTTACATTTCCCTTTCGGCTTCGTCTTGGAAATAGACCCACGGGGAGGACGCGCAGGGACCGCTCAGACCTTTCCCAGGGGGTGGGCTGGGGACCCGGGAAGCGGGGAGCGCAGCGAGCAGGGCCGGGAGGAGGCGCAGACCCCGCGCCCCTCACCCCTCCCCCCCTCCCCCGGCCCTCCCCTCCCCGCCCCCCCCGCGCTCTTTCCCTTCCCCGCCCCGCCCCCTCCCCCGCGCAGCACCCGCAGACGTGCACATTCTTTTCAAATGTCATATTTCCTTTGATCCTGGGCAGCGTTTCTCCATGTGTCTGGCTCAGCTCCTGCCCAGCCAGCCGCCCCCCGCCCCCCAGTTTTGTTTTCCTGGAGAGCCTCCCTCTGCTCCCAGCATCTGGAAGGCCCCGAGGGCTGGCGTCGGCCTCCACCTCCCTGGTGACTCCAGCCTTTCCTCCCAGTGACTCAATTTCCCCTCCGCGGTGTCGGAGGCCGGCGTCGGGGAGGGGGCAGAGAGCTGTCTCGCTCAGATGTGGTGCAAAGTTTTAGTGCACGTGTGGTAGGAAAGAGCCCAGAAACAGCTCCGAGCGCCGGGCTTCTGGGGGGGGGACACCCCTAGACTGTGGAAACCCACCGATCTGTCTGGGCTTCAGCAGAGAAACGGAACAAATGACTTGGGAAACGTCCTGTCTGGCGTCGGAGCCTGGGAAGCGCGGGGCGTTGTTAAGTTTAGGTTGCCCACACTCCTGCCCCCTGGCGACCGCACCGCGCCAGCCGTCCGCCCTTCTGCTCCCGGTTCCCTGGCCCGAGCCCCCGTCTTAACTCCGCTGGCCGCTAGGGTGCGCACCTGAGTTGTTGGCGCTCCTCGCCGTACTGTGCGCGCCCTTTGCCTCCGCTAACGTAAGCATGATTCAACGGCTTTGGAGAGGGTCATTATCTTTTCTTTGATTACACATGATGCATTCACCCTGTAAATGATTAAAGCCGTTGAAAAATACCTGATTGATAGCTAGTCAGGAGTGGTGGTGCAGGCCTGTAATGGCAGCCCTTGGGAAGCCGAAGCAGAATTACCATGTGTTCATAGGCCAGCCTGGGCTACACAGTGAGCTCAGAACCAGACTTGACTATCCAGCAAACTAGGCAGTTTGCTCAAAAAAAAAAAAAAAAATAAAGCAGCAAACTGATATTCATGGTTTTCTAGTAACATGTATGTACACACATGCTCTTTCTATGTGCATGAAATCATGCTACAAGAATTTTTCTAACTTGGTTTGGTCCCCTGCGTTAATAAAGGGCTTGTAGGGATTGGAGGAATAACACAGTTTGCTTAGCAAGCACAAGACTGTGGGTTCAGTTCCCCAGCACCGCATAAGCCTGGCCTGGTACCACACGCCTATAATCCTAGCACTCAAGAGGCAGAGGCAGGAGAATTGCCATGAGTTCCAGGCCAGCCTCAGCTACATAGTTCAGGACCAGCCTGGATTACAGAGTGAGATCCTGCCTCATAAATAATAAACAAAGCCTTGTAGATCTTCTGTAAGTAAAAATACATCTGGAGGTGATAGTCAAAGTGCCCACCTTTGCAATAGATAAGGTGGCTTCCCCAAATCAAGTTAGTAATGGGGCTGAAACCCAGGCCCTTGAGCTCTTTTCCAGTGCTAATTCACCGCAGCACATTTCATATGGGACTCTGCCCTGGGTTAGGCTCACCTAAAACACGGAGTCTGAGACGAAACCCAGATGCAAATAGTTTATGGTGGAAAGCGGTCACAAAGAGCAGAAAAGGAGTGCTGAAGAGCAGGCCTGAAAAAGACAAGAGCCACCAAAGATGTGACATTGAACTGGCCACCACTCTGAACAACTGGAGCATTATCCCTCTGGGGACATCATCTAGAAAGCCATATGGAATGTAAAGAGACAGACAAGGGGGATGAATACTTGTCCTCTGGCTGCCAGGCTCACCCCAAGTCAAAAGTTGCCCCATGAGTGTAAATTCCCTCCCTTTTCCAGGTTTATGCAAATGTCAGCATAATAGATGTTCCCAAGGCTGCAGCAAACAAGTCCATGGGCGAAAGACAAAAGACTGTAGCTGCAGCTGGGACTGGGTTGTTGTCGAGGGACAGCTGCGAAGAGTTGCTTACCACAGCAATCCAGAGTAAAAGTAGGAGAGACAGGTGTCCTAGGTAAAATCAACTCAAATTTAAAAACATATATCAAGGAACCTGTGTATTCAGAGGCAGTTCTGGGCCTTGGGTCTACAGGAGCACCACCTTCCACCCAAGATCTGGCCTGAGCTACACAAATGCCCTGTTGTACTTCTCTTACCAAATGTGAGTTGACCAAATATTTTCAAAATTAACTTCCTTAAAAACCAAGGACAAAGATTTTTAAATCTAATGTACACACACACACACACACACACACACACACACACACACCCCTCATAAGCAGAAATATCTGAAGCCTTAAATGTAAATAGATATATTTTTTTAAAAAAAGCTAATGGAAACAAATGCAAAGAATAGACTCCAAAACTTTAAATAAAACATAAGGAGAAATCATTCTGACTCTGGATTTTGTAAAAATTTTCTTATAAATGATTCCAAAAGTAAAACATTACAAGTTGGATTTTATCAAAAGTAAACTTTTGCCCTTCAAAAACCACTATTAAAAATTAAACATAGACTATAGGCAGAAATAAGTGGGTTTTTTGTTTTTGCTTTTGCGACAGGGTCTCACTGTGTAGCCCAGGCTGCTTCTGAACTCTGGCTAGCCTTGGACTCAAAGCAATCCTCCTGCCCCCAGCCTTCCAAGTGCACTACCATGCCCAGCTTATATGGTGCTGGGACATCAGACTTGGGGCCTTGCACTTGCAAGACAAGCCCTTTAACCACTGTACCATTTCTCCAGCCCCAGAAATAAAGTATTTGAAAATGACATATCTGAAAAAGAGTTTGAATTCAGAATATATAAAGAATTCTCAGAGCTGGAGGAATGGCACAGCAGTTAAAGAACTTGCCTTGCAAATGTAAGGCTCTGAGTTTGATTCTCAGTGCCTCATAAAGCTGGGTGTGGTGACACGTGCCTGTAATCCCAGCACTCAGGAGGCTGAGGCAGGCAGATTGTCTTGAGTCTAAGACCAGCCTGGGCTACACAGTGAGTTCAGGACCAGCCTGGGCTACAGAGCGAGGCCCTGTCTCAAATAATAGTAATAATAATAATAGAGAATTCTCAAAAATCAGGGTCTGGGGACATAGCTCCGTGGTTAAAGCCCTTGCCTAGTAAGACAAGACCCTGGGTTCAATTCACCAGTACCACCACATAAGCTGGACATGGTGGCTCATGCCTGTAATCCCAGCAGCTGAGAGGCTGAAGCAGGAGAATTGCTATGACTTTAAGGCCAGCTTGGGCTGCATAGTGAGCTACACAGCGAGACCCTTCACACAAAAGAATTCTCAAAAGTCAACAGTAAAGCAACTAACAATTTAATAACATATCACAAAAACTTAGGACATATACTTTTTCACCTAAGAAAACAGAGACGGCAAATAAGCACACGAGAAGATGTTCAAGCTCGCAGTCACTAGGAAGTTACAAATGAACACCACACGGAGACGCCTATCCCATGAGTTAGCTTTAACAGGATTGATTGGAAAGTAACAGATGTTAGCAAGAATATGGGAGAACTGAAACTCATGCCTTCCTCATGAGAACATAAAATGGTCCACCACGTTGGAAAACCACGAAAAAATGTCCTTAAAAAGACAAATATATACCTGCCATACAACTGAGCCATTTCACTTTTAGATACTCATCCAAGACTGAAACACCAAAGACAGAAAGAATTGTGTAGGAATATTCCTAGGTACCACATTTGTTCAACATAATGGCGCTTGAACAAGTGAAGAAATTGTGGCGTCTTGTATCTGTGTGACAGAAAGCCACTCGGCAACAAAAAGAACCATCTGTCAACACAACAACATGGACGAATCCCAAGATAGTTCTGTTGCATGAAAGAGGCCAAGGCGGAACAGAACACACACTTTGTGATTCTGCTTGTGTGATATGGAAAGTGTACACCAATCTAAAGTGACAGAAAGCAAATCGTGTTGCCTGGAAAGAAGGAATGACACAGGACAGAAGGGAGGGGTGAAGGGGCCGCAAGGAAATTTTGGGAGTGTTTAATGTGTTCACTGTCTTAAGTATGGTAATCTCACAGGTATGTGTCCTGTCAAAACTAATCTAATTATATACTTTACATGTATGTGTGGCTCACTGAGTGCCAACTCCACTTCAACAAAACTGTTACATTCTTTAATTTTTGCAAATTAAAAATCTTACTTGATGGAATGTCCCTCTTCAGGTTGTAGCAAAAGTCCTTATTCAAAAGGGAATGGAGCTGAAAGAGCATAGATTTGGGTTTAAAACCTTCATCTGCTACGCAGTCTTCGCATGACTTGGGCTGGTTACTTGACTTCACCGCCATCTTAGTTTTCTTCATCCATAAAATGGGTCTGGTAACGTGGTGCCTCACAGGTTTTGCTGCTAAAATTTGAATGACACCACAGACAAGTGAGTCTATGGCACATTCTAGGTGCGAGTGTACTCTAGTTAGATCCCTATCTCTGAGGTAGTTACATTCGTTCCTGTTCCCTTCGCCTCCTTTCCTCTTTCCTTGCAGATACAAAGACATTCAGAAGAGAAACAATAGGGCGGAAACAGGGCCGAGGGCGTGTCCTGGATTGAGTTCCTCTCTGAAAATGGAGCCTGAGGCCTGTATTTTAAGACTTCAGGGATCTGGAGGCAGAGAGCAGAAGTTGTGTGTCAAGGAAGAAGATGCCAGCGAAGAGGCACACGTTGAGTTACCGAGGAGGGGCTCAGCCAGGTTAGAGATTCTCTGAAGAACAGCAGAGGGCACCTCAGAAGCGACAGGACCTGCGAGTTAAGCAAAGCCCCCACAGCTGAGGGCTGCGGGGCGCCAACTCGCCCCTCTTCTCCCCAGCACCTGCCAGGTGAGGGAGGGACAGCAAAAGGGACCAGCAGGGTCGGGGGACTCCCACCACAGCAGCAGCTCAGATCAGAGGCCACCTGAGAGCCTGTGGCACAGGGATCCAAACCCCTGCCTCACACCCAGAGCCCACCCGAGTCAGCAATACGACATTGTTGATGCTGGTGAGCAGCTTCCAGCCAGGCAGGCAAACATCAGGGCCTTTCAGCAGTGACTCCGGGGCCGGGAGACCACAGACAAGGGCGGCCCCTCAGGACAGGTTACCAGGTGAAAGTAAAGAGTATCTGAGAAGTGAGCCCTTGGAGGGCCCCTGAGAGGAAGGGGCGGGGCTGGCACTGACCGGAAGGAAAGGCTGGCCATTTCACTTTTCTCTGCCACTTGGACTATTCTAGGTACCTCCTATAAAAGGAGTCACACACCGCTTGTCCCTCTGTGACTGGCTTACTCCAGCATAATCTCTGTGTTCAAGCATGTGTCCAGACTTTATTGAAACCGAATGGTATTTTAAGGCTAGACATTCCATTGCATGTATGTACAACGTTCTATATGTCCATCCACCCACTGATGGACGTTTGTGCTGTTCTCTCCTTTGACTGTTTTGTCTAAGGCTGCTGTGAAAATTGTTCCCCTGCTTCCAGTTCGGTTCGGCCCATACTCCAGGGATGAACTGCTGATTGTGGTGTATCGTTATTGGTAGATCCAGTGATCTGGCATAGAGCTAAAAACAATCAATAAATCTGGGGTTGTTTTATTTTGTTTTGATAGTACTGGGGGTTGAGTCAGTGTCTTTGTACCGAGCTACATCCCCAGGTCTCCCTCCCTTTTTTTGAGACAGGTCTCAGTCACTAAATGGTCCTCAAAGAACTCGAACTTGAGATCCTCCTGCCTCAGCTTCCCAAAGAATTAGAATTACAGTCATGTGACATTATGTTCAGCTTTTTTGGTTATTATCATTCAGAGAGCCATCCCCTCTCATTCCTATGGATCTGCTATAAAACCAGTTAATTAGTTTAAAAGGTTAAGTCCTTTTTGGCAAAATGACTGTCCTCCTTCTGGCATCTCACATATGCCTTCTGCAATAATTTTTTTAACTTCTTGTGTCATCCATTAGAATTTCCATTAGGAAAGAATTTGCTAGTAAATTCAGTTTTCATTGATCTTAAAATGTCTTTTTTCACCTTTGTTTTCTGAAAAAATATTGCTGGATATTCAATCTCATGGTTACAAATTGCTCGGGAGCCTTTGAGCACACTGAATTATTCCAGTGTGTTCTGGTTCCCGCTGTGGCTGTTGAAAAGTGCCACCAGGCCAGTGGCTGAACAGCTGGTGCAGCTCAGGGTCACTCCTTTGAAAGATCTGGGCTTTCCCCCTTACTTTTGGGAGAAAGGTGTGCATTCGTTACTGTGCCGTGTGCTGTTGTGGAATTCCTTCTGTTCAACTTCTTGGCATAATATCTCTGCTTCTTATATTTGTGAATTCTTATCTTTCATTGATTCTTGAACATTGTCCACTATTTTCTTTTTTTTAATATCGCAGATGTTCCCTTTTCTCTGTTTTTACAGGATCCTAATTTTGTACTGCCAAAACCCCTCTTTTTTGTATCATAGCTTCTCTACACGCTTGTCTCTCTACTGCATGATGAAGAATTTTTTTCAAATCCATTTTTTCAGCACACCAGTATTCTCTTTAGCTATGTCTTCTGTGTCACCAGTCATTACAATTATATTTATTTTTGGCTATTTTAATTGTAGTGATTACATTTTCTGATATTCTTTTTTCCCTAAATGTATTTGAGCATTTTGATATCTTTTTGTTTATTGCTTTTCTAAAAAATTCCATCTATTATTCATTTAAACATCTCACATCGGCTACTTTAAATTCTTCCTCTTGTTATTTGAAAATCTTAAGTCCTTAGAAGTTCAAACCTGTTATTGTTCCTGCTGATTCTCTCATGGATGGTGAGATCCTTGCTTGTTTAGTAATTTTTGTGTGAGTTTATGGTTGACTGAATTTAATCCAGTAGGCTAGGTTGAAGGTGCTTCCATCATAGCAGGACCTGATTTTGTTCTACAGGGGATATTAATCTGGGTCATTTATTTTTTTTTAAGCTTATGGTTTACTTGATCAAAGTGAATGTAAACTGCCCACCACCCTCAAACCTCAGATCCATGGGAAAGCAGATCTCACATGTAAACTAATGTTTTCACTAATTTTAACATCAACCAGAGAAGTTTTCATATAGGTTCCCTCTGCAAGCTCATGGACTTTTTCATTTTAACTTCAAGGGTCCCACTGTATAGGAATGCTATGGTTAGAATATGGTTTGTTCCCACAAAACTCACGCTAAAGATTGACTGTCAATGCCATGGTGTTGAGAGGCGCTGGCCTTTAAGAAATGAGCAGGTCAGTTAGAGGAATGGATGCAGTTCTTGAAGGAGTGGATTCATCAGACAGCAGGATGTCATACAATAAGGAGCTTCATCCCTTGTCGGCCTTTAGGCTAAGGTCAAGCCAAGGGCCCTCCGGTGCTCACCTCTTCTGTGCGAGCCTGCTGGGCCTCCCACTCTCTGACCAGATCAGGCACACTCAGGGCGGTATGGCCAGGGACCCCTTCGGCTTTCTGCCATGAGTTGAAGCAGCAAAGGCACTCAGCAGAAGCCAAGAAAATTTAGTAACTGATCTTAGACTTCCCAACTTCCAGAACCCTAAGCCACAGCCAGCCACCTCTCTTTACAAATATCCCAGCCATGAATATTCCATTCTAACACAGAAAGTAGACTAAGACAAGGGATAGTCTGAGGCCCAGGACTTACCTCACGCACTCTGCCCAGTCCCCAAATCTCTTCTCTATTAGTGAACTTATCAGTTTACCATTTTTGTCTCTTTGTATTATCTCAGAGATTTCAGAGGAAAATCCTATTTTCTTGGGAGCTCATGAGTGAATGAAAAAATATGTGTTCATTTTGATTTATATATAGCATTTCATTGTTCCATGGCATGCATTTAGAATATCAGGTCTGCCATCCTAATGGAAGAGACTTTTTAACAACTAAAACTGTAATTATATGGTATATAATGGCTGGAGGAATGGCACAGCTGAAAAGCGCTTGCCTAGAAAGCACAAGGCCCTGAGTTTGATTTCCCAGCCTCACATACAGCCAGGCATGGTAGCACACTCCTATAATCCCAGCACTTGGGAGGCTGAGGTAGAAGGATTGCCGTGAGTCTAAGGCTAATCTGGACTACACAGTGAGTTCAGGACCAGCCTAGGCTAAAGAGTGAGACCCAGTATTTTCCCCCACCATTTTTATTAATATACATATGCAATACATAATGTTTACAATGAACTTGAGTATTTTGTGCACATATATCACATCAGTCCTTCCCATTTTTGGCCCTCCCACACCCTCCTCACCCCCCCCCCCAACTCCTACTATCACACCCATTTGGTTCTACAGCATGCCTGCATTCTAGGTTTTCCAAATCAAAGAAACCATGTGATATTTAAGATATTTAATCTTCTGCATCTGACTCATTTCACTCAAATCACCACTCTTTAGCTCAGCTTCCCACCCTAGAATGGGCTGCAGTGGTCAAATCTTTATGCCTCTTCTGAGTCCAGTAGATCCCTTTACTGGGATATTTGCCAAAAGTTCTTTTTTTCTATATTTTGCTATATTTTTGTTAAGATTCTTTAACCTGGCCAAGTGTGAGACTTATTTTTAAAAATAAGAAATATTTTTAAAATTATATGGTCTATATTATTTTATAACCTGGTTTTTCCACTTAAAAAGCACCTTTCATATTAATAAATTAGGTCTACAGCATCATTTAAGGGCTGCATAATATTTCATTAAATAATTTATACACTGTTTTCTATAGGATACTACAGTTGCATGTACGTATGTGTGTGAGCATGCATGCATATGTTACTAGGAACTGTGATCCTCCTACCTCAGCCTCCCAGAGAGCTGGGACTACCGGTATGCATTGCATGCCCAGCCCTGCCCTTCCTTCTTTTAAAGGCATTCAGTTTACTTTGAGCTCAAAAGTGATGCAAGCCCTAACAGTATTCCCAACTCTATGCTTCACAGAGACTTACCCCTGATTCTCAGGATCTTGTTCAAGTCTGGATAGATCCACTTGTAAGAAGGTCTGTAGACAAGCTCTGACCCGCTTACTACCCATTCCCCAAGTGGAGGTATACAACTCAGGATCTTCTCTCCAAAGGTCCCAAAGACAATGGCTACTCCGCTGAGGCCTTCGGCTCCTGACTCAGATTTCTTAAAAATATCTATATTCCTCGCTCTCTTGAACTCTGTGGGATACACTTCGTCTCTGAAGTACAGCTTGTGTCAGACAGAGTCTGTCAGCCCTACAAGCACGAGTCCTGGCACCTCAGAGGAGCCAAGTCTCCTCTCCCTCCGCCCTAGTGAGTATGGCTCTCCATCTGGGGTGCTCAGCACCTTAAAAACCCTCAGAATTCTGAATTGTTGTTCCGAGTTATTCATTCAATTCAACAAATATTTACTGGGCATTTACTATGCCGTGGCTTTTTAGGAGATTACAATCTCATAATTGCTAAATATCTCTGAAATAGCCTGGACCTTATCAAACCCCAGTATCCTGGAGTTTGCAGTTATTCTGGAAACCAATTAATTGCTGGTCATTTCTGCTCCCACCATGTACCAAAGAAAGCATCTTTTAGGAAGAACCTGCACACAAGCGGCAGGGCTGGATCTCTCCATGAAGGACATTCTGTTTTGACATAAAAAATAGCCAAGGCCACACTGGCTCTGCCTTTCCTCACTCCCTTTATAAAACGTAGACCTGCCCCTCTGGGTGGGCGAGGGAGGATTTCGAGGCTTCTGACCCTTCAACCGCTGCCTTGTCCTTCTTCCCTTCCTCTGCAGCTGTCAGATTTTGGCTTGTCCACGTTTCAAGGAGGATCACAGTCAGGGGCAGGGTCTGGGTCCAGGCAGCAAGGGGGTACCCTGGCTTATCTGGCCCCAGAACTGTTGAGTGATATAAACCAGAAGGCCACCAATGCCAGTGACATCTACAGGTAAGGAGCTGCCCCCAAAACCACGCAACTGCCCAAAACCCATACACCTGTCTCAAATCTATGTCCCATATTTGTACACCTGTTTGGTGTAGGTGATGGTATCTGGGGGAGAGTCTAACCGGTGGTCAGCCAGGCCTCCCCCGTGTTCCCTGCAGCTTTGGAATCCTCATATGGGCAGTGCTAGCTGGAAGAGACCCTGACGGTGAGACTCTAATTGGACTCTGGGTTCCTTACCCTTGGGTGGGCTCCTCTTGAAGGACTTGAACCCCTCTCCTTCCTGCTTACCTACTCAGGCTACCTTCTTCCTTCCCACCTCCTCCTTGCACACCGTTCTCCACTCCTGTCCACAAAGAACAGGCTCCCCCACACACCCTGAGTGGCATTTCTGTCCCCCCAAGTGGTGACCCAGACATCAGTGGTGCATGCAGCAGTGTGTGAGAGGCACATGCACCCCTCCTTGCTGGAGGTGCCTTGTCCCAGCCCTGAGACTCCAGGCTTGGAAGAACTGGCGGAGCTGATGCAGTGCTGCTGGAGAGAGAGAAACCCAAGGACCGGCCTTCCTTCCAGGGTGAGCTGCTTGTTTTGCTGACAGTTAAAGTAGCTTGGGTTTGTTCCCCCGGTGGGGAGGGTGCCTGAGGAAAGATGTTCCGCTCGCCGATAATCTCCTCTGCTGCCCCTCAGGATGCCGGTCAGCCACGATAAGGCCTGCGCCCAGGTGCAGGGCAAGATGGATGCCACCGTCTCTGAGGTGAGTGCCCAACACCACTCCCCACCTCGAATCTGGTCAGGAATGTGCAGGTGGCTCCCCTCAGCTACCTAAAGCCTCTCTACCAACCACTGCTCTTGTTGCCTTGAGTCTTACCTCTGTCTTGCCCATCTTGTCTTCCCTGAGTTACCAGGCAACAGATTATGAACCAAGAAACTACTCCCTTCAGGTTTACTCTGTCTCTCCCAGCTCCTGCCCTACACGTCCTCCTGTCCCTGCAGGTGAAGCAATGCCTGTCTGAGCACAGGAGTAGCAAAAGGAGGTTGTCCGTCTCAGAGACAAGAGGAAGAAGGACATCAATGGATGGCCTCAGAGGAGCCACAGGAAGCTGGCTCGCGCAGAGTTATTCCATGGCTTCTGAGATGAGCAGCCTGACTCTGGGGGAGTCCCCCCCCCCCATCTACTCCTGAAAACTGTACAGATTTCACTGAGAGAATCAGGATGCGGGAACAGGTCCAGCATAGCAGGACAGCAGCAGCCCCTTCATATTCAATGGCCCAAACTCTCCGAACTCCAGAAACCTCACGTTTCACAGACCGCATACCCAAGCGTGTCCCCACTAGGACTCCAGGTCCTGGCCTCCCAGGGAATCAGGTGAGACAACTGCAGGTGCTCTGGCCTCCTGTGAGCTCTGGGGAGCTGGGACGCACAGCAGAAGAACCAGGCTCTTTGCCAGGAGGCCTGAGAGCTTGCTTTTGTTTGTAGGAGGCTGAGAGAAATGGTGCTACAGAGTCCTTCAGAACCCCAGAGCCAGATCCAGCAACAGGTACCCATTCTCCTCTCCTATTCTTTCCCCCTGTTACATTCTCCACGGACTTCTTCCCTCACCCCTACGCGTAGATTCAGGATAGCGGGAGGAGGGATTGGGAAGAAAAGGCTAAAGACCAGCCAACACAATCTTCTCCACTTCAGGAATGAAGAAACTGCCATCGCTGGGTCTCTTGAGGATCCTGCTGTGGTCACATAACAAAGCCTGGATTTACTCCTGGATCTTCTGGTTTTCCCCAGCACCAGTTCTGTGAACCTCCCAGTGCATTGTGGCCACGGCCATCTGAACTACTCAAATACCGGCCGCTAATTCTCTTTAGTTTTAAAACCATTTCTGGAGAGGCAGCTTGAGGGGAAGACACGACACTGGCAGTCCAGGCAGCTGGTCCTTGCATTTCCCCAGGGTAAACGAAGGAGCCGCTTCCGCCCCCCCTTCTGCTCCAATGCTTCTGCTCACTTTGTCTGTCCGGTGACTAAACCTCCCCTTCTTCTTTCTCTTAAAGGGGTGTCTTCTGTTGTAGAAAATTGCTACGGGGTGCAGATTGGAAACAACAACCATTTAATAATACACCACAGAACTACCTCATCCAAGCAGGGCCGGAGGCCTTTTGGCAGGGGTCGGAGGCTGTAGCACCTCCAGAAGTAGGCTGGGAAGACTTGCCTAAAGTCTGGAGTAGGCCACAGGGCCCGTAGAATCACGTCAGAGTTAAAGCACGTCCTAAGCCGCTGAAGGGTTGGGACAGCCAGCATCGCTTCCTGTGACCCTCACCCTTCTTCCAGTGCAGTCCCGCCTATATGCCCAAACTGACTTTTTGTAATAAACATGACTGAATGGTGGCCAAAGCCAGATGAGCATGGGAAGCTTCTGTAAGAGCGGGAGGGATGGGATGTGGGCCAAGAGCTGGCAACCAGGGAGGGACAGGCCCTGCCGCTTGGCTGAGGCAGGAAGGGGAATGCTGGGAGCTGAGGATGGGCAACGCTGTGGTACACAAGGTCAGGGCCCAGCTGGTAGCAGGAAGGAATTCTGGAGGCCTGGGTGCTGTAACCTCTGGGCGGAGTGCTTCCTGTAGAGCTCACCACCGCCCCCACCTTAAGCCTGAACTCCGGACAGAGGCTGTGGTCACATAGCCTCCCCCTGGACCCGCAGGGTCCTGCGCCTTGCCTTCTAGGTGCTGGCCCCGGGGCATTACCACAAAGCTCCACCTACGGTCCTTTTCATTCTTTGAGTCCAAGTCTCCCTAAAGCCCGAAGTCGCCCGGGCTGAGCTCCGAGTCGCGACTCTCCTGCCGCCCTCCCCCAGCCTGCTGGGGCGACAGCACTGCGGCGCCGCGCCTGGCCCCAGCCCTTAATTCAGTTTTCCATTTTATTTCGAGACAAGGTCTTGCTGAGAGCTAAATCCTCCAGGCTGGTCTGCCCTTGTAATCCCCTGCCTCACCCTCCCAGAGCGCCGGGACGGTGGGCATGAACCCGGTTGGCGCTGGGTTTGGAAAGCCACACACGACACTGGAGCTGGAGGCGGTGAACACGGGGACAGCCGCCGCTCTGCCAGGCCTCTGCCTGCGAGGCCGGCTGCAGGGGGCCGGGCCCACGCTGTTTCCCGCCCTCCTCAGCCTCCCCGCTTCCTAACATCCCGCCCCCGTTTAGACACATCCCGCCGCGGCCACTACGATGGTCCACCACGCCCCCCGCAGGGGCCGGGGGACAATGGTTAGGAGATCGGACCCGAGCAGGGCGGAGGCCGGGGGAGTCCGGCTCCGGCACGGGAAGGGGCCGGGCCGTCCCGTCGGGGAAGTGGGAGGGAGGGGGCCGTGGCGCCGGGAGGGGAGCGCCCGTCGCTCGGGACGCCAGCCGCCACCGGCGCAGCGGCGGGCGCGGGTCGCCAGCGGCGCTCCGGGTCCCCGCGCCGGCGCCCCCCGCCGCAGGGCCGGGCTCGCCCGGGGCGCCATGGCCCGCCTCTTCGGCCCGCGGCCGCCCCCGAGCGAGGACCTGTTCTACGAGACCTACTACAGCCTCAGCCAGCAGTACCCGCTGCTGCTGCTGCTGCTCGGGATCGTGCTGGGCGCGCTGCTGGCGCTGCTGGCCGCCGCCTGGGCCGGCGGCAGGGTGAGGGGCCGCCCGGGCCGGGGGCGGGGGGGCGCCGGGGGGCGGGGGCACCTGGCCCCGGACACCGCCCGGCCCGGTGGCCTGCATCCCGGTCTGCCCGGGGAAGTCCGGGCCCCGGGTGGCTCTCGCGACTCTCGGAGCGCTGGTGGGCTTTATGCGTTTCCCTGGTCCGCTGGTTCTAGAATAAATCCAACACCGGATTTTCCAATTTTCCAGAGGGGAAATTCTCCTCCGGCCCTGGGGGGTGTGCTTCCTGGCTCTCTCTCTCTCTCTCTCTCTCTCTCTCTCTCTCTCTCTCTCTCTCTCTCTCTCTCTCTCTCTGGGGACGTGGGGCGGTAATACCCAGAAGGCGCCCGCCACCCGGACCTCATGCAGACTCCAGTCAACCCACTTTCAGCCTCTCTTTGGGGACAGGTGTCCCCATTTCTCTATCTGCAAACACCCTACGTACGCCAGGTCTTTCTTTTCGCTGCCTCGAAGCAAGGTGGGAATATCAAGTGTGTGCGGCCAGTCCTCGCCCCTCGCCGGTCCACCCCGAAGTCCGGAAAGAGGTGGGGGCGACGGGCGGGGACAGCCGTGGGCTTCCTGGCTGGAGCAGGGGCAGGTGGCGAAATCCAGCCCGAGAGCTACTTGGCGCCATCCCCGAAGCCTTGAGCTGCTGGTCCAGGGAAATGGCCTTGACTCGGAGACGCGTTCCGCAGTGCCATCTTGGGAGCTAGGACACTCGCTTGCTTCTGAACCTCAGGCGGGTGCTACAGCTCGCCTTTGGCATGGAAAGATCATGAATTTACAAATAGCTCACGGGAGACTGAAGGGGCTGTCCAGGCTTCGCCACTACAGCTTACGAGTGAGATACTAGTTCGAACTATATGACAATATAAGATTGCCAACAATGCCAATAAGGATAAGAGAACATCAGCAATTATTTTTCTGGTACTGGGAATTAAGCCTAGGGCCTTCAAGCTACATCCCTTTCTTTCTTTCTTTCTTTAGTTCTTTCTATTTTTGAGACAAGATCTCTAAATTGGGTGGGCTGGACTCAAACTTTAGATCCTCCTGCCTCAGCTTTCCCGACTTTCGGAATTACAGGCGGGGACTGCCAGGCGCAGCTGGCCGCGTTTAGCGTTTTAATTGCATACGAACGGAAAGCCGAGGCGCCCTGCCTCCCTTGCATCCTTGGGTTTGAGGCTCTTTCCGGAGCTGCCCGGGGAGCGGCCGTCCATTCTCTGGCTGTCTCCTCCCTGTCTCGGGTGAGCTGCCCCAGTCTCCCACGCAGGCCTGCCCCATGCCCCCTTTCCCACAGGAGCTGACCGCCGAGCCAAGCTTCCTGGTCACTGTGCTGTGCGCTCTGGGGGGCTTCTCTCTGCTGCTTGGCCTGGCCTCCAGGGAGCAGCGACTGCAGCGCTGGACGCGGCCTCTGTCGGGCCTCATATGGGCCGCCCTGCTGGCGCTAGGCCACAGCTTCCTGTTCACTGGGGGCTTGGTGAATGCCTGGGACCAGGTAAGAGGCGTGGCAGGAAAGGGAGGCGGGAACCCACGCTCAGGCCACGGGCAGCTTGCCAAGGACTTCAGCTTCCCGTGCCCTGGTCCAGGTGTCCTTCTTCCTCTTCATCATCTTCTCCGTGTACGCCATGCTGCCTTTGGGCATGCGGGAGGCTGTCGCCGCTGGTCTCAGCTCCTCGCTCTCACACCTGCTGGCCCTTGGGCTGTACCTCGGGCCACAGCCAGAGTCACGACCGGCACTGCTGCCACAGGTGAGCACGCTGCTAACACGGGCCACGGCCAGGGCCAGATCTGCGGCACACTGGCAGATCCTCCAAGCGTTTGCTGAGCTGTGAGTCCAAGACGGGGCACCAAGTGGGTGAGAGATTCAACCCCAGATTAACACTGGACAGTGTCATACCTACTGTTACCAGAAGAGGGCTCCAGGCCACAAAGAAGGGAGTTCTCTGGTTTACCTAGTGCATAGGGAAGAGAGGACAGAAGCAGTTGAAGGAAACGTGGGAGAATGAAAATCAGAACTTGCAGAGTTTTGTATAGCGACCGTGGGGCAAAGCATGAGGGTAGTGGAGCGGTACGCCAGCCAGAGGGAACCTTCATGTAAGTCGTAAGAGGCTCTAGACCTAAGAAGCTCTGTGCCCAGCAGCCCAGGGCAGAGAGCATTGAGAGGGGAAACATTCCTGGGGTCTCAGCATGGTGCCACTTATCCTGGGTAGTTGGGTCCCTAAGTGTAGAGTCTGGGCCTCCCCAACTGTACTGAGATCAACTCCAGCTGCACCCCCAGCCTTACCTGGGTTCTGCTCCCTCTGAAGCTGGCCTTCACCCACAGCTGGCAGCAAACACGGTGTTGTTCCTGTGTGGGAATGTAGTAGGAGCGTACCACAAGGCGCTGATGGAGCGCGCACTTCGTGCCACCTTCCGGGAGGCGCTAAGCTCCCTGCACTCACGCCGGAGACTGGACACGGAGAAAAAGCATCAGGTCAGCGGGTGTAGGAGGCTGGGTGGGACCCGTGCTCAGACAGAGGAGTTGTTTAGATTACAGTCCTCCTTCACCAACCAAACGACTTTGGGCACATCACTTGACCTTCTAAGTATTTTTTTTCCTTATAAAATATGGCTACTGCCTAGTTTGAAATTTTCTTTCTACTCTCAGTAAACTGTGACTTATGAAATCACTCCAGGACATTGTGATATTAAGGGAAGAATTCTCACTGAGGTGTCAGTACTGAGAGTTTAGTCCCTAAAGGTGATCAGTGGGGGGTGGGTACTGGAGCACTGACAGGACCTGGGGGGACATCCAGAAGGAGAGCAATATGTGGGCTCCTGTGTGGTTCGGGGGGCTGGGACTCCTGGCTTTAGGGAGGAGGAGAGTGGGCTCGTGTTCATAGTGACCTCTCCCAGGAACATCTTCTCTTGTCCATCCTTCCTGCCTATCTGGCCCGAGAGATGAAGGCAGAGATCATGGCACGGCTGCAGGCTGGACAGGGGTCACGGCCAGAGAGCACCAACAACTTCCACAGCCTCTATGTGAAGAGACACCAGGGAGTTAGGTATGAGGAAGGGTGAACGGAAGGGGGGCTCATGGGCTGAGACCCCAGCCCCCCGACACATCCTGTGCTTCGCAGCATATTGTATGCTGACATCGTGGGCTTCACGCGGCTGGCCAGTGAGTGCTCCCCTAAGGAGTTGGTGCTCATGCTCAACGAGCTCTTTGGCAAGTTCGACCAGATTGCCAAGGTCAGAGGGGACCTCCCTTCCCACCCAGGGTCCTTCAAGCACCCTTCCTAGGGAGTCCCACCAAGGGAAGCTCCTCTAAGATGCCAGTTCCAACCAGAGCCCCTGCAGGCTCCTAGATACTTTAGTGGACATAGAAAATCCTCTCAAACATTCCCAGCCACAATCCTGCTCACCACACTCAATATAGGGGGACCTCTCAACGTCTCTGCAGAGGTACTAACCACTGTGCCCCCAATATGCTCCGACACAAGTGTCTCTGGACTTCACATCCAAAGTCCAGAGAGATTTTCAGGTGCTCCGATCTTGGAAGACCCTTTTAAGAGAAATTTCTGTTCTCTGTAAATTCATCTGAGCACCTACTCAAACCCTACAGATACAACCCACTGGGGTTCCCTCCAAGCCCCTCAATTTCTTGTGCCCAAGTCTGAGTAAGACCTTCGTGTGCCCAAACTGAGGAGAGCCACAAATGCTCCAGCCCTGGTGAATCCCATCTGAGAAAAACATCTGCAGAGGAGAGTTCAGCCCCAAGTCCCTACATTTGACTGGACAGTTCAACTTGGAAGTTCTTTAGGAATGCCACACCTGCTCCCCACATTTTCCAGTTCCCTCCTACCCTCTGGCCTCTAACCAGGCTCCTCTACACACTCACACCCACACTCTCAGGAGCATGAATGCATGCGGATCAAGATCCTGGGGGACTGTTACTACTGCGTCTCTGGGCTGCCACTCTCGCTGCCAGACCATGCCATCAGCTGCGTGCGCATGGGGCTGGACATGTGCCGGGCCATCAGGTCAGCTCCAGTGGGTGGGCGGTAGGAACACAGATGGATGGATGTGGGAGGGGCAGGCAGGGTGGCGGAATCCTCCTTGAGAAAAGGGAGGGTGTTGCTTAAGGCACGACTGAAGTTGTTACCCATTCACTTTGCTCAGGAAACTGCGGGCCGCCACTGGTGTGGACATCAACATGCGTGTGGGTGTGCACTCGGGCAGCGTGCTCTGTGGAGTCATTGGGCTGCAGAAGTGGCAGTACGACGTCTGGTCCCATGATGTCACACTTGCCAACCACATGGAAGCAAGCGGTGTACCAGGGTGAGACTGGGGCCCCCAGGAAGCCACCCCAAGTGTCAACCAGTCCTCCCACGTGTTACCACCGTTTTTGTAATTCCTTAAAATGAGCACAGCCCCACGTGATGCTCAAGGAGCCTCTAAAGCACAGGAAGGGGTCCTGGGAGGCATCTCTTGTAGCACAGAGCCTTTCCTCCTCACACACCCAGGAACACTCTTTGAAAGAAATGAGGGGTACACAGCCCCTCCCTGCTGACTCCCACATCCCCCTCCTTCCAGACGAGTGCACATCACAGGAGCTACCTTGACCCTTCTGGCAGGGGCGTATGCTGTGGAGGATGTACCCATGGAACACCGGGACCCATACCTTCGGGAGCTAGGAGAGCCTACATACCTGGTCATTGATCCTCGGGTAAAAGCCCAGCCTGAACCCCACTGGCTGGTCCATGCACACCACCCACAGTCAACAGGCCGATCTCTCATGCCAGAGATTGAGTCCCTGTATCCTGGTGGGGGAGGTAGGGGGAGATAAGCCTCTAAGGGGTATGGGGAGAAAGGAGAAAGTCCATGATCTCTAGTATCACATTTCCTATGTCCCAGGCTGAGGAGGAGGACGAGAAAGGCACTGCAGGAGGGTTACTGTTCTCTCTGGAGGGCCACAAGATGCGCCCATCACTACTGATGACCCGCTACCTGGAGTCCTGGGGTGCAGCCAAACCTTTTGCCCACTTGAGCCATGTAGACAGTCCTGTGTCCACCTCCACCCCTCTCCCGGTACGTGTACCTCCACTTTGAGCCCCGGCACTCAGAGTCAGGCTACCATCACTGGTCTGAGGTCCCACTCTTAGTTTCCCTAATTCCCCATTCACGAGTCACCAGATACTTTGTGACATCCCAAGGTCCTGAATGATTTGGTTACCTCAGTCACTGGCTCGGACCCTTCTCTACCCTTCCTCCCAGAGAAAGAACAAAGCTCACTGTCCTCTGAGCTCACCCCAGAGAAGATGCAAGATCCCCACAGATACTATGTCCTTTGCCTCTCGATTTTTCGTTCCCTGGCACTCCAGAGGAAATAGATCCCACTTCCTCCTGACTCTGATGTCGGCATTGCACCCTCTCCCACCAGCACACATTTCTATTAACTCAAGTTTCTGCAACTACATGCGCTCTTCCTAAGTCCCTACTAGAATTGGGGGGCTGGGAAGGAGAGGAATGGTGGTTGTTTCCCCTGCTCCCCAGCATTTGTACGTGGGTACAGTGAGCAAGTGACAATTGTGCATGAACTGAGGAAGGAAGCCATCAGAGCAGGCAGGTTGGGGGAGGAGAGCCTACCCCTTGTCTAGCTGAGGGTAGAGCAGGGATGATTATGGGCTGATCCTATTTGTAGAACCTTGAGATAACCCACCAGCTGGTGAAAGCTCCGGCTCCCTCAGGCAGGAGCCTAGATTGTGTTCCTAAAGGCATGTGCCAGGATTAAGTCCCTGTCCCCTCAGGCTGCTGTCATCTATCTCACCCCACCTTCCTGAAATCTGCTCAGCAATTCCAGTCACCTTTCTGCGGATCTCCCCAGAGCCTTCTCTGCTGGATAAAGTAGAGATTATAAATTGTCTACAGAGTAGTACCCATTGTGTTCCACCCTTCCTCCTCTCCTATTCAGCAGGGAAAAAAGGCCAGAGATCAGTGATCACCGGGGAGAGAGGGAACATAGGGAGAAATGCTTCCAGGGAGGGCTTGACTCAAAGCCTCACACGGGGAAAGGGAGAGGCCAGAGGGGCAGGCTGGCAGGAGGGAGAGGAAGAATTCAAGGTCTGCTGATGGTTGCAGGATGGGGCCTCCAGAGTGGAGTGGAGTGGTATGTGAGGTTTGCTAGGAGCCCGGGGACAATGAGACATCTTGGGTGTGATTTCTGTGGTAGGAATGCCAGCTAGAGTACGTGCTAGATCTCCTGTCACTCTACTGGGGTACAGGCTAGGAAGTATTGGATTGAGGAAGGGGAGGTAGTCATTAGAAGCAGAAGAAAGCAGCAAGTCAAGGTCAAGGACACGTGCAGAACGTGCAATACGGTTCATGCTCTGCCCCACTGTGAGGCAACACTTGCCCTCCCTTGCCCCATGTGTTCTTCTGGCAGGAGAAGGCCCTGGCTTCCTTCAGTCCCCAGTGGAGCCTGGACCGGTGAGCAGACATGAGCATCTTTGATCCTGGGGATGACTGACTGACCTCTCCCCATCTTCCCTTGGGATTGTTGCTCTGCTTGTTCAGATGCTTTTGAGGGTTTCCCTGGTGCCAGGTGTGGTTTTCACCTTGCAGGAGCCGGTCTGCCCGGGGACTCGATGATGAACTGGACACCGGTGACGCCAAGTTCTTCCAGGTCATCGAACAGCTTAACTCTCAGAAGTACGGAAGGCAAAGAGAGCCAGGAGAGTGGGAGGCCCTGAGGTTGTATGGTTGTATGAAGAGTGGTAATGCCCCCCTGAGAGCTAGAGGGAAGTAAGCGGCTGTCTAAAGGGAAGAGCCACGTGGCCGCTTCCTCTTGCCCTCTCCCTGCCCTGCCGCCTGGGGCTCACCCCTACTCACCTCTCACCAGACAGTGGAAGCAGTCGAAGGATTTCAACCTACTAACACTGTACTTCAGAGAGAAGGAGATGGAAAAACAGGTGGGCAAAGGAGGACAACTCCAAAGAACTTCCCAACTTCAGTTCCTTGGCTCTGGAGAGGGGTCATTCCCTACCTCTCCTCAGATCTGCTCAGTTCTTGATCCCGGAGGGAGGGGCTTGGGCCTCTATCACAAGGGAGACTGAGTTTTGGGTCGTGGTGGGAGGGGGAAACTACATGGAGACCTGGTACGGGGTACGTGGAACTGGGGTGAGGGAGGAACAGTGAGGCTGGGAAACCCATCATCTGCCTGGGCTTGACACCTCTCAGGTCATGGGCAACCCTGACGCCTGTCTCCACGTCCCCCGCCTTCCCTTCCAGTATCGACTCTCTGCCCTCCCTGCCTTCAAATACTACGCAGCCTGCACCTTCCTAGTTTTTCTGTCCAATTTCATCATCCAAATGCTGGTGACAAACAGGTGAGAGAGCACCGGGTGAGGGAGGCCTGGTTCTTATTCATGAATCCCATTGCCCCTGCTGGCCCGTGAGTCATGCTGCCTGCTGTGGCCCCCTCTCCTCGAGGACTTGCCCACGGAGGAAACGTGTGTTCTGGGAACCAGTGGTGGTCACAGCCCTTGATATTATACATCCTCAGTACACTCACTAGTTTGTCTCATTTGGTGCTTCTGATGTCTCTAGGAAGGAGATTGTTTCCCCATGGCAAGCCCCTGCACAGGAAGTGCCTGTGCTTAGAAAGCAGGACCTTGCAGGCGTGTGGCAGTGTGTGCTGTAATTCCAGCATTCTTGGAGACAGACAGGAGGATCTGCAAGTTCCAGCCCAGCCTGAGCAACTTAGTGAGACCCTGTCTCTAAATAGATCTTTTTTTTTAAGGGCTAGAGACGTAGCTCACTGTGAATGTGTGGGTTAAAATAGACTTCATTCCTAACTCTCTAAGTAAGGTCTTGTTTAAAACTTAGCTAAGTTAGAGAACTTGGGCCCAGAGATGGTCTGGTACAGCCTCAACCTTGCTCGTGAGATCCATCCATACCTCCGTTAATGTTATCCATTTTACTGGTTTCTGTTTCACCCAAATGCTGCCCTGGACCCAAAAACATCAGAATATAATGTCTTTGATGAGCCTAGAGCCCATTGGCAGCTAATCTAGGCCCCCTGGACCGCTTCCACCTCCCACCGCCTCCCAACTAGAAGGTATACTACCCTCACCGCACAGAGACTCTGTTCTGACACCTCAAGGTCCCCCTCTTGTCTTCCCCATAGGCCCCCAGCTCTGGCCATCACCTATAGCATCACCTTCCTCCTCTTCATCCTCCTCCTCTTTGTCTGCTTCTCAGAGCACCTGACGGTAAGGTGGGCTGGGAGGTAAAGGTATGCAAGTGGCAAACGGGAACCCTGACCACAGCCTGGTCTGGAGAAGGTACCCAGCCCATGGCGAAGACACCCGTGCCCCCTCCACAGAGGTGTGTTCTGAAAGGCCCCAAGATGCTGCACTGGCTGCCTGCACTGTCTGGCCTGGTGGCCACGCGGCCCGGACTGCGAGTAGCCCTGGGTACCGCAACCATCCTCCTCATTTTCACCATGGCCATAGCTAGCCTGGTAAGGATGAAAGGGCCCATCCACCCCATTGGGGCATGCTGGGCCTGCCAGGGACCGGAAGGGAATCCCTGGATCTAGGAGGGCAGTTAGATTAAGGCCAAGGGAGGCTGGGAATGTGCAGGTACAAAGAAGCCAGTTATAAGCCAGGCATGGTGTGGTGTGACAAACCTGTTATCCCAGCACCCTGGAGAGCCGAGGCAGGAGGATCACAAGGTTGAGCCCAGCCTGGGCAATTAGCAAGTTAATGAGACCCTGTCTCAAAATAAAAAACTTAAAAATGGGCTGGGGATATAGCTCAGTGCAAAGCCCCTGGTTCAATTCCCACTACTGTAAAAAATAATAAAGAGATAAATAAATAAATAAATACAGTCTCCCATAACCTGTCAACTTGGCATAATTATTATTACTAACGCTTTAATAAACATCTTGTCTATCTTCTTCCTGTGTGGGCAGATATTTGTAACTTAGTTTTCTTGCCTGATTTTAAACGATTTATAATAATCATTCCTGAAATTCTACTTCTGAAAGGTACCTTAGACCCCCCAATCAAGTTGCAGAAGAAGTTAAGGCCTGGAGAGGTTAAGTGTCTGGCAAGAGATGCCACAGTGGATCCAGAGCAGACTAATAGTCATGATGCTATCACACTGTCCCTTCTAGGCTGTCCCTGTCTAGACTCACTGAACCAGAAATAGCAGAATCCACCTCTTCGAGGGAGTCTGGTCCTAGCTCATCCCTAGGTCAGCCAAAACCCAGCAGCAGTCACCCTGGTGGTGCCGAGGGTGCCTGCCTGTCCCTCAGCCTCTCATCTCCTTCTGCAGTTCTTCTTACCAGCATCAGCAGATTGCCCTTTCCGGGCCTCCAATGTGTCCTCCACGGCTTTCAACCTCTCCTGGGAGCTTCCCGGATCGCTGCCCCTGATTGGTGTTCCTGTGAGTGCTCCCCACTGCCCCTGACCGCCTTCCCCGGGCCCTTCCTAAGCACCCCATCTCCAGTGGAAGGACCTTCCTCCTGTGGGTTGGAACAGACATAAATCACATTTTGTGCCTCTTTGCGTGGGTGATGTCCCTGTCCTCCAGACAGACACAAGGCCTTGGTGGGGAGAGGACAGGAGCCCTGGGTGTGCCCACCCCTGCCTGTGTGACACGCCCACCCCTGACCACCTGCCTGCTGCGCAGTACTCCATGCACTGCTGCGCGCTGGGGTTCCTCTCGTGCTCCCTGTTTCTGCACATGAGCTTCGAGTGGAAGCTGCTGCTGCTCCTGCTGTGGCTGGCGGCCTCCACTGCCATCTTCCTGCACTCCCACGCCTGGCTGTCTGACTGCCTCATCACCCGCCTTTATCTAGGCCTTTTGGACTCCAGGTGCGCACGGCTGCTGGGCAGAGGTGCTCAGGTCCTCACAGAAGTGGGTGAGACAGGACACAACAGAGCTGTCCTGGCCTCTCTGACCTGAACCACCGACAGGGCAAAGGAAGAGGGGGCCGAGGGCTACATGGGCACTGAGGGCAGGGTAGAGGCCAGCAGGAAGAGTCAGAGCAAGGAGCAACCCTAGCCGGTGTCCTCCTCAGGCCAGGCGTGCTGAAGGAGCCCAAGCTGGTGGGAGCTCTCTCCTTCTTCATCTTCTTCTTCACCCTGCTTGTCCTCGCTCGCCAGGTAAGCCACCCAGCTCGCCCGCCCTCCTGGGCTTCCCTGTGGAGGGTGGGGCTGTGGTATTCCCATTGGAAGCTTCCAGCAAGCCTTCCTGCTCCCTTTCTTGCTCCTTTACTCCCCAAGGAGATTTCCCCCAACCTCCTCTGCCCTCTGTCCTCCAACCTCCAATGTGTAAAAGACCATGCTTATGTAAAACTCTGCTGCCAGTCTGTACACCCCAGTTTCAGTCTAGTTGCAAGGGCGGTCACCTCCAAGGATAGTTACACTTGAAGCCTTATCTTCAGGCTGGGCGTGGGGGCATCTTCAGACATTACAAAGTGAGTGCGTGGACCCCAGGATCTGAGGCTTCCCCTGCACTGAGTCTCCCTGTGGCCGGCTGCCGGCTGACCTTCCCAGAATGAGTACTATTGCCGCTTGGACTTCCTGTGGAAGAAGAAGCTGAGGCAGGAGCGGGAGGAGACCGAGACAATGGAGAACCTGACCCGGCTGCTCTTGGAGAATGTGCTCCCTGCACATGTGGCTCCACAATTCATTGGCCAGAACCGACGCAATGAGGTGACTCCCAAACTCCGACGCTTGAGTCCCAGGTGCTATGGGAACTATCCTTGGATGAAAGTCTTGGCCTTGGCTCATCATCTGTAGACCCAATGATGTAGCCACTCAAGTCCTTCTCCCTGTCACATGTCTCCATTTTCACAGAATCTTGAATTCTGTTCTTGGGTGAGCGTCGAATCCCTCTGTTTCGAGTCCTTCCTTAGAAGAAGTGTCTTTCCAACTCGTGATGACCCCATACCTTGTAGAAACTTGGCCCAGTGTTGATGGGAATTGTCTGCAAGCTACAGTCCACCCATTCCTCTAGCTCTGCACTATTCAATATGGTAACCATTAACCACATATGGCCACTCAAATTTAAAAACTCATCTGGGAGTAGTGGCACACACCCCAGATCCCAACATTCTGGGAGGCTGAGGCAGGAGGATTGCAAGTGCAACTTACTGACCTGGCATGACCCTATCTCAAAACAAAACATAAAGGGAACAGGATAAGTAGCTCAGTGTGAAGGCCTGGATTTGCTACATTTGAAGGTCTCAACAGCTACATGTGTCTATTGACCACCACATTGGATAGTACATCTATATAAAATGTTTCCACCATCAAAGAAATTTGTATTGAATGAAGCTACTGTAGATCCTCCAAAATCGTGCTGTCGTCAGTCATTCCCAGATAGTCGCTCTCAGAGCTACATCATCTGTTTTGTTCCACTGTTTTGTTCCCTCTTCACAATGGAAAGGCGTCTGTCTTACGCTGGGGTACAATAAAAGAAACCGCTCAGGAGGAACTTCACAGCCTTGTAGCCCCACTGCCTGCTCTCTGCTCTCAAGATCAGGAGTTGTACTGTTTTGGGGGTTTTTTTTCCTCTTATGGACACAGGGAATCCTGTAACACATCCTGTTTCTTTCTTCCTCTTGGCTATTAGAAATCTTACAGCCAAAGTCCAGGACAAAGAAGCACTTCATGGAACTCGCTGCATGACATATCCCCACATCTGACTCCATCTGCATCCTTTTACCTTTATGTTTCATTTGTTCTATAATCCCTATTGCTGCTTGAGTTTATATTCCATAATGTAGAATCTTTTCGAGCTGACTTAACCTTTAAAAGCTGACGTGACTTTCGATAAAATAGAATAAGCCAGGCTTAGAATAAGCTGGTGGTGCATGCCTATAATACCAGCACTCGGAGGATGAGGTAAGAGAATTGCCATGAGTCCAAGTTCAGCCTCCATCATGAGTTCAGGACCAGCCTGGACTACTGAGCAAGACTCTGTCTCAATAAATAAATAATAAATAAAGTAATTCCCACTGATAATGATCCCAATTCCAGAAGTGTGTCCCTCCCTTAGTTGTGAGGTGATCTAATCCCAAATCTTCGTCTCTTTGAGAATCATGATGATATTAGATCTTTGATTCATAGGTCTCACAGCATCAGGGTAACTAGGCTATTGCTCCCTTCTCTCCTACCCTTCTCCCACTTTCCCAATTCTTCTTGAACAAAAGAACTAGGAGTTTGGGGGTACGGGTCCAGTTTAAGGGAAGACGCGACAGAATCCCCTCACCTTGGCTCCCTGCTCTCCCCTGCCAGGACCTCTACCACCAGTCCTATGAGTGTGTTTGCGTGCTCTTCGCCTCAGTCCCAGACTTTAAGGAGTTTTACTCGGAATCCAACATCAACCACGAGGGGCTAGAATGTCTGCGGCTGCTCAATGAGATAATTGCTGATTTTGATGAGGTGACAACTCCAATGGTCTCCCATTGTTCTGGACTCTAGAATTCCTTACCAACCCTTCTCCCACCTTGCTGTCCTCCCACCCCTGTCACCACCACTACCACCTTAGCATTTCCTCCTCTTCTCCGATGCCTCAGTTCCACACATTCTAACAGCATTTCCCACTACTAACTCTCTCCTTTCTACAACCATCGTCAAGCCCACAGCCTTGTCCTTTAGCCTCAAAGGACTTCAGCTGGCTTCTGGGAGAGGGGAGGGAGCCAGCGAGAGAATAGGACAAAGTCTCCTCTCCATACAGCTGCTCTCCAAACCCAAGTTCAGTGGGGTAGAGAAGATCAAAACTATTGGCAGCACCTACATGGCAGCCACAGGCTTAAATGCCACCTCTGGTCAAGAGGCACATCAGGTACAATACCCTGCCTGGCCTGCCAACCTTCCTCTGGGCTCTCACTGGTGGGCCCATATGGGACTTACTCCCATGCCTCCCTGGATCATCCTGATGGGTGGGCCCCTTGCCAGGACGCTGAGCGAAGCTGCAGCCACCTGGGCACCATGGTGGAATTTGCAGTGGCCCTGGGGTCAAAGCTGGAGGTCATCAACAAGCACTCATTCAACAACTTCCGCCTGCGTGTAGGTGAGACCCCCGTCTCAGGCTAGGGCCATGTGGTATCTCCTCATCTTCCCAAGTCCTCCACACTCCGTGTCTTTTGTCAGGCGTGCTCCAGCTCATCCCTGGAGCCTCCTGTCCAAACACAGTCCCTTGGCTAGCGCTTCGGGTCCCACCTCTGCCTTTCCCTTAGTCACATTCCTTACTGAGAGATCCTTCTTCCTTAAGCCCCCTCCCCCAGGCCCCTCCTCCACGCGTCCTTCAGCTATCTCTCCACCTCTTCCTCTTCCAAGATGCCCCCATCAGGGTCCTTGTTCATCTCATTTCCTTGTCAGGGTTAAACCATGGACCCGTAGTGGCTGGAGTGATCGGAGCCCAGAAGCCACAATATGACATCTGGGGCAACACAGTAAATGTGGCCAGCCGCATGGAGAGCACAGGAGTCCTTGGCAAGATCCAAGTGAGGAAGCCCCACTGGAGGCACAGGCGAGGGGGATGAGGGTAGTGCCACCCCCAAACTGCCTTCCACCCCTCCAATTGCAGGTGACTGAGGAGACAGCTCAGGCCCTACAGTCCCTGGGCTATATATGCTACAGCCGGGGTGTCATCAAGGTCAAAGGCAAGGGTCAGCTCTGCACCTACTTCCTGAACACGGACTTGACACGAACCGGACCTCCCTCAGCGACTCTAGGCTGACCCCTCCACCTCCTTCTAAAATCCACAGTGAAAAGACTCTGGAATGTCTGGAGCCAGGTCACGTCAGAAGCTGCTGACACAGCTGGGGGATAACCTTGCGCCTGGGCAGGATACACAGACCGAGCAGTGCATGCACATGCACATGCGTGCCTGAGCGTGGGGGAAGGGAGTGATCCTTTCCACAAGCTCAGGAGAGGGCTGCCTCAGCCTTCTGCCTACCTCTTAACCTGACTCCAGCGTGTTGCATACCCTTAGAGCATAAAGAATTTTAACCACATAACTCAAAACAAGGATTTGTCCTTTCCTGTCCCCGCTCCGTGAATATTGGAAGGAAGTTCCACAGAAATGTCATTTGACTTTATTTATTCAAAAACTCCATGGTACCTATTGCGTACTTGCTAGGCAGAAAGGATCAGAAACCTGGGAAATTATCTGAGGTCCCTCTAGTTTCCACTGTTGTTCTGGAACTAGCCCCCTGGGCTTTCTGGTAGACACCTGTAGGCGTTTGGGGGTTCTCCTGTTGTCATGTCCATCAGAAGCCTGCCTTGCTTTGTTCCATCTGTGCGTGGCATTTGGTGTATGGAATACCGCATAGGGATCGTGAAGCATTGATCTTCACCACCAGCCTCTCATGTTTTGGGGTTCATGGAGAATTTCTTGAGATGCTAGGCTTGGAGATACTGCACAAGGACTTTTGGTTTTGCTTTCCTATTTGCTCCTTTTTGATGGAAAAGATCCAAAAAGCTCCTTACTGCCACTGCTGCTGCCATCTTTCGAGGTTGTCAGGACGAAGCTAGGCCAGGTTTCTCTAGGACAAAACACCCCTGGGGTGAGTAGTAATGGTTCATTCCTCTAGCCTTCAGGAATCTGGTTTCCTGGGGGTTACCATGGCCACAGAGGGGCCCTGGCAGGGTGTGGGGAGGCCCACAGATGCTGATGTGCACGCTTCTAGGCGATAAGATCTGCGGGTTTGCGATCGCTCGCTCCTGGGAGACCTCTGTGGGAGATGGGGGGAAGGAAGGAAATCCCCTAGACTGTCATATTTGCAACTGAGAGGACAGAGGTTGCCGGCAGGAAGCTGGAGCCCTATCTACGGGAACACTTATCACAGGCTTCAGGACGGCTCAGTGTTCTTGTCTCACTCAGACTCAGGCTCTGGAGCCTGGAGCAACGGGCCCACATGGTGGTCTCCCGTAGGGGCCTGTAGCACGCAGTGTGGACTTTCTAAATGGACTCTGCAGATCGTCTACATCTGGGGGGGTGTGTCTGCCTTTGTGATTCTCCCTAAATTGTAAATCACAAGCAACTAAAGGATACGGCTCTCATCTCTGGAGATGGACGCCAGTAGGGTGCCCGCAAGTGCCTGATGGCCCATAACACACACACACCCTACTCGCACGGTGGACCCGATTTCAGGCTTTAGTTTTAATTGTAAAGCTGCCACGGGGCAGCCAGGACAGAGCGGGCTCTCTCCCTCCGCTCCGACGCGCCCCGCCCTTCCTCTGCTTCCGCTCCGCCGCCCGCCCCACCCCCACGGGCACCCCCTCCCCGCCCAGAACTGGGTCAGGCAGCGGGAGGCTTTCCCGCTGGGGCGGGGCAGCGGAAAGCGCGCGTCCGTCAGTCCGTCCGTCCCGCCCGCGGGCCTAGTTCTGCTCGCTCCGCTCCGCAGGGGTGAGGCTCTCGGCGGGGCCCGGCTCGGGGGAGGCAGGCGCACCCCTCCCGGCCTGGACCAGGGTGCCGCCGCGGCGGGTGCTGGACGCCTCGGAGCCGGTGCCCTCCAGCAGCTTGGCGACGAAGCCCACGCCCGCCGAGCGCAGCAGGCCGCCGCCGGCGCACGCGTACAGCACGGGGTTCACGCTGCTGCTCAGGAAGGCCAGCGCGATGAGCACCTTGCGGGCCAGCTGCAGCCGTGCCCCGGCCGGCAGCCCGGCCAGCGCGCCGCCCGCCTCGGCCAGGTTCACCACGGTGTAGGGCAGCCAGAAGGCGGCGAAGGCCAGGATGATGAGCGCCACCAGGCGGCCCGTGCGGCGGCTGCGGCGGAAGCGCCGGGCCTGCAGCCGGCGCCCGATGTCCGAGTAGCTGGCCACCACCACCAGGAAGGGGAGCAGGAAGCCCGTGCACGCCTCGAAGAGCAGGTGAAAGGCCCGGTGCCTGTCGCTGGGGTACTGCACGGAGCAGACCTGCGTGCTGTTGGGCGGAAGCAGACTCACCTTGCGGAACGCGAGGACCGGTGTGGCCAGCAGGAAGGAGGCCGCCCAGATGCCCGCCAGCACCCACCGGGCGGTCGCCTTGGTGCGCAGCTTCTGGGACAGGAAGGGACTGGCCACGGCCAGCGAGCGGTCCAGACTCATGGCGGTGATGAGCAGGACGCTGGCGTACATGCTGACTCCGCAGATGTAGAAGCTCAGGCGGCAGCCGGCCAGCTTAAAGCTCCAGGCGCCTCGGACCAGGAAGTGCAGGAAGACGGGGGCCGTGAGCATGACGGCCAGGTCGGCCAGGGCCAGGTTCAGCACCAGCAGCGCAGTGACTGAGCGTTTCCGCATCCCCCTCAGGATGCTCCACACCACAAAGCTGTTCCCAGGAAACCCCACGATCAGGGACAGGGACAGCAGGACGATAGCCAACAGACGGACCAGCATGGGCGCCTGTGAGGAGGAGGTTCCGGAATGCGTAGCGTTGGTGTCCATCCCAGGGACCTGGCGAGGGAGGCGGGCACACCTGTGAGTGTGGGAAGCCAAGGCCCTGGGCCCACCTAGCCTGAGTCCTCTAAGCTGTCCTCAAGGTCAACTGCATCTGAGGCACCTCCGAAATACGCTGCCCCAATACTGCCACCTGACCTACCTTTAAGGGAGCTGGGACAGGTGTGGTGGCACATGCCTGTAATGCCAGAATTGTGGGAAGCCGAGACAGGAAGATCACCACCTGGGCGACTTAGTAACTTAGCAAGAGCCTGTCTTAAAGAAGGACTGGGGGCTTGGAGGAATGGCTCAGTGGTTAAAGTGTTTGCCTAGCAAGCACGAAGTACCTGAGTTCAATTCTCCAGCACCACATAAAGCTGGGCATGGTAATCCTACCACCCACAAGTCTGAGACAGCTCAGAACTAGCGTGGACTGCAGAGCCAGACCTTGCCTCAAAAAAAAAAAAAAAAAAAGGGCTGGGCTGGGGACACAGCTGTATGAAGCCTCTGGTCCAATCTCCAGTGTAGGACTTCTATTTGAGTGGAAGACTAGTTTCCTAACTGGGCCCTGGGGCCTCTTCCTGAACACAGATCTAATTGCAAAATGCCGAGTGAGTACAGCAGCAACATTTCCAGATCTCTGCAGCGTCCTTGCCTCGGAGGACCCAGAACAAAACTAGGAGGCTTTCCTCACCAAAGCTGCATCGTCCCGTGAAAGGTCAGCTTTTCTCTCTCCCCTGCCATGCCCCTAGGCCTCGGTCCCACTGACCTCCAATCACCTACATCCTGTCCCAAGGGATGCCCGGGGCACACCAGGATATAAAGGGGCTGGGGAGTGGGGAGAAGCTCCTGAACAAGCTCTGAGGACCAATTCTCTCGACTCCTTTCATAGTGTCCAGGCTTGCTTTGGAGATTCCTTGGCATCTTCTCTCATGGCTCCACCTGCCCCCCCATTGCCACTCCCAGGATACTTACAAGTTGTGCCAGGTACTGGTTAGAAATTGGTGCCGATCCCAGGGTCAGGACAGAGTGGGATAGCAGGTCCCTGGGTCTGTCCTACCGCCAGGGGCTTGACCCTGGGGCTGGGTGCTGTCAGCTAAGTCAGCCAGAGAGGAAGTACTACGGAGCAGAGGAGGGGAAGGTGCATCTTCCTGAGGGTGGGGCTGAACTCCTACCCCCTCCTTTCTTTAGGTAGAGGGATAGTCACTTGTGTTCTAGGGCACAAGGGAGGAAGGTGCCTCAGGGGTGGAGTCAAATGAGAAGAGCCCTAGAAGGGGCAGTGAGAGGTTTGGGGGTGACTCAGCTGAGGTGAGGTCTCAAGATGTACTAGACTAGCAAAGTGAACAAACTCATGGTGCGCATCATAAAGGAGGAACTGAAAGCAAAGATGGTAACAGGCTCGAAATGCGGCTGGAATGCTGGCATTCAAAAATATTCTTCTTTATATTTCACATAAAATGTGTGTGTACTGCAGATCTTTAGATTAATGGGAAGTGTAGGGTGACGCCGTGACTCGGCTCTTGGCTTGGGTGTAGATTAGATAACAGCATGATTTAAAAACAGCGCGTTGGTAAACCCGTTCTGGGCTTCAGTCCAAGCCACACGGCTGGGCTGCTGGAGAACGGGCCATCTCCAGTGCCTCCTCTCCTTCCCTTCAAACCCTCAGTTTGGTGGCCCTGGAATGACCCTGAGTTTGGTCACGCAGTTCCATGTCGACCCATTCTTTATTCTCTTTGGTAAAAGTCACTGTCTAAGTAGTTTTAGTATCATACAGGATATCAGTTTCTTCCCTTCCCTCAACCACTCGCCGTGTGCTTGCCCGTGCAGTTACCTACTGAGTTTGAATTTAGGAGTCGAGGGCTAGGCAGGGCGTCCAGCACTGTTTCTTTCCTACATTACTGCAGCCTTAGGTGGTCCAGTTCCACCTTTGACAGACAGAAAGTAAAGGCTTCGCTACTGGGCTAAGTGTGTGGTGCAGAGGTGAGGGCACGGGGCAGTGATATCAGGAATCCAGAAAGGTGAAACGAAAAACAGCCTCCAAAATGTCCCTCCTCCACTTCCCTGAGTGGAAGAAAAACTCTCTTTGAAGTCTCCTATAGGAGCTAAGAACTAAGAGTGTCTGCCCTCAATCTGCCATAACCCTCCCGGCTTCCCTTTCAACCCCGTCACTGAACAGAGAAGACCTGAGGTGTAATGGTGATCACTGAGGTCCCTAACGCTTTCTAAGTCCCCCCGCTCACTCTGCATTGACCCACTAACTGTTGGGCAGAGGATATGATGAAAGGAAATGGGCTGAAAACCACAGCAAGGACTAAATGCAGAGCTGAGGAAGGGGTTTCTGACCACACAGGGTGTGTGCGGTGAGGAATATGTCACAGGGGAAGTTAGGGAACCTCTGCCCCAACACCAGGACAAGAAGAAACCTGTGTGCTCGAGGATAGAAACTTCCACCTCAGAGCTCCGGGGCCAACCAGCAGCCCCTTCAGGCACACGCTGAGAGGTTTTCCCGCCTCTCTCCAGCTTTTCCCCACCTCATCCCTATCAAAGGCCTTTGCTCCCCTAGCTAGGATCAGGTGCTCGAAGGACCCTGACGCCCTTGTTCAGAACTCACGCAAGCGACGGATGACCTCAACTGGACAGGCCTGAGGTATTTTCAGAGCTCACACTGAGAACAGGTGGACTGGTCATCTCTGTGCCTGTGGTTGTCCCCTGAAAATAATCCCACTCTATACGCACAATATCGAAAGTGGCAAGATCTAGAACAGTTCTGAGACCCAGCAATAGGTTCCAAAAGATGAGGACCAAGGCATATTGGGGGAGAGACCAGGAATAGCCAGCTGCCTTAGAAGCGGCCAGGCTTAGCAGAGAGAAAAAGAGAGGTGCCTTCCGGAGAAATTTTTTCAGTTTGCAAACACTCTTACCACTCACCAAGCCCCCCCCCCTCACGCCCAACCCCTCAGATCCCCTGGCTGAGCAAGTGCTGGCTCTCAGGCTCCTTTTCAAGTCTGGCTTGGGGTTTTGGGGGCAGGAGGAGCAAGGTGGTCAGAGTGGAAGGAAAGTCTGGGACTCCCAGGCCTCTACACCTCTGCCCCTTCCTCCTGTGCCTCTCTCCCACTGGACCAACCACAAGACCGGCAGGGATTCTTTCTTCCCAAACCCTGTAGATTTCTCTCCCCTTGCAAATCAGTTTATTCCTGCAGGCAGCTCTTACAGACCCCAAGGACTGGATTTCATCCCCATCCCCACCCGAAACCCCTTTCCTTCCTCCCTCTATTTCTCTTTTATTTCCAGAACAGTTCAATGGGCCTAGGGAACCAGGCCAGCTGGACCAAGGGCACAGGGCAGGTTGTCACTTGAGGCTGGTGCTATCCAGCCTGGTCCGTGGGAGCCGGGTAATTTCACTGCCGCTCAGGCACGATGCACCACCACGGCAAGCACACTCAAGCCATCGTCTCGTGGCTTGCTGGTGTATTTCACGACGGCTATTGGCAGAAGATGAGCAATGTTGGCATACGCATGCATGCCAACCCGCGAGAACACAGTGTTTGTAATGCGGACTCCCTCAGTTAGGAGGAACTGGGCCGTCCTGGGTGCTCAATAGCCCTGCCCAGCTGTATCCAAACTGTAGTCAGAGAAGGTCCCCAACGGCCCCAAGTGGTGAGTTCCAGGGGCAACGGAAAGGGGGTAGGAAAGAGCAGGCCCGTGTAGGTTTGGGCGTCAAGGGTCCCATTCCTGACTGGCCCTCGCCGTCCCGCCCCCGGGGTCTCCATTGCCCCCTTCCTGCCCCACAACTTTCAGCCGAGCGGTAGTTCGGAGCTCCAAGGTGCCGGAGCGGCTGCCCCCTCGGGCCTCCCCGGAGCCCTCGAAGAGCCGCGTGAGGAAACGGGGCCCGGCCCGGGGCAGCAGGTCCCTGGCCGTGAAGACGTAGAGCAGCGGGTTGACGCTGGAGCTGAAGAAGGCCAGGGCCGTCGTGCCCGCCCGGGCCGCCTGACCGGCGCCGCCCAGCCTGGCCAGCGCGCCCTCGGGCGCGGACAGCGCGGCCGCGGCCTGCAGGAGGTTCACCACGTGGTACGGGGCCCAGAAGAGGCCGAAGGCCAGCACGATGGCGCTCACCAGGCGGCCCACCCGCGCGCCCCGCCGCCCCGAGCGCCAGCGCGCGCCGCGCAGACGCGCCAGGGTCGCGCCGTAGCAGGCCAGCATCAGCCCGAAGGGCAGCACGAAGGCCGTCAGCGTCTCCAGGCCCAGGTGCGCGGCGGCGTGGGCGGCCGACGGGTGGCACAGCTGGCACACGCGGCCGCCCCACAGGTGGCGGTAGAGGGCGGCGGGCGCGGCGAGCAGCAGGGCGGCCAGCCAGACGGCCAGCAGCAGGCGGCGCGCCAGGGCCGGGCTGCGCAGCCGGGGCGCCAGGAACGGGCGGGTGACGGCCAGGCAGCGCTGCAGGCTGAGCAGGCCGGTGAGCAGCACGCTGGCGTACATGCTGAGCGCGCACGCGTAGTACGCCGCCTTGCAGCCCGCCTGGCCCAGCGGCCACGCCTGCGCCGCCAGGAAGGCCACGAACAGCGGCGCGAGCAGCAGCACGGCGCCGTCGGCCAGCGCCAGGTGCAGCGCCAGCGTGGCCACCAGCGGCCGCCCCCGCGCGGGCCGCCAGCCCGCCAGGCTCCACACCACGAAGCAGTTGCCGGGCAGCCCCAGCAGCGCGGCCAGCAGCAGGAAGGCAGCGCCCGTGGCCCGCGAGGCCCTCCAGCTCAGCAGCGTCTCGTTGCCCGGGGGCCGGAAGCACGCGGTCATTGTCCTGCAGGGGTCGGGAGGGGCCGCGCAGGACAGTGGGGTGAGACGCCAAGGGGCCGAGCCCCCCCCACGCCCCGCGTCCCCCACTCCGCCCCTCTTCCCCTCGGGAGCCTGGCCCCACAGCAACAGAGCCCGCGTCCGGCCAGCCACCCGCCCCGCTCCTGGCACCCTTCCGAGCCCGGTGGAAGCAGGCACCCAGGCCTCGCGCCACGCGGTCACTGTCGGCGCCTCCACCGCCTGACCCGCCTATCCAGCCCCATTCCTTACACCTGGGAGAGGAAGAGGGAGGCAGATCCGTAGCACTCAGACGGAGCGGAGCGGCCAGCTGGGCGGCCGGAGCCTGGGGAGCAGCAGGGACGAGGCGCCTGCCCGTCCTATTCCCGTCACATTTGCAGAGGGTGAGAGCTGGGAGGGACGCGGGCCCTCCCTCCCGCTGTTCCTTCCCGTCACCAACAGGCCCAGGCCTGTGGGGACCCGCCTTCCTAGAACACAGGACGAGCTTTAGGAGTCCAGATAAAATGCTGGGCAGCGGGGTGGCAGCGCTGCGGGGCCTGGTCGCGGGCGGCCTCTGCTCCCGCTGCTCGCGTCCTCGGGCCAGTCCTCGCAGCCCACCTTCGGCGGTACCCACGCGCTCCGGCCGGCCTGCACGCTCGCAGACGGAAGCCGGCCCGAACAGCTGGCTCTCACGGCTGCTCTCTCTCTGCTGGCTTTCGGCCTCATGCCCTTACTGAGTCCCCTTCTTCCTCGGTTCCTACTCCACCGTCGCTCATCCCTTCCTCTGGGCTCTGTCCTCCACGCCCCAGGTTCTCACTGGATCATGGATAACTGAAAACGCGGCGCTAGATCCTAGAAAAAACAGGGCTGTGAAGAGGTGTACGGAGCTTGTGAGCTGGTTAGGAAGTCCTGACACACTGCTTAGGCGTGGACCGCAGTAGCAGGCTGCCAAGAGACAAAAGGTCCCGTGAAACATACTGGGAACAAGCCCTCTCTTCGGGACGCCAGAAACGCTCTGAAACGAAGAGGTTTGAAAGGGATCTGGTGGGTAGAGGGGAAGGAAAAGGGGGGAACGTCTATGTCCTTTCCGCAGCCAGACCTGGGGTCCCCTGGGAACAAGGAGCCCAGGAGCACTCTCTCAGTTTAGTTTGTGTTCCTCTAAAGCAGAGCCTGAGGGGGCTGGAGAATAGCCCAGCGGTTACTTGCCTAGCAAGGGTAAGGCCCCGAGTTCAATTCCCGGCACCACATAAGCTGATTGTAGTGGTACAGGCCTACCTATAATCATAGCACTCAGAAGGCTGAGGCAGGAGGATTACTGTGAATTTCAGGTCAGCCTGGGCTACATAGTGAGTTCAGGATGATCCGGGACTATAGAGTGAAAGCCTGTCTCAAAAATAAATAAATAAATAAATAAGGCAGAGCTTGCAATAAGGATACAGGTAATCCTGTATTTGGAGGGAGAGGTCAAGAAGCACAAGTGAGGGGCAGGGTAAAATGGGGAAGAGGGAAGCTAGGAAGAACAGGTGGCCGCCCTCCTTTGGAGGGCACCAGAAACCTCTGCAAAGTGTACAGAACACCCCAGACCAAGACCTGGGGTGCTCCCTTGGCATAGGGCTATCCTAGAGGCGTCAACGCTCCTACACCTTGCCCTCATACTCCAGGGTTTGAGTGAGCTACCACAGCTTCTGTTCGATCTTCTCTCCTAAGGGCTGAATGCACTCATCCTCCCGAAAGTGATGGCAGAACAGTTCCACAAGGGGGTGTCCCAGATCACCCCAAGACGGCGGCGGATGGGATCCAATGAAAAAGGCTCTCGGCATCAGGGATCAGTCCAAAGAAACTCCAGACTGGGCTTAGAGAACAGACTGTGATGTATCCTGGTGCTGTTCAGGGGGGTTCTACCTAGTCTCTTCCACAGAGGGTCAGGATACACAGTTTATGTGAGGTTAAAGGAATTCGGTTCCGGGCTGGGGTAAGTTCCCTTCAGTGTTTTCAGCAACAACCTGAAGACTTTGATCAGTTCCTTTGGAATGTTCAAGGCCTCAAGTTGTGTTCAAGCATACATGAGAATTGCAGGTGGCTGGGTCACAGCCTGGTCAAGGTACTCTGTGTTTCTCTGATACGACACAGAGAGAAAGCTGGGGAAAGCATGCCTGTGCTGGGAATCAAACTCAGGACCTTACCCTTGTTAGCACACTGGGAGGCTGAGGAAAGAGAATTACAAGTTTAAGCCCAGCCTGGGCAACCTAGGAACCCTATTTCAAAATAAAACAGGGATGTGGATGTAACTCACTGCAAAGGTCCTGGGTTCAATCCTCAGTACTGGAGAGAGGGGATGCTGAGGGAATTAGGACGACCTATGAGATTTCCAGGCAAGAAAGCAGGAACAGTGCACATTTGAATTTATTCTGAGTCTGAGCTTCCATGTAACTGTCCCTTAGAACTGTAGTTAAAACCAGAGATGGGCCGCAGGGCACCAAAGCTAACGTCCTAATGTTAGGATGAGTGTGTAACTACATTTATCGTGTTCCCTTCGTGCCTATTGATTGGCAAAAGGAAAAGCTGACAGAAAAAAAGTGACTATTCGCACATCGATGAAGCGGGCAGTTCTGAAGAGTGAAAAAGGTTGACTCAGAACTTCTCCAGCCAAGAAGGGACTTACGTAAACAGGAGCGCTCAGGTCCCAGACAGGATCCTGACAATCCCTGATCCATCCTAATACCACTCCCAGAATCATCACTTTCTCCAACCCTGGCCCAAGCTCCCCTCCTCCCACCAGCCGTTTCTGAAAGCTGCAGCTTCCAATAGATGGCAGCACAAACACGACAGCTCGAATACAACAGGGCTTTTAGGAGCCAGAAAGAGATCCTAGAAATTCCCTCCATGGAAATAAGTCCCCAGAGGTCGCATTCCATTCTTTCACATAGTTCCTATTTACCTTTACAACATATGTCCTCAGTTAGAGACAAACACACCAATTTCTGTGGACTTTGCTGAGCAGTCCTGCTTCCACAACCCAGGCATGGCTCCTCCCCTTCCCTTTCCTTTGGACTCTGTCCTCCTTACTGGCCAGGCAGAAGGGATCAGAGTCCCACTCGATTCACATCCTACCTCACCAAGGCAGAGACCCAGCTCTATCACAGAAACAACACTTCAGCCCCAGCACAGCAGAGACCCAACCTGCCCCGAAGCCAGAGGAAGCGACGTTCTCACTGCTTCTCTCCACCATGGATTACCTCTCAGCCTTGAACCCCAGCGAGCTACTCAGGTGATTCCTAACCCTCCTTTCCACCTTCCAACTTTAGGGATTTGCGGCAGGCAAGTAACAAGCCTCTATTTGTCTCCTGAGAGACTCACTTGCCTTCCTGTCCCTACTTCGTAGTGTGTCCAGTTCCTTAACCACCAAGCCCCCCCCCCCCATGGTCTCTTGTTGAACCTTCTAGCCATCCCACCCCCACCATTCTCACTACACTAACCAATTCCATCCTCACCAGGTCAGTGTCCAGTATGGGCTCTGAGTTTGGACGCAGAGTCTGGAGCTCAGCTCCACCACCTCAACGGCCTTTTAGAGTCTGTGACCACAAGCGGACAATCCGGAAAGGCCTGACAGCTGCCACCCGCCAGGAATTGCTCGATAAGGTGAGTGGGCCAAGTTCCTGGGTTCCTAGAAAGCAGGGACAGCCAAGAGACTCAAGAATAGTGACAACTTGAAACGATGGAACAGAAGGGCTGAGGGTGTTCTGCCCCGTGTTCTGAACGCTAGAAGCAAGTGAGCCTGATGACCTCTGTGCATCTGGATGAATTTATTTTCCAATACTGGGCTTTTCTTTGAGATGATGGGATGCAGTGGTCAGGAAAGGACAGAATTCGTAAGTCAGGAATGGTGATCTGTATGGAAAACCAAAGCCAAATGCTGATTTTGCTTCTTTCTAACCATCAAAATTTAGGAAGTTGCTTGGACTATCAAAACCTCAGTTTCTTCATTTATCATAATAAACTAGCCACCCCAGGCTTATTGAGATAAATAAAATAAGTATGTAAAATCGTTATGGATACCTGGCATATAATGAAGCTTCAAGATGACTAAACAGGGTTTGTCTTTTGGGACAAAGGGTGTCACTGGTTTCTGCCTCAGATTGAATTCAGTGGTTCTACCTAGCTCAAACTTAAGGAAGAATCACATTGGACTTTGGTCTCATACAGGAGGCCCGATCAGAAATAATTCTGTTGGAGTTGGAGGAATATAACTGCGGACAGAGTGCTTGCCTAGCAAGCACAAGGCCCTGAGTTTGATTCCCCAGCCCCACATAAGCCAGGTGTGGTGGTGTACACCTGTAATCCCAGCACTTGGGAGGCTGAGGCAGGATTGCTGAGTTCAAGGTCAGCGTGGACTACATAGTGAGTTCAAGATCAGCCTAGACTATAGAGCAAGACCCTGTCTCAAATATTTATAAAGCAGCAGCATGGCAAGCCTTAGTAACGGCGTGTGACAAGTTGTTGTTTTGGCGTAGTCTGTTGTGAGCTACAGTTGAGAGGTGTGTTTTAAAGTGTGTCCTAAATCATGGATCACAAACAGTGCATTAACGTGGAATGTTGTTTTAAGCTGCAAAAAAAGTGCTAAAGAAACACACGAAATGTTCAAGTTAGTTTATGGTGATGCCACAGTGACCATGGAAACAGTTAATGAGTAGTTTGAGCAATTTTGTAATGGTTGTGAGTCAGTTGAAGACAAAGACATCCCTCCACATCAAAAACTGAAGAGAATGTTGAAAGAGAAGTGAAAAGATTTGATCAAGCATGTAACTGCCTATTGGGGACATTTCTGAGGATCTCATATCACTCCATTCAAAGCATTTTGTTTCTGAGACAGGGTCTCACTCTATAGCCCAGGCTGGCCCTGAACTCACTATGGAGCCCAGGTTGGCCTTGGACTTATGGTAATCCTCTTGTCTCAGCCTCCTGAGTACTGGGATTACAGGCTTGCGCCACACACTCAGTTTACATGGAGCTGGGAATCAAACTCTGGTATTTAGTGCTTGACTTAGAACTTGCTAGGCAAGCACTTTAACCGCTGAGCCATTCCTCCAGCCCCTTAAAGCAGGGTCTCACTCTGTAGTCCAAGCTGGTTCTGAAGTCCCTGCATAGCCCAGTCTATGCCTGAACACACAGCAATCCTCCTGCCTCAGCGTCCCGAGCATAGGGATTACAGGCATGCACCACCACACCTGGCTTATGTGGTGCTGGGAATTTGAACTCAGGGACTTGTACTTCTACACAAGTGCTCTAATTGCTGCGCTATTCCTCCAGCACCTCACAGCATTCTAATAAGAGTGTTAACTTCGTTGTTTAGCTCCATTTGTCAATTAGCAGAGAATGGTGGTATGCTTGTATTCCTGACACTGTGGAAGTCTGAGATAAGAGGATTGCAAATTCAAACTTAAGTCTGAGCAATTTAGTGAGACCCTGTCACAAAATATGTATATATCAGTGTGGGCTGAGGGTTCAATCCATATAGTACCACAAAATTAAATGCAGCTGTTTAGGAAATGTCAAGGGGCATGAGACGTGAGTCTATGGTTATGTTTCTGAGACCTAGGTGAACAGTTCTGAATGGAAATCACCCAGTTCTATGAAAAACACCATCAATCAAGATCTAACAAAAAGATAATGGTGTAGTCTTGACCTTAATAAAATTGTGTGAGCTGAGTGTGTGCCCAGGAACACTACAGTGATCTCTGAATACTACAGGGGCTTAGTTTAGGAAACAGTGTGCAAAGAAAACCCTGAGGCACGGGCAGGGCTTCATCTCCTGTCAGGGCAACACTCCCTGTCACTCATCACTTTTGGTGTGGCAATTTCTATCACATGGACAGCATAATGTGCAGCCTCGTCCATGTTTACCAGATCTGAACCATGTCACTTCTGGCCCTTCCCTGAAGTGAAAATGACAAAGGTAAACGTGTTGAATCAATTCAGGACATTTAGGCAGCAGGCAAGACAGCCCAACTGATGCCATGGAGGGTCCTCAGACCTGCCTCTCTTGCCTGGAATGGGCTCAGACATTAATCCTCCGCCTCAGCCTCCAGAGTTCTGGGACTACAGACTTCTGTCTCCTGTTTTAAAACAGCTATAAACAGAAAATTCTGCATTTCCAATATTGAAGACTTTGGAATCATCTGAGAATTAGTTATCAAGAAGGCACTAAAGAGGCTAGAGGAATAGCACAGCAGTAAGAATGCTTGCCTATCAAGTGCAACATCCTGAGTTCGACCACCCGGCACACGTAAGCTCAGCATGGTGGCAGATACCTGTAATCCTAGCACTCAGGAGGTTGAGGCAGAAAGATTGCCCTGAGTTCAAGGCCAGCCTGGGCTCCTACTGAGTTCACAGTCAGCCTGGACTAGAATGAGAATCAATTTTTTTCTCTCTTTCCCATTTTATTGATAGGTATTAAGTGCAAAATTTAAGGTTTACATTGGTTTTGGGCATTTTGTGCACATATGTATCTAGTCAAGGTAACAAGACCTTCCCCTCTTTCCTTTCCATCCACTCCCTACCCACTCCCAGAACCCACCACGTATCCCCTTTATTTTTCACTTTAAGTTCTGTGAGATAGTTGTGATCTGGGATCTGGGTTTCTCATATCAAAGAGACCATTCGGTATTTCACCTTCTGCTTCTGACTCACTTCACTAAGCATGATGGTCTCAAGTTTCCTCCATTTGCTTACAAAAGCCTCCAAGCCATCAGACTTTTATAGATGCATGGTATTCCATTGTGTGTAAATACCACAGTTTGTGTGTTCATTGTTCTGTTGATGGGTATTTTGGTGACTTCCATATTTTAGCTATTGTTAGTTGTGCTGCAGTGAACATGGGTATGTATGTATCTCTGTTATGTTTTTAACTCTTTTGGGAATATTCCCAGAACAGGTATTGCTGGATCAAAGGGGATATTTATTTCCAATCTTTTGAGGAACCTCCATACTGCTTTCCATCGCGGTTGTACCAATTTACACTCCCACCAGCAGTGCAGGAGGGTTCTTTTCTCCCCACAGCCTTGCCAGCACTGATTGCTATTTGAGTTATTGATATAGGCCAATCTCTCTGGAGTTAGATGTTATCTTAGCGATGTTTTGATTTATATTTCTCTTATGGCTAGGGATGTTGAACATCTTTTTGTGTATTTATTGGCCATTTAAACTTCTTCCTGAGTGAATTGCCTCTTGACTTCTTTTCCCCATTTTTCAATAGGATCCTTGATTTTGGGGGGCTTTTTAGTTCCCTGTATATTCTGGTTATGAGCCTCCTATCTGAGGTGTTGGTATTTTTTCCCAGTCTGTTGGTTCTCTTTTTACAGTGTTTATAATTTCCTTTGCTGTGCAAAACTTTTTGACAAGATCCCATTAGTTAATAAAGGGGACATTTTGCTTTTGGTGTCTTAAAGTCTTTGCCTACACCTGTGTCTTTCAGATATTTGCCTAATTTGCTTTCTATAAGGTTCAGTGTTTCACTTTTAATGTCTAGGTCTTTGATCCACTTTGATTTGGTTTTGGTGCATGGTGACAAGTGTGTGACTAGGTTCACTTTTGCATGTGGATGTCCAGTTCTCCCAGCACCATTTGTTGAATAGGCTATGCTTTTCCAGTGTATGCTTTTGGCTCCTTTATCAGATTTGAAGTATTTGAGGGTATTTGGGTTTGTCTCTGTGTCTTCCATTCTATCCAACCCGTCTGTTTTTGTGCCAGTAGCAAATTTTTTTTTTTTTTACAACTATTGCTGTATAATACAGCCTGATGTCTGGTATTGTAATGCCTCCTGCCTTGGTCTTGTTGCTCAGGATTGCTTTGGCTATTCTTGGTCTCTTTTGGCTCCATATGAATTTAAGGATTATTGTTTCAAGTTCTTTGAAAAAATTTGTTGGCATATTGATAGGAATTGCATTGAACCTATGTATCAGTTTTGGCAGGTAGTCATTTTGACTATATTTATTCTGCCTATCCAAGAAGAGGAGATGCCTTTGCATTTTCTGACGTTACCTATAACTTCTTTCTCCAACGCAATGCAGTTTTCTTTATATAGGTCCTTCACTTCCTTGGCTAGGTAAACTCCTAGGTATTTGACTTTATGCTGTGAGAACCTATTTTTTTTAAAGGCACTAGAGCTGGGCCCGGTTTATTCCATAAGTGTGGGAGGTAGAAGATTATGAGTTTGAGCCGAGCCTGGGCAATCAGCAAGACCTTGTCTTAAAATCAAAATAAGAATGAGCTGGGCATGTAGCACAATCTGAAAGCTAAGGGCTTGGTCACCTAGTAACAAAAAGAAAAAAAGGAAAACTGACCTGAGATCTTTTTAGAAGTGTTACTAAGCTGAAATTTGTCATGATGACACAAGATACTTTTTCAAAGGACACTGGAGTTTTCAAATGAAAGCAATCATTTTAGGATGAATGGACTGCAGATGTAATAATGTGCCTATAAATTCTGGTATCAAACTGAGGTATTCACGAATAAAAATAAACATGCCTAAATTTTAAAAAATGATTAAACAGGGTTAACAGTGTAGCTTAGTGGTTAAACACTTGCCTGGCTTGTATAAGGTCCTGAGTTGAATTCCCCAGCACCACATAAAGATTAGCTGTGCACAGTGGCGTACTGTATAGTAATTCTAACACTCAGGGAGCTGAGGCAGGAGGATTTCTGTGTGTTTGAGGCCAGCCTAGACTACACAGTGAGTTCAAGACTATCCTGCCTCAAAATAAAGAGTGGATCAGAGATCTTGTCTCAAAAAAAAAAAAAGTTAAACAGCACTATTACTAAAAGAAGTTGTGAAAAACACTAAGAGGAGGAGAAAAGTGAGGTGAACCATTGTAGATAAGACATGGGTCCGCCAACAACTAAAAGGCATTGACGGGGGCACCTTACGAAGGGCTGGCAAAGCACCAGAAGTAGGGCCGGGGTATCAGCCACTGTCCAGGGCTGACCAGTAAATGTTGGGTAGCTAAAGAGGGGAGAGGTATGGCATAAGCTCTGCCCCTCCCGTCTGGTTCTCGCCACTGGGCAGGCACTCGAGACCCTGTTGCTGAGTGGAGTGCTAACACTGGTGCTGGAGGAGGATGGGACTGCTGTGGAAAATGAGGACTTCTTCCAGATGCTGGAGGATGACACCTGCCTGATGGTGCTGGAGCTGGGGCAGAGCTGGAGCCCTCCTAAGGTTAGAGGCCCACCGATGCTTTATAGCTCCCCCGGCTTCCTCTCTAGCCTATCCCTGGTCTTGGAAGCAGAGGCCTGCAAGGGGGAGGTGTGGGTTGCCCAGGACATCACACAGTGGGCAGTCCAGGAGAGGGCAGGTCTCACCCAGGGCTGATGGGGACCGAGAGTGGATGCAAGGAGCAAGCATCCAATGCACTGGTGGGGGTGCCTTCAGAGCGGAATGCTGACATACGGCCTGGGCCGGGAGAAGCCGAGGCACAGCAAGGACATCGCTCGCATCACCTTTGACATATACAAGCAAAATCCCCGAGATGTCTTTGGCAGCCTAAACGTCAAAGCCACATTCTATGGACTCTATTCCATGAGCTGTGACTTCCAAGGAGTCGGCCCGAAGAGAGTGCTCAGGTCAGAGATCAGCATGTCCTACAGTTCACGCCTTACAGTTTGATAACTCCCATGATTCCATCTCCTGAATCTATTCATCCCGAGTTAACTATCCCTCATGAAAAACCTCAGCTTGAGGGAACTCTTAGATTCCCCCAATTATCTGCTTTCTTCCTGTCTCTGCCCTTCAGGGAGCTCCTCCGATGTATCTCCAAGATGCTGCAAGGCCTTGGCCATGTGTTGCTGGGAATTTCCTCCACCCTTCGCCACATAGTGGAAGGGGCTGAGCAGTGGCAGCAGCAGGGTCGCCTCCATTCCTACTGAGAAAAGGATCTCAGCTTCTGCTCCCAAACTTGTTCTGAGACATGCTATGAAGACTGACAGAATCTAGTTCCTGGACCTGCAGGAAGTCCAGAGTAAATAATACCTGATTTCCCCCAACATCACCTGAACCCACTGTGAAAGAACCCATCAGCATATACTCTGTCTATGCTGTCCTAAATTACACATACTTCCAGCCTCCCACCTACCTGAGGCCTTTGTCCCCAGGCTTTTGTTTTGTTTCTCTGGGGTACTGGATTCTCTTGTCCCTATGTTCCCTAGCACAGTGATGACAGTTCTAACTTTACTTTGAGATCTCTACTTCGTATCTTTCCCCTAAAAAATAATAAAACTGTTTCCAATAAAAATAGAAAAATGTTTACCAAAACTCTAAATTAAACCAAGAAAAGGACAGGATAAGCGCTCCTGTTCCCCTTCCCCATCACACCCAGACCCAGGTCCCAAGGCTTCAGTCTTCAAGTATAGAGTCCAATGCCCGCCTTCGCTTGGCCACTGCCCTCTGCTGCTCTTCCCAAGCTTCTCGCCGCTTCAGGAAGGTAGTCAGGGCCACATTTCGAGCCACATGGTGGCCAAAAGGGTCTCTTATCAGCTGCTGGTTCCGCTCCCCTGCAAGAGAACCACTTGTGTTTAGTAACACCCACAGGCATAGACAAATGCATAGACAGATTCTACCGACCCTTTCCTCTCAACCTGAACTGCCCCCAGGATACAGGAAATACCTCACTCTCAAAAGAACGGGAACCAGGTGGGGGAGGAAGTGGGGCAGGCAGGACAAAGAACTGTATTGCTAGCCTGTATAGCCAGCCGGCTAAGAGAAAGGCAAGACAGGACTGTCAGGAAGCCACACCCAAGACCATCCCTAGGAAAGGAAATCTCTTCTGAATTTAAGTGCCCTCCTAGCCATTCAGCTATCTGGCACAGAGAAAGGAGGAACTGGGAGGATAAAGCCAAGAAATATGACTCACTGTTACTCACCAAGCTCAGCAGCTATCTCCTTCCGAGCCCCCAAGCGTGCTGCACTCCAAATGGCATCTAGGACACGACTGCCATGGCGACTACAGGCCAGAACCACATACTGTCCCTGCATTCAAACAAGTAAGATTAGTACTTCTAGGGAAGCATACGAAAGTATTTTGGCAGGTCCGGTAAAGTCTCAGGAAAGTTTAGAGGTGGAATCCAAACGATCTAGAGCCATGAATCCTACCACCGACTCTGAAGTACAGTCCTGTCACTTTCTCTAAAAGGATAACGGAAGGAGTCAAGCAGAAGCCAAAAATCTAACCTTCAGGATCTGCAGCACACGGCGGCGCTGCTTGTGCGTCACAGAGGGGCTGGTCAGGACAGCATCAAGTATGTGAGAGCCGGCAGGGCTCTGAGCCAGAGCCAGAAGTTGTGGTCCTGTCAAGACACCCAGACTTCGAAGCACAAGTCCAGGGGTAGAAAAGTGCAGCAGATGCTGGAGCAGTCGAGACCCAAGTGTTGTCACATCACCCAGGTCCCTGGCTGTGGCTATTTCCACCTGGGAACAAGGAGGCAGGAAATCAGGAAGCAGCTACCAAGCCAGGTCAGTGAGTTCATGCCCAGGGTGACGCTGCCTACACGTGAATAAGGTCAGAAATCTCCCCACCTTACTCAAGGGACTTGCTAAACCCTGGAAGGCCCAGTCCCCAAAGTCACCAGTTCCACCTCTCCCCTCACTCACCTGGTGCTCTGTAGGTACTGCCCCTTCCTCCTCTGTAAGACCATAGTATACCTCGTAAGTCATTAAAGTGGCGAAGAGAGGCACACAGGCCACTTGCCGGGATGAGGGCTTTGCACAGTGAAATGCCTAGAGGGGAAGACAGGGCATGACTGAGAATTTCCCCATCCCCAATCTCAACTTTCTGGATAGAAAAAAACATCCAGAAACGATGACACAGTTTAACTCTATAAGTAAGCTCGAAAAAAAAAGAAAAAGAAAGGAGGAAAGAAAGAAAAGTAGGTTCCAGAAGAGCAGGATTGCATTAGCATTGCTGTATCCCCAGTCTCTACAAATACAGCAAAGACTGAATAAACATTTATCTCTTAAATAAATATCTTTCTGCTGTGGGAGTCAATTTTAATTCTAGGGCTGTAAGACAGCTCCTGGACTCATTTCCCTGTATCTGTGAATTCCCTTAGCACCAGACCTCCTGGATCCAGAGGTAAAATGAAAAAGATCGAATCCTAACAGGTAGCATTTAGACCACAGGCATAAGTAGGTCCCACATAATACACTCACCTCCAACAACAGCTGCAAGACCTCAGCTTGATGAGCCCCAACTCTGCGGCAAGCTCCCACCAGGGCAATGACTACTCCCATATGGCCTTGAGCCAAAACAGCTTCTAAGGCAGGACTCAGCTCCTCAAATACAAGAGACAGCTGAAATGGGGAAGGGAGAATCTTCAGCATTTTGGTCACAGTAACTTAAGCTATTCAGAGAAATCTTCCTGCTGAAAAAACTAAGTGCTAGATAAAACGTAATTTAAACACACTACCAGTTGTGCAAGTAAGGCCCAGCAAAGGGCAACCTAGAAGTGTCACCTCACACAGGGTGGGGACTTTAAACAGCCCCTTCCTCTGAGATAAAGGAGAGAAAATATGGGTAAGGAAGAACTAGAAACTGAACTAGAAACATGCCCTTCCGCTCCAATCCCAATCCATGACACCACGGGGAAGGCTACCATGGTGCTAAGCAGGAAAGGAAAAGAGAAGCCATGGCAACAGCCACAGTGTCGTGTGGATTTGTAGCTGAGAACCCAAAGCCTAGATGGGCCAAGGAACTTCGCGCTTTGACACTGATCTAAGACAGTCTCCTGTCGGTACTTACAACTGAGAAGCGAAAACAAATCCTCTCTGAAAGGAAAGCCATCTTCATCCCAAGCTCAGAAAACTCGCGAAGAATAACTTAACAAGGGCAATGGTGTGCTCGCCATCAGAGACATCACACAGAGACTGAGCCCAGGTTTCCAACTCACCAGCGCAGGGGTCGTGACTGCATCCAACAAGCGCTGCAGAGGGAAGTTGGCAATGGGATGTGCAGCCAAGGTCTGCAGCTGACCCTGGAAGTGATCCTCAAAGAGTTTCTGGAGTCTTTGTGGCTCCAATACTAGTAGCACCTGTTCCAGCAGCCTGGAGCTTGTCTGATCCCGTAGAAATAGTAGTAGGGGGCTGGGGAGAGGAGAGTGTCAGGCAATGGTAACTCCGTATCATCCAAAATACAATTCTAACACATCACCTCATTCATTTCACACACCCCACCATCACTGGCTGAACCCAAGGCCTTGACCATACCTGCCATCTGCTGAGGCATTGCGAGTACTCAGGTAGCTAATCACAGCATCACAGAGATGGGCACAAAGTTGGGGCCGTTTGCGGTGTAAGATCTGTAAGGCTACTTGCAGGCAGAAGCTGGAGATCTTGTCAGTGATAAACACTGTGCAGAGAGGGCAGAATAAACAGCTGTCAAAAACTCAGACAAATGATACAGCCTCAAGCCTTAGGCAGCTGATGGGTACAAGGAACTATGTACACAAAGTACAATATAGAAGATTCAGCAAATCAAACCAGGCTAGGTTCAAAGAGAGGAGAAATAACCTACCCACAGGACTTCATGGTTAGTAAAGCCCTCAAGAAAAGAGAATCCCATACTCTCCTTACCAGCAATGTCCTTCAGAAAACAGGAGCTCAGATCCTGAAGGCAGTTCAAGAAAGTTTCAGGGACCTCAAAATCACCTGGTTTACATTCTCGAGTTGCAGCCCTTGCAGCTTCTAAAGGAAGAGCAAGAACACGTGCGGGGGTGAGATACGAAGTGCCCGGGAGGGAGAATGACTCCGCAGACCAGCAAGGACTCAGCTCAGGGACCCAGGACAGAAAGGATGTGAGGGGTGCCTCTTCAGGATAACTGAACGGACACAGTTGTTTTAGTTTTTCTAAGAAACTTCTATCAGCTCCCCAATGGAAACAGTTCAAACTCCTCAGTCAGGTATTTACAGATTCCAAAAACAGGACTTACTCAAACTCTCTAAACTTCCTCCCCAGAAATTTTCAAAATGTAAGTCACAGACTATGACTGTACCGTGAAACTAGGTTAGTTGGTCTCAAACCAGCATTTTGTCAATGAAACAGAACAGAATAAAATTACAAAGTTAATAGAACACCAGGGGATACCCACTTGGGTCCCCTCCTGGCTTCTTGGTCAGGAGCCTTTCTTTGTTTTTCTTTCCTTTCTCTAATATAGACCTGCTTGGGTTTCCTCCTGGCTTCTTGACCAAAAGCTTTTCTTTTCTCTTTTGTTTGGTTCAATAAACTGTTGTTTGCATTAAAACAAAAAAAAGAGAGGAAGAAAGAACAAGAGTAGGTTACATACAGTAAGGATATTTCCTAAAATTTTGTATGAGTCCAATATGTATGTATACACATATACACATACATGCATATACAAAGAATGACCAAACTATATGGTAAATGTTTAAAATTACTTATTACAGTCAAAGACACATTGCTATTAGGCCCCTTCAAGATACCCACCCCTTGCTTAACATATATTTTAAAATGCTGTTATTCTTGCCACATCCTGAAGCACTCCTCTTTTGCATCTTTATGAGGTGTGATCAAAAATTGTGATTATACTGCCCACTGCCAGATTTGTAAAAGTATTAGTGTGTCCTCTGCCACCTTTTTCATCAGGTCACTATGTGATTTTAGACTTTTCGCCAAAGTCAAAACGCATGAATGGTAAACATTTTGAATCAATTCAGAACATTGACTCAGTCATAACAACACATCTAAAGACACTCATGAAAGAGGACTTCCAGAACCATTTCAGAAAGTGGTACAAATGATGTGGTGTGTTTGAAGTGACAGGGAGTATCCTGAGGGGATTAATGACAATATGTATTTTATATATAATAAATTTCAAGAAATTTTATATACGTTGACTCATGTTTAAAACTCATTTCCTGTGACTTGTGGTCAAAAGAACCCCAAGAGTTTGAAGTCCACGGCTCATATGAATTACCTCCTCTTCCTGTCCCATTGCTAATAGCCATCCCGTATGTATACCTGTATCTGGGCCTCTGCATACACTAATGTTTGGCTTTCTAACCTCTGCCCTAAGTTCTCTGCTAATTTCTCAAGATTAAGAGGTCTTACTCTTCTTCCAAACTTCCTAAACTCTCATTCTCGCCAGGACCAGTTCCCTTTCTTGTAATACTTACCAGATGATTGGGAGCCACGGGGCTTGGCTCGCTCAGATTCCAGGAGAGAACCTCCTAACACCTGCAGCAAAGTTCTGACCGCGAAGCTGCCATGTGTGTCTCCACAGTAGAAAAGAAAATCATCACACACCTCAGAGGCCAGTCCCAGGACCAGCTCCTCCAGGGTCTCCAAAGGACCCTCCTTCCCATCCGCTGCCTCCTCCTCCTCTGCCTCCTCCTCCTCTGCAGGACTCCCCAGCAATCGAGGCAGCTGCAGCAAAGCACTTTCCAGTACATGGATCCCGCACCGATGACAGGCCACAAGGCGAAAGCTGGGGCGCAGAGCAGCCCATATTCGACACAGCGGTTTCAAAGGACTGAACCCCAAGAGCTCCTGCAGCAACTCACTACCGGTCCTGTTCGTGGCCAAGGCTAACGCCTGAGACTCCACTTCCTTCAAAATATTGTGTATCATCAGCTCTGGACAAAAAAAAAGAAAGACGAGAAAGATATTTTGAGAGTCTAAGAAGACGATAAGGTTATGTTCCCTCACTATCAAAGGGGCGGAAGGCAGGGATTGAAAAAGAGGACACGCAAGTTAAAGCTGGGTCCCCGGACGCTGGACACAGGCTTGCCCTGGGCTTGCAGCTCTCCGTCCCACCACTGGGTTGCTCCCCACCTCTTTCTTCCCCGGCCTCGGGCGCCTCTTTCAACGCCGACAGCGCCCGTCGGAAATACCCCAGGGCTTCGGGGCTCAGGTGCGCGTCCAAAGCCGGCTCGGAGGCCCCATCCGCAGGCGGCCGGGCGCGCGGTTCGCGGCCGGGGCCGGCTCGCCCCGACCCCTTGGCCCCGCGCCCTCGCTTGCCTCCGGCTGGGAACCGGCGCCCCGCCTTGTGCGGGGAGCGCGGGCCCAGCCCCATGGGAGCTCCGGCGCCGCACGGGCGGCGAAAACGTTGCCGGCGGGATTCCCACGCCGCCGGAAGCCAGGCCGGCCACACGGAGTGCGGAAGCGCCGGCACGCTCCGGGCGCCGTGCATACGTCACAGCGCCGCGACGGCCCGCAGGCGCCGTGGGTGTGGCCTTGGGGCGGCCTGCCAGTCACTTGCAGGCTCTAACCCGGGCGCAGGACCCCGCCTCCTCGGTCCGGTGCAGATAATTCAAGATTCTGCCAAATGATCGGCCCCAGAGCCTGCGGTCCACGCCTCCAGCTCAACGCCAGCCAGCACCCGGACTTGCACCTCAGCCCCGCACTCTGAACCCGAGACAGTCGCCTGGTTCCGCCTGCGGCCGGAGTCTACAGAGCACAGGTCTGGGGAAGCAAACCGACCGAGGACTCCGGAGACACGGTAAGGCGCGGCCACTCTCCCGCTTTAGGGCTCGGGGTCTCCAGGCTTCGCCGTTCACCGCCGACCGAGAAGCCGCACCCTGGCTTGGCCACCCTGGGTCGGGGCGGTGGCGCGACCTCCCGATCGCTCAGGACTACGCGGTCGAGCCCCGAGGGCCTGCGTCGCCAGTGTCCGCCAGTGTCCGCTACCCTCCTCGTCCTCGCTCGCTGGGTCGCAGCAGTCGCGTTTCCTCCATCGTCACCCTAACCCCCGGGCCTCCCAGAAGAGGCAGTCGCCCTGGCCTGGGGCCTGCACTCAGCTGTCCTCCACTGAAACTCCCCGCGAGGGATTCCAGTCTGGGCTCCCCATCCTGTCTAAGGGAGCCCATCCTCCGAACACCACCTGCAGACCTCTTTCAAAGCCACTGCTTGTTTCCACAGATATCCCCCGTGACCGAGTCATGGCAGCTCCCATGAAGGGCCAAGTGTGTGTGGTGACTGGTGCCTCCAGGGGCATTGGCCGTGGCATTGCCCTGCAGCTCTGCCAAGCAGGTGCCACGGTTTACGTTACTGGCCGCCATATGGACACCCTTCGGGCCACTGCTGAGGAGGTAAGTGACCACCCGAGGGAGCCCTTGGAGCTCATCAGTCCTCGGAATCCTGGCCCTTACCTGACACTTTCATACTTCTCAACAAAACATGAATGTTTACTCAGAGTATAAGTAAACTTCTCAAATAATATCAAGTAATGTTGAATTTCTCCGAGTGGGTTTTATTTTAAAAGAACTTTCCACTTGAGAGCTTCAGGTGTTTTGGCATTGCAATTAAAGAGCGTGGACTTGTGACTTCTATTTTAGTAAAATGTTTTCACTACTGGATTTCAGTAAAAAGAAACAAAGAAATGAATACATGCGATTTGCTGGGCACTGTGCAAATCACTGGACTTATCAATATTAATCAAATATAATTTCTGCTGTTAAGAGACAGAGTCCAGCAGGAAGTCAGATACAGAAACCAGTCATTTCAACGTGACGTGAATACGGTACCTGGCGAGAGTGCTTTAGAGGTGTGGAAGTGCACAGAGATAATAAGGGGAGCAGCTAGGGAAAACATTCTGGAGGAGGTGATCTTTGAACTGAGTTTTGAAAGATTAGGGTTAGGTAAAGAAAGCTGGATGTGGTGACGCACACCTGTAATACCAGTATTCCTGGAGGCTGAGGCAGGAGGACCACAAGTTGAAACACAACTGGGGCAATTTGGCAAATGATCTAGAGTCTGTGTCAAATTAAGAAATAAAATAATGACTAAGGATGTAGCTCAGTGTGAAAGACCCAGGTTCAGTCCCTAGTACCAAAAAAGAAAAAAATGAATTAGGTAAAAAGAGCTGAGGTTGTAGCTTAACTAGGCATTCACAAGGTCTTGGGTTCAATGCCCAGGAAAAGGCCGGGTGTGGTGATGCATGCCTCTAATTCCAAGACCTGGGAGGCTGAGACAGGAGGATTGCTCAAGGTGAGCTTCAGCTATGAATGGGTTCAGAGCCATCGTGCATTACATAGTAGGACCCCGTTTCAAAAAATATATCCCTAGCACATGAGAAAAGAACAAGCAAGCAGGCAGGCGAGCCAACTAGGTAAATGAGGTTAAGAAAAGCATTCAACAGAGGGAGCCACGTGAGCAAAGGGAAATGGTGAAAGCCTGTGGACATCATTAGGTAATACGGGAAGGAGTAGTGGGTGAGATGCCATAAAGGAAACAGTGGTTCTTGGAAGATGCTGGCAAAAGGCCACAGGTGTAACTCAGTGATGGAGCACCTGCTTGGGATGTGTGAGGCCTTCGTGTTCAGTCCCCCACATTGAAAAACACAGGGATCCCTAGAAATCCGTGCTGAAAGCATATACGATTTCAAGTAGATTATGTTTAGGTAGTTGCTTTTTACTGGATTAATTTAAAGCAAAAAGAGTAGATGGTGAGTGAGCAGTTAGGATATTTCCCCATCAAGTGAGGGTAGGACCCAGGGATCTAGCAAATATTAATATACTGTCCTTTCTCTGAAGTTGGAGGATGGGGCACCTAGAATATATGGCAAAACAGAAAGTGGGAGTAGTTCATGCCTGATTTGACTTTTTGGTTACCAAACATTAAGTGTCTTATATTACTTTTTCATCACTGTGACTAAATACCCAATATGCACAAATTAAGGGAGGAAAAGTTCATTTTATTTTAACTCGTAGTTTCATATGGTCACAGTTGCTTCATGAGCAGCCAGCAACAGTGGAAGCACATGACAGAGAAGGGGGTAGAGGCAGCTCCTCACGACCTTACAAACAGGAAGCCAAGCCGAATCAAATCAAGTCCCAGAAGGAAGGCGGGAAACAGTATATATCCTTCCGGGTCCCATTCCAGTGATCCTGTCCAGCCTTTGTGTTTCTCTCCTTTCAGGTTTAAGCCCCCCACCACATGCATGTAACTTAACATGGTCCTGCAATCTATCCTTCTAGACCAGGCCCCCATCTCCCAACAGCACATGGTTCTGTAGGCAGTCCATAGCATCCAAATACATGAGACTTTTGGGGGTGTTCCAGATCCAAACCTCAAAATTCCGCCTCTGGCCCCCAAAAGACTCATGTCCATCTCCCCACGCAAAATGCATTTAGTCCTTTTTATGAGTTGCCAAAGCCTTAATAGTTCCACCACTGCTTAAAAAGGTCCAAGTGAAAGTCTCCTCTGAGACACAACATAAACTGTTAGCTGTGAGCTCCTGTGAAAATCATAGAAAAGTTAAATACCTCCAACATACAATGGTGCGGGGTAACCATTCCCATTCCAAAAGGGAGAAATAGGAGGATAGAAAGCAATCAGACCAAAACAAGGTTTAAACTCACCAGGGCAAGGGTTAAATCCTGCAGCTTCATATCCAGCACCCAGTGTAAACTGTAGTAGAGTATGAACTAACTCCAAAGGCCTTAGGGCCCCCATTCCTACGTCATGGCTGCTGGCTGCAACCTCCCTTCTCTCTTTTGGGTTGGATCCCCTCACAGCTTGCAGCTTTTCTCAGTTGATGATCCATGCTCCCAGCTTCTCCAAATTTCCAGGGTCTTGACTGAACCTTAGGCTTCTCCTTCACAACTTCATACACTGCTCTCCCAGAGGCACAGTGCCTGACCTCCAAGGCCTTCATCTGAAATCTGGGTGGAAGCCTCCAGGAACATACAACTCTTTCATTCTGTAAGCCTGTAAAGCCAGGACCACATGAACATTGCCAGGATCCACCACCGGCTTGAGCAGCAGCCTGGCCCCATTGTGCCATGGCTGCAGCAGCTTCTGGGTATCTGGATTGCTAAACTCTGGGGAGATGAACTCTGGCAAACACATCCCTCTTTGGCCCTACAGGAAGCCCTGGGGTACTTTTCTCAGAACAAGATCTTTTGCCTTTGCACCCTTTCATTGGTAAAGGGTAGGATCTTGCTGATTCCTGAGACACCAGTCAAGCCTCTTCTTACAATCCTGATTCTATGTACCTGGCTCTGGCTTCTTTTCAATGCTAATCTCTTTAACTTCCCTGTGCTCTTTGGCCCCACCAATGTAGGCCATTTTAGCTGGGCACTGAAAACCTTTTATATAGTTTGCCTTTGCCATTTTTACCTGCATTTTGCAAAAGAGTTGACTAAAAGCCACAAACAAAAGCCAAGTGACAGCCTAGACTTCAGACTGCCTTGAGATTTCCTCCACCAGAGTAAATAGTCCACTGCCCTTAATCTCAGTTTCAGGCAAAGTGTATGGATGGGCAAGGACAAAATGCTGACAGACTTTCTGCCAGAGTATAGCATGCATAGCTTTTAGACAAATTGCTATTACAGTTCTCCTTCCTCTCTGAAACTTCTTGAGCCTGGTCTTTCCAATCCACACTTCTATCAGCATTCTGGGTCTCTGAGCTCTGACCAGTACTTCCCATCCAGCTTGGCTCAGGGCATTCCAAGGCTTCTCCAGCTGGCATCCTCAAACCTTTCCAAACTCCTCCCACAAACCATTTCCAAAGGCTTCCAAACCTTATGGTCAGGTAAAGTGACAGCAGTGATCCCACTTCTCTCATCCCAGTTTCTGTCGTAGTTACTTTTTCAACATGCACAAATAAAGGGAGGAAAGGCTTATTTTAGCTCACAGTTTCAGAAGATCACAGTCCGTTCATGGGTGGCGGGCAACAGTGGAAGTACATGGCAGAGGTGGAGGCAGAGGCAGCTCCTCACAACATTGCAAATAGGAAGCAAGTCAAGTCCCAAAAGCAAGGCAGGAAACAGCATATATCCTCTCAGGTTCCATCCCCGTGATCCACCTTGTCTGGGTCCAGACTCTGCGTTCTTCCTCTTCCAGGTTTAAGCCCCCAACACATGCCTGTAATGCAGTCTACATGCCTGTAATGCAGCCCACATGCCTGCAGTCTACCCCTTCAGACCAGGCCCCAGTCTCCCAGCAGCACATGGTTCCATAGATAATCCATAACATCCAAATACGTGAGACTTTTGGGGGATGTTCCAGGTCCAAACCTCAATAAGGAACATTGGTGGAATGAAAAAAAGAGGGCTGGGATTGAGTTCCAGGTGAGCGATAAAGGGTGGAAGCGAAGGGCATGAGTGGGAAGTGCCCAAGGACAAGGAAAAGGGCAGGAGAGACTCTGTGTCCTGTCTTTGATGCGCAGCTTGCATGTGATGGGCCTGGTAAATGTCTGTAGATTTTAAAGTGGAGGGGCCAGTCCACCTTGATCTGTGATGGAAGACCCTAATATTTCTGAAACTCCTCAAACAGACACCAGAGGGTGGTGTTGCTTGCCACATTGCCTCATGGGCTGGCTTTTTTCAGCTTGGGTTCCTAAGCCAACATTAGTTGGGAAAATTGCATTATTATCTCACACTAATGTGCAACTGTGAGCTCATGTCCCCTCTTCCTCTCCAGGCACAAACCCGTGGGGGGCGGTGTGTGCCCGTGGTGTGTGATTCAAGCCAGGAGAGTGAAGTACGAAGCCTCTTTGAGCAAGTCGATCGTGAACAGCACGGGCGTCTGGATGTGCTGGTCAATAATGCCTTTGCTGGTGTCCAGGTACCCTCTGAACTTGACCCAACTCATATTCCTTAGCTACCCTTCTGGCCTTACTCATTGTCCCTTTCATTACAGTCCTTTATATCTTCCTGCCTTCAGATCAATCAGTCACCTTCCCTGTGCCTTCTAGGCAATCCTGAACAACAATAAGCCATTCTGGGAAGGCCCTGCCTCCTTCTGGGATGACATCAACAATGCTGGACTCAGGTGTGTGCTTCCCTTCCCCCCCTGCTATGGTCTGGGCCTCATTTAACCAGCCTGAGGACCTGGGCCTTTCCCTACATGCATTCTTCTTTTCCCTCTGTCCACCTCATCTCTTCATTCTCTCTTCATTCCCATTTTTCCTACTTATCTCTAGAGATGTTCCATACAGGTGAGTCTAAGAATATCAAGTTTTGACTTGTTTCTGTCAGTCATTTGAGCCCTTGGCTTCTTCCTGCCTTACTCTCTGTCCAACCAAATGGAAAGCCCAGAAGGAGTCCCTTCCTCTTACTAATGTGCACAGCCTGTGGCCTGTATGTTCAAAAAACAGAGGGAAAAATTGTTTGGTTTTATGTCAAGAGGATATTGATAAGAAAGAGTAGATACCAATTCTTATCCTTCACATCTTCCTCCCGGTGCACAGGCAGGTGCACTCCCAGGTCAGAGTTGGCAATGCAAAGGTTTCACAGGGTCACACATAACATCTGGCACAGAAATGAGATGAAATACAGCATTTAGAATTTGCCCAGTATAATATGCACAGTTGTTTTGGCTGGTTACTACTGAAATGATATAACCACTTAATGAGTCACCTGCTAGATTAACCAAGAGGTTATCTGGAAATCTGTGAACAAAGTGTATAAGAATATCTTCTCCAATTTTAGTACTCTGGTGATAATCCCAGGGAAGCAGGATCAGAATGCAATCATGATTTCTAAAGTGGAAAAAAGATTTGGAAGATAGTGGTGCCTAGAGGCAAGAAAGCAAAACCCAGGGAGCTGGAAACTAGCCAGTGCCCACATCCTCCAAAGGGCACAACCTCATTTCTTACTGGTCAGGGTTGTAGGCCTAAAGCAGAAGGTCAAGGTAGAGACTCAGATCCCAAGCCCCAAGCCCTGGACTCTGATGAACCGAGAGCCACTTGGCAGCTACCAATACCTCCTCTTCCCCTTTAAACTTCCGTACTTGCCATATAACGTTACTACTTTTCCTCTGCATTATCTTGGGCTGAGCTTTCCCCTTGAAATTATTATTCTACTAGTTTTTACTTGGAGGATCCTGATTATTCTTCATGTAAAAGAAATTCTTTTCTAGTTACAAATACGTGTGTATTACTTTAAAATATTGTGGAACAAAAGATGTGAAGGGGTCTGGAGGGATGGCTCAACAGTACATCAAGTACTAAGTACCTGCGTTCAATTCCCCAATACTACATAGCTGGGCGTGGTGGTGCATGCCTGTCATCCCAGCACTCAGGAGGCTGGGAGGATTACCATGAGTCCAAGGCCAGCCTGGCCTCCATAGTGAGTTCAGGACCAGCCTGGGCTACAGAGTGAGACCCTGTCTCAAAAAAAAAAAAAAAAAAAAGGTGTGAAGGCCAATATAATCTTATTCCCTCCAGTATCATCCTTTTGCCCCTTGCCTGATTAATAGCTATATCAGTAGCTTGATACATATCCTTTCAGAATTTTCATAACCCACTTGGGACTCCCCTGGTAGTAGAAGCCTTTCCTTTATTCTACAATAAATAAATAACTTAATCACTTACTCTTTTTAGTTTAGGGTTTTTTTTTTTTTGATTTTTTTTTTGATTTTTTTTTTTTTTTTTTAAGCTATAGGGTCTTGCTAACTTTCCAGGTTGCCCAGGCTGGGCTCAAACTTGTGATCCTCCTGCCTCATCCTCCCAGACTGCTGGTATTATAGGCCTATGCTATGGATCCTGGCTTTTATTCTTTTTAATCTTCATAAAATATTCCACTGGGAAGAGATACAATAATTTATATAATTCCTTGTTCTATTGTTGTAGCAGTAGAATTCTTACATCCAAGAATATGCATTGCAGGGTGGAAGACACAGCTCACTGGTAGAACACTTACAAAGCATTTGTTTAAAAAAAATGCTGCTTTTTTTGTTTTTGTTTTGTGGGGAGTTTTTTTGGTTATTTGTTTTTTGTTTTGTAATACTAGAGTACTTTTTGAAGATTTAATAGACATTATAAAACTATCCTCTAAAATATCTCAACAATTTTTAATCTCAAAACATTGCTCTGTTTTCGCATGTCTTCAGCCACCCTAAACACTACCAAGCTACCCAGTCAGGCTACCTTTGCCATTCTGATAGGCCAAGGTCAGAGAAAGGTGATTTTAATTTCCACTTTTTTTTTTTTTTTTTTTTTTGAGGTAGGGTAGTCCTGAACTCACTATGGAACCTATGCTGGCCTCAAATTCATAGCAGTCTTCCTGCCTCAACCTCCTACATGCTAGAATTACAAGTATAATCCCATGCCCAGCTAATTTTTATTTGTGGTAATAAGGTATCAAATCCAGGGCCTTGCACATACTAGATATGCACGTTAACCACTGAGCTACATCCCTAGCCCCAAGTATTACTTTTAAAAGTCTAATCTGCCAGGCCTGTAATCCCAGTACTCTGGGAAGCTGATTCAGGAGAACTTCAAGTTTGACCTCAGCCTGAACAACCTAGACTGTCTCAAAGTCAAAAATAAAAGGGGCTAGAAGCCAGGCCTGGTGGTACAGGCCTATAATTCAAGCACACTGGGAGGCTGAAGCAGGAGGATCACAAGTTTGAGCCCATCTTGGGCAACTTAGTGACTTAGTGAAACTATTTCTCAAAATTAAAAATAGAAAATGGGCTGGGAAAGTAGCTCAGTGTGAAGGCCCTGGACTCCATCCCCCGTGCCACAAGAAAAGAAAGCCTTTCCCTCACCCCCAACTGCACTGCCTAGAGAGCCCTGGAAGTGCCCAGAGCTGCAGCACCAGGCAGCACTAATACAGTTCATTCCTTCTTCCCTGCCCCACCTTCTAGAGGCCACTACCTGTGCTCAGTGTATGGAGCAAGGCTGATGGTACCCGCGGGCCGGGGCCTTATCGTGGTCATCTCCTCCCCTGGGGGGCTGCGGTATATGTTCAACGTCGCCTATGGTGTGGGCAAAGCTGCGGTGAGGAAGGACCCTTGGGTAGGGGTGGTGAGGTGCAGGACTGTGGTACTTACAGCCCCAGTGATCATATGGTGAGGCTTGCTGGCCCTCACCCCCCCCCCCCCGCCCTGTCCATGGACGGTTTCTTTGCCTGGGTTTATTCCTCAGTCTCCCAGAGTAGGCACTGCCTTGGGGAGGGTGGGCAGTGAGGCTTCAGGGCTCCTGGGAAGGGCAGGGGCCTGGGGTATCCGCATGGGAAGCAGGGAGAGCAGGGAGGAAGGTGACATGCCGAAGTGTGCCTTGACTCTCATGCTGCCTTCTCTCCCCACAGTGTGACAGACTGGCTGCTGACTGCGCCCACGAGCTGCGGCGCCATGGAGTCAGCTACGTATCTCTGTGGCCGGGAATGGTGCAGACGGAGCTTCTGAAGGACTATATGACAAAGGAGCAGCAGACTTCAGATCCTGTGTTTAAGCAGGTAGGCAAGGGAAAAAAAGAATGCAGGGGAACCAGTCTCTGCACCCTCAGTAACAAGAGGAAATAGTCCCACTTGGCAAGTGCTTGCCAGACAAGGGGCCAGCACAATGCATAGCTGATTTTAATCTTGTAAGGGAGCACCATCTTCACTGTACAGATGGTGAAACCTTGAGGGTTATCCCGGGGCTCGGGGTATAGCTTAGTAGTAGGACATGTACCTAGCATATGCAGGCCCTTGGGTTAGTTCCCAGCACTGACAGAAAAAAAAAAAGACAAAAGAAAAGAAGGAAAGAAAAGGAACAAACAAAAACAAACTTAAGACTTCTGGTCAAGATGGCGGCCAAGTAACAGAGCTGCACCATGTCTCTGTGTGGAACCACCTAAAAAGTTGAGAATTTAGTCAAAAAACACCTGATCAATGTAGCTAGGACAGGGAGGAGTGCCCCAATGATTGAAAGGAGGCCAGGGGAAGGTCAGAAATCCCAAAGGAACATTGGAAGTGGAGGAAGAAAAACAGCAGCCCAGGAAGCCATCCCAGGCTGACTGCAAACAGCTGAGAGCTGCCAGCATCTGCAGACAGAGGAAAGCTCTGAGCTAGGAGAGGAAGGAGCACCCCAACAACTGAAGGAAGGCCATGGGAAGGTCAGAAATCCTGAAGACGTATTGGAAGTAGAGGAAAACAGCAGCCAACTGAGTGCAGCCCTGAGCTGCTGGCATCTACACACAGAGGAAAGTGTGGAGACCAGAAGCTCAGAACGAGGTAAGTGCAGATCCAGAAGTGGGAACAGACAGAAGCTGGTGCCCTAGCCTTCAAAAACAAACCTGCAGGTAGTGCATACTACAAACGCACTGCAAGGTTTCCCTAGAAAAGGCCTCCTGGAGCCTAAATGAAAACAGCATTTGCCAGCCATAACAGGCAATGATGTAAGCAGAGCCATGTTAAAAGAGCCTGAGACTGAACTGATTAGAGTAAAAGAAAGCTCAGGAGAGTGCGCATCAGGCTTGGGGTCACTCTTAAACAGTGCCCAAGAAGAAACTGGCACAAGAGACAGTTGTGGAGAGGCGAGAAGGCTGCTGACCTCCTGAATGGCTGGGTGTAGTGGAGCACCTCCCATGGTGGAGAGCCCTGTCCTCAGTGGAGGGAAGCCAGGACAGGTGGGGGAGCTTTGCTGAGGGGGTTGGGGGTGGTCAAGACAACTCAGAGGCCATCAGGCTGTTAGGTCCTCCCTCACTGCCCACTCCCAGCAGAGGACTTGGAAGAATTTAGGCTCCCCCCACATTCCCTCATACTCATTGAAAGAAATTCTCAGCTAGGCCTTTTAAGTGAAGTCCCTCAACAACAGAACCATGGGAAAAAGACAAGGCAACAGGACACCCACAGACATGCTTGAGACCTCAGAAACTTCATCATTACTGAAATAGAGGGACTCCTAGGGAAAGAAGTCAAAAAGCAAATAAATGAGTTGAACAGCCAGTTCAAACAAGATATTCTCAAAGAAATCCAAGCATTGATCAGTGGGCTTAAAGAGGATCTTACTAATCAAATAGTGGCCCTAATGGAGACAAAGCTTACTGAGCATGTAGAAGTCACAATGAAAAGTTGGCTGAAGTAAATAAGGAAATGCAAGATATGAAGGAACATTTTAAAAGAGAAGTGGAAATTTTGAAAAGAAACCTAGCTGAACTTAAGGATATGAAAAACTCATTTGAAAGCAGGGGAAGTCGACTGAAACATTATGAGGACAGAATTTCAAACCTTGAAGACAAGGCTGAGGAAACAAATGTTACATTAGGCACAACTCCAAAGTTAGTAATCAGCTAAGTAGCTGGATGTAACAGCTGATGAATGATTCAAAGAGAGCCAATCTCAGAATTATGGGTGTGGGAGAAAGAGCAGAAGACAGCACTGAGGTATAAAGAATTTATTCATTGAAATCATATAAAAAATTTCCCAAATCTAGGAAAAATTAATTTTCAGGTACAAGAAGCTTATAGAACACCAAATAACCTCAACCAGCAATGAGACTCACCATGACATGTAATCAAAACCTCAGAAATACAACATAAAGAGAAAGTACTAAAAGCAGCAAGAGAAAAACAGGCATCATTCTACCAAGGCAAACCCATTTAAATTACTGCAGATTTCTTAATGCAAACCTTAAAGGCCAGGAGAGCCGAGAGCAAAATCTTTCAAGCTTTAAAAGACAACAAGTGTCAACCCAGGTTGTTGCTTCCAGCAAAATTATCCCTGAAAATTGAAGGAGGAGTAAAAATTTTTCATGACCAAGAATCCCCAGTGAAATTTGTAACCACTAGCCCAGAACTGCAGAAAATACTTGAAGGAATCTTTGAGAGAGGCAGAGAGACAAGCAGCACTGAAAAACATAGAGGAAAGGAAACATCTAAAGAGAAAGTATATAAAAAAAAAAAGACCAGTATTTGAATCATTTGATTGGTATATTTCTAAAACAGTACCAACTGTTTTATAAAATCTCTGAAATTTCCCTAAGTAATTATTATTTGTAATAGTATATTAGTTTGCAAGATATAATGATATTCAACCTGGGGACTTAGTATAAAACCTTTCAAAAATATGTGTGCATGTATTTATGGATGGATAGGTAGATAAAATGATAAACCAAATCGAGCAAAATGTTAATTAGTGAAATGTGAGTAAATAATTTATGAAAGTTAAAAATTCTGAAATAAGTATGTCATTATATCTATTGCTTTAAGTGTAATATACTTATGTAATATAGATTTTAAGTTCATCTAATGTGGCAATTTGATATAGACTTAAGTTTATTATAGCAATTCACTTCTTCAGTCTTTGATGTAAGTTTATTCTAAGAAAAATAGATTGATATAACAATAACCTGAATGCCTTTTGAATGTACAAACATTTACCTTTCAGTACTCAAAGCATTTGAAATTTAACTCATTTCTTTTTCTTACATTTTCTAGCCGTGTGAATTACATCGTTATTTTTCTTTTCTCATGTGGACTAGTGTGTGAGGCCATGTTAAAGAATCTCAACAAAGATATAGTTAAGATAAAGAAAAAAAGAACTTTTGGCAAATATCCCAATAAAGGGCTCTGCTAGACTCAGTGAAAAGGCATCAAGATTTGGCCACTGCAGCCCATTCTAGGAGTAGGAAGCTGAGCTACAGAGTGGTGATTTGAGTGAAATGAATCAGATGTGGAAGATTAAATATGTCAAATATCACATGGTTTCCCTGAATACAGGCATTCTATAGAACCAAATGGGTGTGATAGTGGGAGTTAGGGGTGATGGGATGGGTGTGGGAGGGCCAAAAATGGCAAGGGATTGTAATGTTGATGTGATATATATGTGCACAAAATACTCAATTTCATTGTGAACATAGGTATCGCATATATATTAATAAAAATGCTGGGAAAAGAAAACAAACTGGTGCCAGGATTCACCTGTATGTCACAGTGGGCAGATCGCCTAGTTGTGAAGCCTATGTACTTGACCTCCACACTAAACTAGACTAGAAATTCCAGATGTTAATTTCCATTACCAGATTCTTCTGCTTAGGAAAGGCAGCAGATCCTGCTACTGGGATATAAGATTCACCAGAAGGTGGACAGGAGTGTTTCTGTTACCTTCTAAGACAGCAGTGGGGAAACTTTTCTTCTGCCAAGGAACATTTAGATATTTATGACACCATTTATTGGCCGTACAAAAATTATCATCTTAAAAATTGGCCTGCTATTTGGTAAAACATTTAATTAACTCACCTCTAATGTGAAGACTGAAACTGCTGTTCTTTGATGAGGCCTTAGCCTGGCCAGGGACCAAATGACTTCATAGGCCATGGGCCTGATGTTCCGTACCCCTGTTCCAAGATTTTGGGTCCTTCAGATCCTGCATGTGGCCTTTGGCCTCCCTTATTTCCTGGAACAGAACCTGCAAGGGAGAGGGTCTGAGCAGTGCTCTTGGAAATTAACCTTTTACTTCTCAACCCATTTTTTTCAGTTCAAAACAGTTTTCTCATCAGCAGAAACCACAGAAGTGAGTGGGAAGTGTGTGGTGGCTTTGGCAACAGGTAAAGACTTTGGGGGCAGCTTTAATAAGAAAGGGCAGGGAGGACCCAGTTCAGCTTTGGGAGAAGGTTGAGGAATACACCCAACTTCTCTCTGGCTTTTGGTGGCTCAGAGGGCTGGGATTCTTAGTGTGAGGTCTGTGAGCCTCAGCAATTGGCTCCCAGGAGATGTGGCCAAGAGAACAGAAAGGAACAGTCTCTGGGACTCCTAACCGGCCCATTGGGCCCAAACCTTGTCCGTCTGCATCACTCTTATGCCTGCCACCTCCAACTGTGTGTGTGCCCACAGACCCCAATATCCTGAGCCTGAGTGGGAAGGTGCTGCCGTCCTGCGACCTTGCTCGGCGCTACGGGCTTAAAGATGTGGATGGTAAGAACTCTGGCCTGCAGCCAGCCTGCCTACAATTCCTTTGGTTCCCTGATCACTGCTTTCCGTTAGTCTCTTTAGCAAGGGTCAGGAGTGTAAGGAGAGGGGAAAGAGGGTTTGATTTTTCTTCTCCGGTTGTCCCCAGGCCGACCCATCCTAGACTATTTGTCTCTGAACTCTGCTCTCCAATCTGTCTCCGGCATGGGCTGGCTGGCTTCCTACTTGCCTAGCTTCTTCCGTGTGCCCAAGTGGATCATCACCCTCTACGCCAGCAAATTCTAACCCTCCTGGCCTGATGTCACAGCTCTGCTTCTTTTCCCACTTGGGCTTGGGTAGTTGGGTCTATCTCAGTGGAACAGAGAAGCCTTGCTCACCTACCCTTGTCCTTTGGCTCTGCTGGGCACTCATGGTGAGTTCTGGGAGCCCAGGGAGGTCCCTTTGTGTGCCTTAGCTTTCTTCATCCCAACATTTTATCTTTGATTTAAAAAAATGCTCTGAAGGCTAATAAAGGCCTCATTTTCCCTCAGTATGTTTGTGAGTGCTGATTCTGTGCTCTGTAAAGTGGTAAGTACCTGGGGAAGGCAGTCAAGATGTACAAATGCATAGGTTGTCAAAGGGCTGAGTCTCTAGGATAAGGCCGCTTCCCTGCAAACCGTTTCCTGTGCCCCAGCTGGGCAACAGAGTCCTTCCATGCCCAGAAACACCCAGTCTCACACCACTTTCACCTACTCCGTCTTTGCGTGTCACATGAGGCATCTGGTCCCCTTGGCTGTCGAGAGGGTCCCTGCAGTGACGTCGAAGTCACTGTGTCACAGCTGCTCCCTCATCACCTCAGGTTCCTGGTCCTTACACACCGGGGTGGCCCATCCCATCCACAAAGCTCCTGCTCCCAGGGCCCTTGCGCCTGCACCCTCTCCAGCCCCCACCCTGTGCTGCTCCTCCTCAGCCTCAGCTCCCTCAGCAGCTCTGCCCTGCCCCTGGAACCTTTCATCTTCCCTCCCTGTCAACTGGTGCCTGTAGCTTCTCCTCGGGCGCCCAGCCCTGGGCAGGGAGAAGCAGACAAGGACGGGCAAGCCTATAAGACGAAGGTCCAGCTCCCAAAGTGCTTCCAGTCAGAGGACCGTGCTAGCACCCCCGGCCACCCATGCTCACGTACACGCACGTGTGGGTTCCGCTACCCTGGAGTCATCCCCAGAACCTCACGCTGAGCTGCAGGGGAAGCAGGCCTGAGCAGTGTCTAAGGAGAGACATAGCAGGCCTTCTGTCTAGTGGCATCAAGGAAAAACACAGTCAGAAATTAGGGGTTTTATTTTTTACTCACTTATTTTGGGACAGGGTCTTGCTCTGTGATCCAGGCTAGTTCCGCTGTTTCAAAGCAATCACTGCTGACAGGGAAGGGAAGCACTGAATCCTTTTTTTTTTTTCTTTTTTCTTTTTTTAGAGAAGGCAATTTATTGGGATAAAGTATAGAAGGGGGAAATTTTCTGCTAGCCAGAAAGGGACCCAGAAACGTGGGGAGCTCCTGAGACTCCCAATAGTTTTGTGCGAAGGCCACAGGGTATTTTAGGGAGCGAATGATGGAGGGAGTGACGGTCCAGTGGTGGCACAGCACGACTGGGTCAGCAGTGTTTGTTAGCTATGGGTTGTCCACGCTGGGGTTCTCTGCTCACAGAAGCTGGGAGGCGGAGGCCTTTTCCTTCCTGTTAATTATATTTCATGGAATGGCTCTCAGGCCCTTGAGGGAGGTACATTTGTTTGCATAACACACGTGTTTATAACTAACTGTCAGCCCTCTCTTAGTAAGTGACCTTAGAAAGGGAAGGAAGTTCAGGGCCTGTCCTCAGGTACACATATGAAGTTTTCTTGGCAACATCAAGCTTTTTCCAGCAAGCACTTAAAAGGGGTCTGGAGCCATCCTAAAGACACAGCCTTATGCTGCTAGAACCATGATAGAGCTTGGTCAAGTCTCTTGGTACAGGGTTTTGGAGCTCTCCTATGCCAAGGTCTGCAATTCCACAGTGCCATGGGTGCTGCTGTCCACTGTCCTCTGTTCCAAGGCACCCAAGGGGCTCGGCAGTGGGCCAGCTGTGAAAGATGAACAGCTCCCCCAGCCTGGCCCCAGGTGTAGGCTCCTGCCTGCCCTTGACACCAACAGTACAGAGGACTCTACCTGCATTCAACTTGATCCTGGGGTTCAGGAGGAGAAGACCCTTTGGTTCCTTGAAAATGGGGAGCCTGGAGGCAAGGGGGGCATAGCTCCGTGATTAGAGCACCTGCCCAGGAAGCCCGAGGCTCTGGTTCCACCCACCACCACCACATACTAGCTGGGCATGGTGGCCCCAATCTCAGCACTCAGGAGGCTGAGGCTGGAGAATTGCTGTGAGCTCGAGGACTGCCTGAGGTACATATTGAGTTCAGGACTAGTCTGGACTGCACAGCTAGATCCTATCGCAGGACGGACGGAAGGAAGGAAGGAAGGAAGGAAGGAAGGAAGGAAGGAAGGAAGGAAGGAAGGAAAAAAAATGGGAAGCCTCTAAGAAGGAGGCAAAAGGAGCAACGGGGGGCAGCTTTGTGTAAGTACAAAGCATACATGCCCCTGTCATGGGAGGAGGCTGAAACAGAAATCACAAATTTGAGAATCACAAATTTGAGCCCACCCTGGACACTTAGCAACAAAATAAAAACATAAATAAAAAGAGCTGGGGCTATAGCTCAGTGATACTTGGGTTCAATTCCTGGTACTGAAAGAAAAAAAAAAAAAGAAAAAGACGTGAGTCACCACACTGTGCTGGAGAATCGAACTCAAGGCCTTGCTGAGGTAGTGTTTTAACTACTGTGCTCTTCCTCCAGCCTCTGGAGGGCTTTTTATTTTCTGCAGAGGAAGTGCTGGGGGTGGGCAGGATGGTGAAAGCATCTCAGGGTTTACGCAGCCTGGGGACTTCCTGGCCGAATTCCTTCCTTAAATTCAACCACCTTCCTCACAGCCTTGCTGCAGCTGTTTGCTTCTCTTCAGTACCACTTGAATCCCCTCCCCAGTTCTGGATCTACTGTTGCTTTCCAGAATTCATCCTCTGGTACCCCACGCCAACCTTCTAGAAGCTTTTGATTTCTTCTGCACCCACTCTTGCCTCTTTTGGAGAGCTTCTTCCTTTAATCTTTTGACCTTCACTTAGTTCTTAACTAAAGCCAGTGGATTGGTTTTCTTTTCTTTTCTGGTGGGGGTAAGAGTTGTACTGGGGATTACGGCTACTGCCTTCACACTGAGGTACCTAGGGGACTGTTTTTATCTTTGATTTAGAGATAGGGTCTTGCTAACTCACTAAGTTTCCCAGGCTGGGTTCACACATGAGATCCTCCTGCCTTAGCCTCTCCGGTGCTGGGATCACTGGCTCCACCACCAGCCCGGACCAGTGCTAGATTTCAGGTTCTCATCTACTTCTTCCCAGTCCCCGACTGCTCCTTCCACACACACACACATACAGAACCCCTGACCCCGGCAGCACAGAACTGAGCGGTGCCAGCTCACAGGCCCAGTGACACTCGCTGGCCTCAATCTTTTTTCCCCGGAAGCAGGTGGGCAAGGGGGCTGGGCAGCCTGTAGCAGTGTCCCTGCTCCAAGGCTGGCCCTCTGGGGACTCACTGTCCTCCATCTAGCCTTTGGCCCCTACCCAGGGGTGGTGGGCTTTGGGAGAGAACTTCCCAATGGGGCTGTCAGCTATGGGAGTCGTGGCAGCATGTCGGGTGACCTCAGATCCCTCCTATGCCCCCCGCTACCCCCCCTCCCCGCCCCAGTGTCATGTCTCAGGAACAGAGCTCAAGCCTGAGTCACGGTGGGTACACAGGACGCATAGGCACAGCGTGGTTCCTGTCAGCAATTTCAGATATTCTCTTTACAATGAAAAGTCAGAGCTTCTATGCCACTCCCTGTCCACTCCCTGCCAGTGCCCCAAGGCTGGATCATGCCCACCCCTGACTGACTCACCAGCCCACACCCGTGCGCAGGGACCTGAGATCGCCGCTGCTAGCCCTCTCCAGGCAGGCGAGGTGCAGCCTGGCTTGCTCTCCCCCACCGCTTTCAGCCCTTCATTCCTTTCCCCAGGGCTCGCGCCACCACCAGCTGTCTCAACACACTTTAATTTTCCGCAGAGCACTCGCCATCCCCTGCAATCATCTGTTGTATTTACTTCCACAGCGCCTGTCTCCCCAGGCAGAAGGTACGGTCTAGACAAGTGGGGCTTTGTCTCGGTCACTGCTATGTATCGAGCTGTGCTGGTGCCCAGTCCTCGTTGGCTGATGATGGGCGGCTGAGGGACATAAATGCTTATTAGGCAATGACTGTGGTGCAGGGCCACCTTGCTAGGCGAGGGGATATGCAATCAAGTAAGTGTCAGGGGAGTTCAGAGCAGGAGCGCAGTGGGAAGCTGCACCCCTGAGATCATCTAGGGTGCAGGCACCAGAGGACCCCATGCTGAGAGGCACAGAGGAGTGCCACCAAGCTGCAAGCCAGGATGCCTCCTCACCTGTAGTTCTAGCTCTGGGATCACTTACTCTAGGAAGCCTGCCCCGCCCCAGACAGGACAGGTGGCCCACAAAGTACTCACCCAGCAGCACACACCTCTCTGAGATCACATTTGCTTATGTGATTGTTTTCATCATCCAGAAGGTTCTATTGGATGGCCCTGCTCTAGATCATAAGCTCCATAAGAGCAGAGACTGTCTCGCCCACTGCCACAGCCCCTGTGCCTGGTATCATCCAGTACAAGAGCACTTGGTCACTGCTGTGGGATGGATGAACCAGAGAGGGGAGAGTGAGTCCTCCCAGGGAGCAGCTGCGTGACAGGTTCCTGTCGCCTGTGTTCATCTGCCAAGCACAGCATCCATCCTCCCCTAGGCTTCCATGGTCTCACCTTGTTCCAGAGCTTCTGTTTCTCGTTTGGCTTAGAACTTCAGAGCTTCAGTTTCCTGTTGCTAACACTGTATATGCCCTAAAGCGAAAATACAACTGTGTGTGGTGGTACATGCCTGTAATCCCAGCACTCTGGGCGGCTGACGCAGAAAGATTTCAAATTTGACCCAGTGTGGGCAATTTGGGAACACCCTGTCTCAAAAAAAAGAAAAAGGAAAGAAAAGAAAAGAAAAAGGAAAGAAAGAAAGAAGAAAGAAAGAAAGAAAGAAAGAAAGAAAGAAAGAAAGAAAAGAAAAAGGGCTGAAGATGTAGTTCAGGCCCTGTTGGGAGGGACAAGATCAAACTCTAAAGTCCAGAAGGAGAAATCAGCATGATGGGGAGAACCCACTGATCACAGGTCATGGAGATGCTGAACTGGGAAAAGAGACTCAAGGGGTGGATAATTTTCTAGAGCTAAAACTACATTGATGATTGTGTATCTTGAGAGAGAAGAATAAAGACAAATGAGTGAATATACACTCATATGAAGGACTTTCCAATTATTAAAGCTACTCAAAGATGAAATTGGCCTAATTAGTGGTGGTGAGCTCATTATCACAGAAGGCAATCAAGCATGTGTTAGTCAACCACTTTGTGAGAATATAATAGAGGACATTTAAATTCAAAGGACCACAGTCTGTCTACTCTGAAGTTCCACAAGACCCTGAGTCTTAGGATATACCAGAGCACTAAAGTTACCCGTCAACCAAGAAGACCCTCCATATTCCCGTTTTCTAAGGTCCTGTGGTCCCTTGAGTACGTGTCTGAGTGCTTAGATTGTTTCTCTTCTCCTTGCACCCTAGTTCCTTCTGAATTTGGGTGGGGAAGTTACTTCACGATTAGTGATGTAACTGTGTTCCCATGGCGTACTTCCTGACTGTGGAAGAGGAGGGAACACCCAGTCAGGGAGAGTGACGGGCAAGGCCCCAGGACTGGGTCTAGAAGACAGCAGGAACAGGCGGGGGAAGTCTCTACTGCATAGCATCCTACTTTATCTAGGGTGTGGTAAAGTGCTGACTCAGGCTGCCATCTCTGAAGGAAGACAGGAAGGAAAAGAAACCAGGAAATGGGGCTGAAAATCTGGAAAAACTTGAGCAAGAACTAGAGTCAGTTGGAAGAGCCAGGCTTTGTATGTGGTTGGCAAAGATGACCCAGTGGCTTAACTGTGCCCAGAGCACTTGGTGGTAGTGGGGGTGGGATGGGGGGGATATGGCCAAGAACTCTACTGCTAGATTTGCCTTCATGTCTGTCGCTTTAAGTATATTTATGTGGTATAGATTTAAGTTCATTTAATGTAGCAATGTGATATAGTTTTAACTTTGTTTTGTTGTAGCAATTCACTTATTAGGTCACTAATGAAAGTTTATCCTAAGGAAACTGATTGATGTAAAGATAACCTTGTGAATGTACAAATATGCACCTTCCAGTATTCAGCTAAGGCAAGTGAATTTTATTTATTTATTTTTTTTCTCTTCTTTCCCAAATTAACTAGTCTTTTGAACTACATGCTTATAATTATTTTCTAGTGTGAACTGGTGGGTAAGGCCAGGTTTAACAATAACAACAAAGATGTAGGAAAATATGGCAAAAAAACTTTTGGTGAATATCCCAATGAAGGGATTGGTTGGATTCAGAGAGGAGATATCAATATTTGACTACTGCAAACCCATTAGAGGAATAGGAAGCTGGGGTAGAGTGGTGACTTGAGTGAAATGACTTAGGCACGGTAGATTAATATGTTAAACACTGTATGGTTTCTCGGACTTGGAAAACCCAGAACACAGACATTCTTTGGAACCATATGAAGTGATAGCCGGAGCCGGGGGAAGGGACAGGGAGGGAGTGGGAGGGTAGAAGATGGGAAGGGATTGGGAAGTCAATGTGATACACAGATGTACGAAACACCCAAATTCATTGTAAATACTATGTATTACATTTGTGTATTAATAAAAATAGTGGGAAAAAACAAATACGTGAGACCTTTGGGGGACATTCCAGACCCAAACCATAGCACCCAGGCTGGCCCTGAACTCACTGCAATTTTGTCCCAGCCTCCAAAGAGATGGGGTTTTAGGTACATACCACTATGCTGGGCTAATTTTTATGTAGTGTTGGGGACTCAAACCTAGGGCCTTGAACACGCTAGGCTAACCAGTAAGCTTAACTCCCAGCTCCCACATCCCCCGTCTATATATAAAATAAATATGTATGTTATGTATGTATGTATATATGCACGTGTGTGTGTGTGTGTGTGTGTGTGTGTGTGTGTGTGTGTGTGTGTGTATTTTTGAGGCAGGGTCTTACAAGGTCTCGATCTGTAGCCCAACCCAGTTCTGAACTATGCAGCCCATACTGGCTTTGGACTCACAGCAATCCTCCTGCCTCAGCCTTCCAAGTAATGGGATTACAGGCAGGCACCACCATGCCCAGCTTTATGCGGTGCTAGCAAACTGAACTCAAGACCCTGCTTTAACGGCTGTGCCACTTCTCCAGCCCCATATTTTATCTTGAGACAGGGTCTCACGAAGCTGCTAAGTTGCCCAAGCTGGGCTAGAACCTGCCATCCTTCCACCACGACCTCCCAGAGAGCTGAGGTTACAGGTGTGTGCCGCAGGCCCAGCTATATCTATTACCTATCATCCCCCTCACAGTCCACTCTTCTGTTGATAGACATGTCTTATAGACGTGATGGATGCAGAAGCACTGAGGTAATAATCATCCAGAATCCCGGTCTTCATCCCCTTCCCACTGCCAGCGTGAATTTGCCACTGAGTGTCTCTGAGCTGCTGAAGGTTCAGCTCTTCCCCTCTAACATACTGTTCTGTGATAGTTAGGGTTACAGAGGGAAGACTCAGGGAGCCGAGGCCGAGGAGTACCCCTGCTACAGAAGGTAAGAATTCGACTTCACCTGCGCGGTGGGCAAGCATCGGCCAGGCCCTCACTGCTGCAGGTAGGTGCACCACTCAGCTTGTTTTTATTTTTGAGGGGTGTGGAAACAGGTACTGAAGATCCAACCCAGGGCCTGTGCAGCTCAGCTACATCCTCAGTCTCTGTTTTAGTCTTGATTTTTCAGAGTATTGCCAAGTTGCCCAGGCTGAGCTTGACCTTGTGGTCCTCCTGCCTCGGCCTCCCTGAGCACTGCACCACCAGGCCCGGCATCTGCTCTTATCTTTTCCTTTAGCATGATGGTGCTGAACCCCAGATTTCCCAACATCTCATTTCTCCTCAAGTCCCCAGGCTGCCTCCTCATCCAGCTGTCTTGTGTAAACACCCATCAGGCTGGGCAAGGTGGCACATACCTATAATCACGTCTATTCTGGAGGCTGAGACAGCAGAAGTATAAATTTGAGGCCAGCCTGGGTAACCCAGTCAGGCTCAAAATAAAATATTCAATTAATAGAGCATCCCTGGGTTCGATCCTCACTACCTCAAAATAAAGAGAAGATAATTAATTACATTTAAAAGTAAACATCCATTACTTGAAACTTGCCAAGCGCTACCAGGTCCAAGCTCCCTCCTCTTACTCCCCGCTTCCTGAGCAGACAGCAGCCTCCAGCACATTCACCCCAACTTCCCAGAAGCCTCCAGGGCTCCCTCTCTCACTTCCTGCCTTGGCTGGCTCGGGCAGAGCGGCGTGCAAGGCCAGGCTGGAGGGGACGTGAGCAAGGCTTGTCTGGATCAGACAGCTGTGGCCCCGGCGTCTGTCCGGTCCCAGGAGGCCTGGAGCAGAGCCTCCCTGTCTCGTGAGAAGAGCTGTAACGTATTCCGTCATTATGGTTTCCCATTAATAATGGGTTCAAGCACACAGGAGCTGCGTTGTTCACGTCTCCCTTGGCTCCCCCATTGACGCCGCTCCACCCCACCCCCAGCCCTGCCTCACCATGACTTCACCCGGCTTGTTTATGGCTTCCCTCACGTTCCGTGCCTCAGAGCGCCATTCCCTGGCCAGGTGTAATGACCACCTGCAAAGGCTGACACCCACATGGACCTCTTCTGCCTTGACCTTTCCACCTCTCTCTAGCTGAGCAGCTCTTGACCCCCGGGACATCTCCACATCAAACGGAACCAGCTGTGTGACAGGAGCCTTTCTCTTCTCACACAACTCACCACCCCCCTTCCGGAGACCACAAATTCTTACGTCCCAGCTTTACACCCTGTGAATCTAACTCAAAATGGCCTTGGTCCCCGTATCATAGTCTCCCTGTTACCAGTGCTGCTTATTATTCCTCAGGAAGAGTCCTTCCTTCTCCCTCCCCATCCTCAACATGCAAACGTCCCTGGAGACCACAAGGACGTGGATCTGTGCCCAGTTCTGCCTAAATATCCCTGAGGAAAAGGGTTTCTGCTTTTGTTTCCTTTCCAAAGGCAAGGTCTCGCTCTGTAGCCCAGGCTGACCTCCATCACAGCAGTCCTCCTGCCTCAGCCTCCTGAATGCTGGGATTACAGGTGCATGTCACCACACCCAGCTGTTGTCATGCTGGAGAATCAAACCTAGGGCCTTGAGTTTGCACTGCTGAGCTTTGCTCCTGGCCCTGAGGAAAGCATCTTCTAATCCCCTTCCCTATATTTACCTCCGTTCCTTTTGTTGCTGGCTCCCTCACTAACTCCTTGGCCACTCCTGTGGCTAGGAGACTTTTAAAATAGAAAGATCACAGGTGTATGCTTATAAATTTTTAGTGTATACATGTTACTCTCCATTCACAAGCTTTCTTTTGTTATACTTCTGGCTATTGAACCCAGAGCCTTTGCAATGAGCTACACCTCCAGCCCATATATAAATACTGATAGGTAGATACATATAGACGTGTGTGTGTGTGTGTGTGTGTGTGTGTGTGTGTGTGTGTGTGTGTGTTATTTTGAGAGAGGATCTTGCTAAGTTGTTAAGTTTCTAAGGCTGGACTCAAACTGCTCTTCTCCTGCCTCAGCCTCCCAGTGTGAAGGGATTACAGGCCTGCACCACCAGGTCCCACATAGCTACAATTCAAACACCGAGTCACTACAGGGGCAACTATACTGGTGGCACAGGCACTCAACAGTCTTTCATTGTCACAGAGAAAACTGTTGGCCAGTGCTGTACTAAGCAAGGGCTCCAGGAAGGTGGGAAAAGGGGTTTTCCTGGGGTGGTGGGTCCCTGGCACCTAGCACAGTGATGCCCAGCTCTGATGTTAAATATTAACTGACTGATGGCTGAATGACTGAACGAATGTGCCCAACTGCCATACGCCACCCAGGGCTCAGGGACAGCTCCGGGATGTCTCTGCTTCCTCCTCCCGCCTCTAGACCATCTGCCAATCAGCTGTGAACCGCTTCCTGACCCAGAGCCCTTCTCCCGCCAAACAATGTTGGGTCTCTGGCTGCTCAGGGGCAGTGAGAGAGGAGCACAGAGTGAGCTGCGGAGGAAGAGGCGGTCAACACCAACACCAAGCCACTGTCACCCAGGCAACAGACACCCGGGCTTTGATTTGAATTCTGGCCCAGTTTCCTTCCAGCTGTGTGACTCTGTCAAGCCGCTTAACCTTTACAAACTCATTACACACATTATTTCGTCATTGTAAGATAAGATAATCCCACCTACCTTGGATAGGGAGGGCCCGACATACCCTGTCAGGTCTCAGTGGCTAGTCATCGCTGTTCCTTTCTCTGGGCAGAGGGCATTCCACAAACATTGTTCAGGTTGTGGCCCTCGGACACGCGCCCAGTTTCCCTTATCTCAAGGGGAGGCCAAATATAACTCCCGACAGCTCCTTTCGCCCTGGGGCAAGAGGTCTGTCATCAGTTCCAGGCTCTTATCTCCGAAACCAGCTAGCTCAGCTTCTGTCCCCAGCTAAGTCTGTCTGCCTTTCTCTCCCCATCTTCACGTCACATGCCTGAGATACCCTTCCTGCCTCCTCTTTCCAGAACACAGGCCCTACTACCGTCTTAAACACAGATTTTGTTCAAAAGTCTGGCCTCCTCTCTTAAGCCTACCTGATTCAACCTTCCCAGTTTCAAGATTACTAATTACTAAAAAATATTTCACATTTACTCCAACCTGCCCCCCACCCCACGCCCCTGCCCCTCCCAGAGGGACCGTGATGTAACCCGGTACCTGGCCAACTCACACCTGTGGGCACCGGTGTTCCAGGAATCTGGTTGTATGTGTGAGTGTGTACTCAACAGGAAGTGAGAACAGGTGGTAGCTAAAGAAAGCCAGCAGGTGGTGAGTGGGAGGATTGGACTAGACCAGGCGTGGGTCCTATCTGGCTGCTTACTATGTAGGTGGCCCTCCACATCCCAGTCCTTTTTTTTTTTTTCCTTTTTGAGACAGGGTCTTGCTCTGTACTCCAGGCTAGTCCTGAACTCACTATGTAGCCCAAGCTGACCTCAAACTCATGACAATCCTCCTGCCTCAGCATCCTTAGTGCTGGAATTATAGGCATGCATCACCACGTCCAGCTTATGTCTTGCTGGGGAATTGAACTCAGGGCCTTGAGTTTACTAGGCTGTGCCATTCCTCCAGCTCCTATCTCCTATTCTCTCTCTCTCTCTCTGCTAGTTTCTTTGTTTTGAGATAGGGTCTTGTTAAGTTGCTCCTGGTGGGCTCCAACTTGTAACTCTCCTGCCTCAGCCTCCCAGAGTGCTGGGATTGCAGGTAGGCACCCACCACACCTGACTGAACCGCCTCAACTTTCTTGCATGTTGACCACGAAGATTAGAAGTAATAATTACCATAATAATAATTATTATTATTATTACTGCTACTATTTACTAATCCCTCAGTACAGTTATTATCCTAAGCACTTAGCATAGATCATTTGTTTAATCCTGACTTCCACACAAGCAGCTGGATAAATTGTCACGGTTGTTACTGCTGGAGAAACCGAGACACAGGAGAAAGTTGACCTAGGCCGAGTAACTTGTCTCCGGCCAGGATGCGCACCAGGCAGTCGTCTCTGGAGCTCTCAGCCCCTCCGCGGCTGACTCCGGCTCCCACATGAGGCCCTGTGCGCACGCACACACCTCACGCGTCACAGCACACCCCACCAGTGCCTGCACGAAGACGGCCAGGTGAGTCTTGTAACTCTCTTCTCACCGGGACTACAGCACACAAGAACAGTGGCACTTCCTTTGTACTTGTTACAGGACTTAGGAACGGGCAGAGTCCACAGTGACGCTTCGAATATATCTCCAGGGATGACAGACATAGGAGACATACAGAGACTTAAAGCCATACTTCCTTACTCAGATGTGAGGTATAAATAGGCACATGACGTGCTCTTCTCACAAAGAATACCACACACCCAGGCACGAGCCTCTGCAATCTCCGCTACTCAGGAGGTGACACGGGAAGGGTGTTTAAGCCGAGAGCTCATGGCCAGCCTGGGCTACAAAGGGAGACCTTGTCAAAAAGAATTACACGGGCACTGTGGCACATGCCTGTGATGCAAGCACTCGGGAAGGCTGAAGCAGCAGGATGGCAAATTCAAGCCCAGCCTGGGTAATTTACCACGTTAGTAAGACTTTGTCTCAAAATAAAAATAAAAAAGGACTAGTAGATGTGGCTCAATGTGAAGGCCCCAGGTTCAGTACTCAATATAACACACAGAGAAAAGAAAAAGGCAAGCCAGTGGCCCTTTGAGCCCCAGAAATTTCCTCTCATCAACCCCTTTAAACTAGTCCAGGCTATATGGGTGCTCCCCTAACCCCTGAACACTGGCCACACTCACACTCACAGTTAAGCACTATGTGATTTTTCGTTTGGTATACGTGTCGTACTGGGAATCAAGCCCAGGGTCTTCACACTGGGCTACATCTCCAGCCCATTTTTATTTTTGATTTTGAAACAGGGTCCCACTAAGTTGTTCAACTGACCCGGCTGGAATCTAACATGTAATCCTCCTGTCTCAGCCACCCAGAGCACCTGGATTACAAGCCTGTGTCACCACTGGGCCTGGCTTGACATTTGGCCAAAAGAACTACTAGGACCTGAGATCAAGTGTTAGGTAGGCAAGACCAAAAGAGTATGATTCCTGCCCTCCAGGAGCTTCTAATTTGATTGGAAATTAACCAAGGCTTACGGTACATACAGAGAGAGAGGCAGATTACTGATGGCCTATGTGCATTCTGGACAATCCTGGAGGTGACAGCTGTGTTAAATCTTAAAGAGAAACAGGCAAGCTAGGGACTTAGGTCAGGGCAGAGCACTGCCTAGCACACACTTCACGACCCGGCTTCCATGCCCAGTACCGAAAGGGGAGGAAATGAACAGGAATCACCTCGGTAAGGAAGGGGTGTGGAGACAGGAGAACCAAGAAGGGGCAGGTTAATACGCTGGGAAAGCCGCACGTTCCCTAGGTTAGGAGGGAGGGTCTTAACAGGGCCAAGCAGGGCAAATGGCTAGACGTGCCAAGGCCTGCAGTGCTAAACCGAGATTCAAATTCTGTCCTGAAAAGCCATCAGGACCCAGTCAGGGATTTAGGCAGAGATGCGACATCAAATCTTCACTTTATTTTGCTTTAAACAATTTATTTTTCAGTAGGAAGCTTCAAAGGCAACTTTCTGATCCTTAGGAATTGTCACCTCACATCTTTCAGCAGGAAAACGCTGACCCTGAGCAGTAAACACATGACACATCCAACCAAGCACAGTAAAAACCTCCGGGGCCACGGTGCCACGTTCTTACTCAGCTCAGAGCATCTTTCATAACTGAGAGGCTCTTTTTCATTTAATTCAGGATGGTGTACTTGACCTGGGGCCTAGAGCCTGTTAGCTGCTAGCGAGTGGCGATCCATGAGGACACATCCCCAGCTTATACCGTGAACTCATAAGGAGCGGGCGCCAGCAGCTCCAGCTCCTTCCCATGGGCTCTCACGAAGTCGGCTTCGCCGGGCGGGGTGGCTGCCGCTTCGGCTGAGCCCAGGTCCCTCTCTGTGGCTTCCTTCTTTCTCTGGTCATTCTCCTCCACGCAGTTCAGGTGGCTGTCTCGGCTCTTACAGTGCTTACTGTGCTCCATACGCACATTCGTTCTCCTGGCCAAAATCGTGCCTTCGACTTGCTTGTTTACAACAGGTCCAACAGCATGCTGGGTAACCCTGCAGACTCTCCAGCTCTGCCGTGGTGACACTGGTGTGGCATGCCTTTCTGAACAGTGGCCATTCCCTTGGTGTCTACGACATCACCCTTTTTGGAGAGTCACATGTGAGTGTCCAAAGGAACAACCGCACGTTTTCTAGAAGGCCTAGAGAACCTGGATCGGGTTCCTCGCCTCCTTCCCTTTGTGGTCGTCATTTAGGCAAATCACTGGAAGATGCAGGATGGCGGTTCCGGCCAAAAGGAAGCTGATTTACTTTTAGACAGGTTCTCACTTTATAGTCTGGGATGGTCCCAAACTCACTGCGTAGCCCAGGGTGCCCTTGATCTCGGTGCAATCCTCCTGCCTCCAGCTCCTGATTGACCATTGAGTTATACCCCTTAAGTCCTGGATAAATCTTTTTAAAATAAAGATTTGGGGGTTGGATAAATAACACAGCAGTTTGAGCACTTGCCTTGCAAGTGCAAGGTCCTAAATTCAATTCTCTAGCACCACGTAATAGCTAGGTATGGTGGCACAGGCCTGTAATCCCAGCACTAGGGAGGCTGAGGCAGGAGGACTGTCATGAGATCAAGGCCAGCCTGGGCTACATAGTAGCTTCGAACTAGTGTGGATTACAAAATGAGACCCTGTCTCAGTAAACAAATATGTAAAGAAATAAATATCCAACAGCACAGAAAATGAGGGGATAATAAAAGGGGTGGGTGAGACTGGAAAATACTGAAGATTCCAAGTGTTTGTGGCAACAGGAATAGAGAGAATATTTAAAAGTGATTAAGAAATGGGGAGGGCGTGGGGCCTGGTGGCACAGGTCGGTAATCCCAGCACTCCGGGAGGCTGGCGCAGGAGGATCACAAATTTGAGCCCATCTTGAGAAGCTTGGTAACTCAGTGAGACTGTCTCAAAACCAAAAATAAAAGAGAAGGTTGGGGAATGTAACTCAGTGCAAAAGCCCTGAACTCCATCCCCAGTGTGTGTGTGTGTGTGTGGGGGGGGGTAGTGTGAAGGAATTAGTGGCATTCACCACATTAAGAAACACAGGGAAGGGAGTATAGCTCAGTAGTTAAATCACTTGCCTAGCAAGCGTAAAGCCCTGCATTTGACTCCCCAACATCACAAAAACTGGGCGTGATGCACACTGGCAACCCAAGCATCGGGCAGGCTGAGAGGCAGAGGAATTGTTGTGAGTTCTTCAGAGCCTGAGCCCAATCTCCACGTTCTCGCTTTGTAGTCTGGGATGGTCCCAAACTCACTGTGTAGCCCAGGGTGCCCTTGAACTCAGATCAGTCCTCCTGCCTCTGCCTCCTGAGCGCTAAGGTTATACTGACCACTGAGCACCACCCACCCCCAGCTATGCCTGGGCCAATCCGGGCTACATGGTAAATTCAGGACCAACCTGGGAATATGGAGTTAAATTCTTTTTCTCTCTGACTTTTATTTATTTATTTATTTATTTTTTTTTTTTGGGGGGGGGGGTCAGGGCTGGTCCTGAACTCACTAAATAGCCCTGGCTGGCCTTGAACTCACAGCAATCCTCCTGCTTCAGCCTCCCAAGTTCTGCCAAGTGTACCACCACACCCAGATTATGTGGTGCTGGGGAACTGAACCCAGGGCAAGCAGTCTAACCGCTGCACTATTCCTCCATCCCTGAGAAGACACCTTTTGACTTTTGGAGCTTCCGACATCTAAGGAACATCCGCTTCATTCCAATAGGTGTCTGAAGGTATGCGTGCCAATACAATTATTACTACATCTTGTGAGACATCTGTGGTGGAGATACAAATTTGAGTGTCATCAACTCACAGGTAGTAATTAAAGCCAGGAATATAGAAGAAATCACTCAGAGAAAGTGTAAAACCGGAAGATCTGTGGGACAAGTACAGAGGTTTGGGGAGTTCCAAATCCTCCAACTCCACCCCAACCAAGTTAAGGAGGCTAAAATGTGTTGACGTCCCCTCAGGAGCAGCACGTGCATTGAAGGGGTGAGCCGTGGGACCCGGAGGTCCTTTTATCCAGGAGCTCTGGGAGGCTGAGGCAGGAGGATATCAAGCTCAAGACCATCTAGGGCAACTTAGCGACTTAGTGAGACCCCGTCTGAAAAATCAAAATCGAGGACTGCGGACAGAGCTCTGCGTGAAGGACCTACGTTTGAACCCAAAACCACAACGACAAATTCACTTTGCAGGCAAGCAACAGTCGCGCGTGCGCAGTAGCACCTACCGGCGCGCCAACAGGAAGTTGACGCTCGCCTCGGCGCAGGCGCCTCGCGGGCCGTCCTCCCCGCCCGGGCCCACCCCGGGCCTTCTGAGGGCGCTGCGCTCAGCGAGCAGCGGCGCGTGCCAGTCTAGCCAGCGGCCAGGCCCGGTGGTGGGCGCCGCCGCTCCGCGTACCCCGCGCCTCCTCCCAGCGCAGGTGGGTCGGCCCGCGGGGGCGGGGGTGCCCGGCAGCGTGTGGCGGGCGCGGCGGCAGGCTTCCGGGCGCGGAGCGGTCCCTGTCGCCCAGCTGTGGGCAGGCTGCGCGGGTGGAGGTCCCAGTCTTGGTGAGCACCTCCTCCCGGACGCGCAGTGCCTGTACCCCGGGACCCCTTTACACTTGGCGGGTCTCAGCCCAGGCCCGCGTGCAGCTTCCGGGGGACACCTGGGGGCGGAGCTAGTAGGGGCGGGACTCCGTGATTGACACCTCTTTCCTCAGACTTCCCGGGCTACCACTGGATCCCTCCCCTGTCCTGAACGCTGAGCCAGCACCATGGTGAGAACCCTGAATCCAGCCCCTGTCCTCCGCTGCCCACAGTCTCGTCCTCCCCGAGGCCGTGCCTCTGTGGCCCTGTACGAGCCTGGGGCTCCCCTGGCGGGGCGGGGAGGGGAGCAGGGGAGGTCTGCAGGTCTGTCTCTGCAAAGCGACCTGCATTCTTCCCACCCTCCCATCCTGGTAGCACGGGCGCCTGAAGGTAAAGACGTCAGAAGAGCAGGCAGAGGTCAAAAGGCTGGAGCGGGAGCAGAAGTTGAAACTCTACCAGTCAGCCACCCAAGCCGTCTTCCAGAAGGTGGGCCCCGGATGCGCAGCCCGACCTCAAATGGCTCCCCAGAATAGCTCAGAGGCCAAGAGCTGGGCCCTCCAGTCAGAATACCTGGATCCAGTCCTGGGTTCTGTCACCATCTGTGTGATGTTTGCCAAGTTTTTGAATCTCCTGGGCCTCAGTTTGCCCATCAGTAAAGAATGGCTAATAACTGCAAAAGGGTGTTATGAAGGTTAAGTACGAGAATAAACCAGTTGTGGCGCACGCCTGTAATCTCAGTCCCGGAGAGACTGAGGCAGGAGAATTGCCATGCGTCAGCCTGGCCTACATAGTGAGTTTAGGACCAGCCTGGATTACAGAGCAAGACTGTCTCAAAATAATAAAAAGAGAATACGTGTAAAGTCATAAATCACGAAGTACTCCTAGTATTTTATAGTGTGGGATGCGCAGCGTATTGAGTAGTTCTAAGTTGATGTTATTTGGCCTTGTGGTGGGAAGATGATTGTCTGCCTGACTCTGCAACCTGTCTTCTTAGCGCCAAGCTGGTGAGCTGGACGAGTCAGTGCTAGAACTGACCAGCCAGATTCTGGGCGCCAATCCTGATTTTGCCACCCTCTGGAACTGCCGGCGAGAGGTGCTCCAGCGTCTGGAAGCCCAGAAGTGCGTAGGGATTCAAGACCCCAGGATGATCACCCTGACCTTCCCTCCCTGGATCCAGGCTTGGAGAGGAGGGAATGGGGTGTAGAGATAGGGTGCTAGGGAACCGGGTACAGAAACTAAGGGCCAAGCTGAGATTGGGTGTTGGAAGACCCTGACCTCTTTCCCTCTGGGTGCAGATCCCCTGAAGAGTTGGCTACTCTGGTGAAGACAGAACTGGGTTTCCTGGAGAGCTGCCTACGTGTGAACCCCAAGTCCTATGGAACCTGGCACCACCGCTGCTGGCTTCTAGGCCGCCTGCCTGAGCCCAATTGGGCCCGGGAGCTGGAGCTGTGTGCTCGCTTCCTTGAAGTTGATGAGCGTAACTGTACGTGCTCAAACTTGAGTCCTCACAGCCCTCACAGGCCCATACCCTGGTACTGGGGCCCCGAGTGGGAAGGGGGGTCTCAGATGGGCCCGCTGGAATTGGGGCTGAAAGGGATGGTAGAACCAAATGCACTGAGAGGTTTCTAGGGGTCTCCAAGGGACCTTGGGGTACCAAGTAGGTGGTCCCCTCTGCCCTGCTTCTGAGATGTGTCGTCACCCCTCCCCTCAGTTCACTGCTGGGACTATCGGCGGTTTGTGGCTGCTCAGGCAGCAGTGCCCGCTACAGAGGAGCTAGCCTTCACCGACAGCCTCATCACCCGGAACTTCTCCAACTATTCTTCTTGGCATTACCGCTCCTGCCTCTTGCCCCAGTTGCACCCTCAGCCAGACTCTGGCGCGCAGGGGCGCCTCCCTGAGGATGTGCTGCTCAAAGGTATGCAGGGCCAAGGGTCCTGTAGAGAATTCTGTAGTGCTGTTCTTCCACCTGCCCTCGTGCCTACCTAGCTCTGGTCCTTTTTTTTTTTTTTTTTGAGACGGGTCTTGGACTCAGGACAATCTGCCTGCCGCAGCCTCCTAAGTGCTGAGATTATAGGCATGTGCCACCATGCCCAGCTTTATGTGGTGCTGGGGAACTGAACTCAGGGCCTTGTGCTTGTAAAGCAAGCATTTTAACCGCTGGGCCATTCCTCCAGTCCCTTTAGTTCTGTCCTTGAAACTGTTACTCAGATTTATTGAGCACCTGTTATTGGGGGTGAATGAGGCTCATTGCCTGTCTTCAAGGATCTCAGGCATCTAGAAGGGAAGATAACACTGACATATGTGGCCCCTGTACAAAACCAGTGATAATTGGGACGGAGAGGTGGAGGGACTCTGAGGAGAGAGTGGTTGTTTGGGTGTCAGGAGCCTGCCAGTATTCTGACCACAGCCCTGTGCCCGTGACCCCCACAGAGCTGGAGTTGGTGCAGAATGCCTTCTTCACGGACCCCAGTGATCAGAGTGCCTGGTTCTATCACCGCTGGCTTCTGGGCCGAGGTACGTAGTGTGGATAGAGGCTGGATGTTTGAGGCTTGGAAGAAGATATAAGGATACATCTGTCTTTCCCCAGCCGAACCCCAGAATGCTCTGCGCTGCCTGCATGTAAGCCGGAGCGAGGCCTGTCTGACAGTCTCCTTCTCTCGGCCCCTCCTAGTGAGTCTTGTGGCTTTTGCCAGATACCTTCATGGGGGTATAGGCCTAGGGCTAGAGAACTGATGGGTCTCTCTCTCTCTCTTTTTTTTTTTTTTCTTGTACCAGGTGGGCTCTGGGACAGAGACTCTGCTACTCATGGTTGATGGGTCACCCCTGATTGTGGAGTGGAGGACCCCAGATGGCAGGAACCGGCCCAACCATGTCTGGGTATCCCTCTGTTGATGGGCAGAAATGAGGATCTAGACAGGAACAGGGTAGGACAGTCAGAAAAGTGGTGAGACCAGGGCATTTCCTTGACTGCGTGCTCCCAGCTTTGTGACCTGCCCATCGACTCCCTCAACGACCAGTTGCCCCAACATACATTTCATGTCATTTGGACAGCAGGTGACGCCCAGAAGGACTGTGTGCTTTTAAAAGGTAATGCAGCCTTCAGCCCTTTCCGGCAGCAGCCTCCATCCCTCTCCCCTTTCCATGGGACCCTTGCTACTAACTGCACTTCCCTCAGGCCGCCAGGAGGGCTGGTGCCGGGACTCAGCCACCGATGAGCAGCTGTTCAGGTGATGACAGGGAAGCACACAGACGGAGGGGTTCTAAGCTCAGCATCACGCATGGGGGCAGGAGGCTTGGGCTGCGGGACGTGGTCTCAGCCTGAGTGCTGAGGGTGACCACTGCCCCGAGGCATCATCTTCCTGCCCTGCCCACCCTCAGGTGCGAGCTGTCGGTGGAGAAATCCACAGTGTTGCAGTCCGAGCTGAAGTCCTGCAAGGAGCTGCAGGAGCTGGAGCCTGAGAACAAATGTGAGACCTGCTCCCCGAGAGCCTGCGCCCCACACCCCTCGAGGATGCCTCTCCCGGGGCAGACCCTTGGGGACAGCAGTGAGGGCGTCGTGCGGATGGGGCAGAGGAGGGTCCAGGAGACACCTCCATTCCCGTGCTCTCCTCAGGGTGCCTGCTCACCGTCATTCTGCTGATGCGGGCACTAGACCCCCTCCTGTATGAGAAGGAGACGCTGCAGTACTTCCAGACCCTCAAGGCAAGTTGGGCCATGGGAACCGCTGAGGGCACCCAGAAAGCCAAAGACGGGGCAGCTGACTTGTGCGCCCTGTCCCCACCAGGCCGTGGACCCCATGCGAGCCTCCTACCTGGACGACCTGCGCAGCAAGTTTCTCGTGGAGAACAGCGTGCTCAAGATGGAGTACGCAGAGGTGCGCGTCCTGCACCTGGCTCACAAGGTACGGGTTGCCCAGCCTGCCTTGCCAAGCCCCTTCCCTGCTGGCTTCGTTCACCACACCTGTCTCTGCCTTTGGTCTCAGGTACCTAGCCAGCCATCCCCGCCCTACCCGGACAGTATCCGCCATGGTCCTCCTGGCCTCCTCCTCTTCCGGGACTGGCCTGTCCGTCTCCTCATCCCCCCATTTCACACCCTGAGTCACCAGGGCTTTCTCGTGCTGCTCTACTAGGCTAGTCTCATCTGTTCTCTTTATTCAGCATGACCTTTCACCCACGCCTGCCACTGTTCCCATGCATCTCACCATGGGGTCTGCATCCCAAATCTGGACTCCACCTTTCCTGTTTCTAGTCCTTCCCAATCGGCCTTCCCACCATACCAGTTTTACCACCTCATTGCAGCCTCTAACGCCTCTCTCCTGACTCTGCTGGCCTGCTCCTGACTGAGTTCACCTGAGGACCCACCACCATCCTCTGTCTCGCCCACACTCCCTGCCTCCCCTCCTCTTCCATGGGTCCTCCCACTCCTAGTGCTCCCTCCTCCCTGTCTCATGTCCCTAACATGTAACATGTACTGCCATGGGCAGCTAAGTAAGCTTTCCATCTGCTGTCATCTTCCCCTCGGGAGGTCCCCAAGGGCCTGTGTGAGGCACAGAGGGCACCTGGCCGGGGACCCTCTTGTAGCTGAGTATCTCACTCCCATCCACACTCTGCTGGCCCACCTCCTCAGGATCTGACAGTGCTCTGCCATCTGGAACAGCTGCTCTTGGTTACCCATCTCGACCTGTCACACAATCGTCTGCGAGCGCTGCCCCCAGCCTTGGCTGCTCTGCGCTGCCTTGAGGTAAAGGACTCATTCCTCCATTGCTGTCCAGGGTGGTCCTTTCCCCTTCCTCCAGCTCAGAAGCCCACCGCCTGCGGAGACGCCCAGGACCTCTCTGCCCTCCCCCAACACGACTGCTTGCCCTTTCCCCTCCGTCACCCTCCTGGCCCTGGGAGCCCTTCCACGCTGTGTAAACTGATCACCCTGAGTTCTTTCCTAGCTTGTACCAACCCTGGCTGAAAGCCACCTACTCTGCCTGTGTCTCCCTGACTCCCCGTTCCCCAGGTGCTGCAGGCCAGTGATAATGCCATAGAGTCCCTGGATGGTGTCACGAACCTGCCCCGGCTACGGGAGCTGTTACTGTCCAACAACCGTATCTTTTCTTTGGGCTGCCTTGCCAGCCACAAAGGGGACAGATCACAGACACAGGGTTCCGCACTGAGGCCAGCCTGGAGAGAGGGCTCTGGCGCTGTGAATGGAGGAGAGACAATGGCCTGACATTCTTGGGGACTGTCATTAACTTGCACTGGTAGAGTTTTGTAGAGCACAAGTGACTTCCTCAAGTCAGAGCTCATAAACTGGCAACCTGTAGCTATTTCAGGGAAACACACAGTATTAAAAAAATCAGGAAATCTCATATTTAAAACGGGAACTCTAATTTCCCTTTTTTAAAATTGGAAGTTAGGAAAACCCTTGACTTGTTTTCCCGCTCACCAGCCCTTAGTCATTTCTGAAGAGCGAGTGCCTGTTTGCACCAGCTAGGCTTTCCTCTGCCACCTGTCTGACGCCACGCCTAGCTGGCCTCGTGTGCCTCCTACCTGCCCCTCATGGGACAGGCGCTGGCAGCCCATGGCTGGCTTTTTGGCCTTCAGGAAAGCGTGGGAGATGCTGCCAAGCAGCAGTAGCCAGCTCTGGAGACGCCCAGGCACAGACAGGCACAGGGGACGGGACCTGCTGAGCTTTCCTTGACTGTGTCCAAGGCCTCCAGCAGCCTGCTGTGCTCCAGCCTCTCACCTCCTGCCCCAGGCTGGCCCTCCTCAGCCTGCAGGGTAACCCGCTGTGTCAGGAAGAGGGCATCTCGGAGCACCTGGCTGAACTGCTGCCTTCCATCGGCGACATCCTCACCTAAGAAGCTCTGTCCCCCACCCTTGCCCTTTAACTTATTGGGACTGAGTAAAGAGGAGAAGCCCTTCCGGCTACCAAGCCACTGTTGCTGTCACTATGTTACTACCTCCACGGTGGCTGGGAAGAGAAGGGGAAGAGCCTTGGACTGTGTCTCTGCTTTCGTTTAACGCACTCAACCCGAGGCTTCAGTGTTGGGGCCAGAACTCGGGGTGAAGGCTGAGTCTGAGCTTGACCCTCTAGCGTGGGGCTGGGGCCAGGTTCCAGGCTGGAACAGGCATTAGAGTCAGGTTTGGGTTTGGGCTGCGCTGCCGTCTAGCTGGAGTTTCATGAAAGCTTCTCCACGGCTCTTGGCCCTGTCGATCCTTTCTGCCCTGGCTCCCCGTCACCACAGCTGCTCTGTGTTCCAGGAAGCGCGGCTGGGCACCCTGGCTCCACCCTGTTATAACAACATACTAGTCCTCCTCAGCAGCATTCTGCATTTGAAAAGCCTGGAAATACTTGATCCCATTTGATCCTCACACGCTGCCAGGGACGAGATGATTGGACCATGTGTACTGATGAGGTAACTGCTGTTGAGACTTGCCCAAGGTTGCCGAGTTCCTAGGTACTGAAGCCAAGGTCGTGTACCCCCAGTTCACTCCTCCGGCTGACCTGTTGTCATGCTTCTGTGTTACAGTGACATTGCGGGGGGCTGAGGACACAGCCTGGTGGCTAGAGCACTTGCCCAGCACACACAGGGCCCTGAATTTGATCCCCAGCTCCACATAAAAATAAGCCAGGCATGGTGGTACACCCCTATAATCCCAGCACTCAGGAAGCTGAGGCAGGAGGATTGCTGTATAATGAGTTCATGAGCAGCCTGGACTACAGAGTAAGACTATCAAAAAAAAAAAAAAAAAGTTAGGCAGAGGCCTAGGTTTGGCATGTTTGTTTGAAATAGGTTCTCACTCTGTTGCTCAGGCTGGTCCTGAACTCAGGGTGTAGCCCACACTGGCCTCAAGTTGAAGGTAGTCCTGCCTCGGCCTCCTAAAGTGTTGGTAGGATTACAGCTGGGGTCATCATTCCCAGCTGGTATGGCCAGCTAGGGAATTGAACTCAGGACCTTGTACTTGGCAGGCCAGCTTTCTAGCCACTGGGCTGTTCCTCCATGGGCTCAGCTTCTTAGGATACTGAGCCGCCCGCTGCTGTCAGGGAGCCTTCTGGGACACTCCACAGCCTTGTCCTAACTGGAAGGCCCTGAGGCACCCAGCCTCCAGGAGGAAAGGGGAGCGGCTTAGGGGTTAGGGCATTGAGTCAAACTGGCTGGGCGGGGGAAGAGAAAGATTGAAACCAGAGAGAGTGTGATAGAGGCATCTTCCTGGTTCTGTGGGATCTGCCTGGGCCCACAAATGCTCACAGACATCCGGCCACCTGGGGCTGTGCCCATTCCTGTATCCCAAGTGATACACAAACAGCCCACAACAAAGACCTTTGGCTGAACTGCCTCACACTGGCCCGGAATTCTGTACGTGTGCTGAGGGTGTTGGAAGTGGAGCAGACCCTCTGGGTTCTGGCGTTTGCAGCTAGACAAGAAAAGGCATAGGCGTGGAGGGCTTCCTGCCAGGTCCTAAAACCTCTGTGTCTCCACACCTGGAGGTGCCTCCATGACCAGTACAACTCCAAACAGGCTCTCCTGGCATGTGCTTTCTTGTGTCTTTGCTAACCCTGTTTGTGCCTTCTGTTCAGGGCCCACCTGGGGGACTGGGACACCAGCCTTATGGAGGGAGGAGCCCTGGCTGATGGGCCCAAGGAGAGCCTCCCTGAGACACACTCTTCGCCTGGAGTTCCTCTCGGTGGCATTTCTGGTGTTTCAAATACAGGGGTGGAGTTAGTAATCACGTAGGGTAGGTGCCTGGAGCCGGTTGGTCTGGATTCCCACCAAAAAAAAAAAAAAATCCAGGTTGGAAAAGGAGGATCCTCAGCCCTAGCTAACCAGTTACGCCCTTCAGAGAAGAGGGCACACTGTCCTTGGGGAGGGGAGAGGTCGCTTCAGTCCCCACCAAGCTTAAGTGCAAAGGCCTAAGGCCCCTGACGCTCCGGGCCCCCAGGCCCGAGGAGAGAAGAGGCTGCTCCTACTGTACCCTGGCCCCAAACCCGGGAAGGCAAGCAGGGAAAGGGCAGCTCCCTCCTGCGGGGTCGTGGGGGTGGGCTGCGGAGCCGCTGAACCAAGAGGAGATGGGCTGGTGGGGGGTGTCGGAAGTTCTGGTAGAGCCGGCAGGTCAGGGGCCAGCAGGTAGAGCCAGTCTGAGAGCCTGGCTGCTGATGTCACTCGTCTGCAGCCCAGAATGCTGGGACCTCCCTGGGCAGGGTGAGCTCCAGGGCCGGGCCCATCCAGGCCTGGGCTGCGCGGCAGCAGGCAGCAGGAGCCCGCGAGGGCCGAGGCGGGCGTTCTCAGCTGCGGGTCGGGTCTGCCAGGCAGGGCCGGGAGCGAAGGGGGCGCCCTGCCCATGCTGCTCCCTCACGCCGGACGGCACGGAGCGCGACGCACCCGTGGTCGGTCAGGTCGCCGGAGTCCTCCTGACCTCCGGCCTCTGCGGACGGACCCGGACGCCGCCCCCAGCATCACCTCCGTTCCTAGAAAGGGGAAAGGGGTGGGGCCCGGGGCCCGGCCTCCTCTCCGGGATGGGGCAACCGTGCTTCCCTCCTTCCCAGCAGCCGGCCCCGCCCGCCTCCCCTCATAAACTCCTTGCCCGGCCCGCCCCGCGCCTTCCTCTCGGCTGGCTCGGCCCCAGGTCCCGTCGCATCAGTCCCCCGTGCTCCGCGCCCGCCCCGGGACTCTGCGCGGCCGTCGCCAGCCCCGCTGCCAGGTGAGGGCTCCGACTGTCGCCGGGCGCCGCGCCCGGGCGTGTGGGCGCCGCTGTCTGGGGGCTGCGCCGAGGTCTGGCCCCCCGAAAGGAGCGCGGGCGGCGGCAGGCGGAGACGCCACCGTCCCTGGGTCCAGCGCGGGCTCCCGTGGCACCTGCCACCTGTGGCACCTGCCACCTGCGGCGCCGCAGCCCTCCGGGCACCTTCTCTGAGGGTTTGCTCTGGGTCTCCGCCGCTCCCCATTCCCACGCCCCTCTCTTAAGAGGAGCCCAGGGAGGGAAATGCATGCGAAAAACGGACCTTAGAGGCGGTCGGCACCGTGGCTGTCCGGACGGAAGAGCCTAGGGGCTGGGACCGGAGCAGGGGACGCCGCGTGCGCGGCTGACGCGAGGCTGACGAGGGTGCATTTTCCCAGTTAGGTCCTCCAGCGGGCTTGCCCACTGGGCACTTGGTTTGGATGCGTTTGGGTGGTGGGCGTCTATGTAGGGTGGAGGGAAGGCTTTTCTGTACAGTGTCCAAAGCCTTTTCTCGGACGACCCTGCACGGAGTCTGGAGGTTTCTGGGACCGGGGGCACCTGTGTGTCAAGCTCACGTCGGCTCGTCGTCTGGCGGGACCGAATGGGCTGCCTGGATGGAGGGTTTCTGGGTGCCGTGACCGGGAGCAGATCTGAGAGGGTGCTCAGTCTCCAGTGTCTCTTCCTCACAGGCCTGATGGACAGTCCTCTCTCAGACGTGGGCCGCTGGCGCAGGACCCCCTTCCAGCCCCCTGCCACGCCCTCTCCAGAGCCAGAGCGAGACAGAGACAGAAACCGAGACAGAGATCGAGACCGCGACCGCGGCAGGGGCAGGGACAGACGCCGAGGAGGGCCCTGTTCCTTTTGGGCACGCTGCTGTGGCTGCTGCTCGCGTGGGAACAGGGATGATGACGACTGGGGGCCCGAGCCGTCTAGCTACGGAAGATCTCCGGGCCGGAGACCTGACTCCCGGGGCAGCGCCGTAAACGCAGCTGGAGATGGCACCATCCGAGGTGAGCTAAAGGGCCTTCCTGGGGCCGGAGGCTCATCCTAGCATCTCTGGGGGGTGGGGGGGTGGGAAGGCAAGGAGGGAGGCTCCTCCTCGTGGGGCCTTGGTGACCAGAGCTGGGGTCTTGCAGAGGGCATGCTGGTGGTGACTGGTGTGGATCTGCTGAGCTCACGCTCAGACCAGAACCGCCGAGAGCACCACACCGATGAGTTTGAGTACGAGGAGCTCATCGTGCGCCGTGGACAGTCCTTCCACTTGGCCGTCTTCCTGAACCGACCCTGTGAGTCCTCCGACCGCTTGGCTCTTGAGCTGCTCATCGGTAAGTGGGGCTGGTATGGGAAGGGGCAAGAGCCCAGGCTTAATGATGTTGGGACTGGTGTTCAGGGCAGACAGGTGTGCTGGCTTCTCCTCGCCAGAAGGGGTAGGTGTGTGCGTTACCCCAGGGGTGGGTGCCTCTCTGGGGAGGTCCCGGTGTCGCAGTGTCCCAGCATGCTCTCCTCTCCCTCATCACACGTCCCTCCTCAGGAGGGCTGGTCACAGTGTGCCCTTTTCTTTTTCTGGGTCTGTTCTCACCTGGGTGCAGATGGTTCATTCTCTCTCTCTTTCCTCCCTCCCTCTCTCTCCCTCCCTGTCATCTCCCTCCCTCTCTCCAGCTCTGACGTTCTGGATCTCTGTACCATGGCCCAAGGCAGGTGCCTCCTTCACGGCATTGCCTGGTGACCACGGACTGTCCAGGCTGGTGATTATGTGGCTCCCGGGGGCGGGTGACTCCTCTTACCCTTTGATTAGTGCCTAACCTTGCCCACCCCAGCCTCTAATTTCCCAGGTACCCCCACCACCTCCAGCAGGGATGCCCTGGGCTCAGGAAGCTGCAGCCTCAGGCAGCAGCAGGGGCGCCCTTCAGGATCTGGGCTGTCTTTCTACAGGTCAGGGAAATCCATACCAGCCACAGTGGCTCTGCTTCTCCAGCCCAGACACTGGGACAGTCAGGCAGGTAGAGAGTGACAGTGGCCCTGGTCTCCCCTCCCAACCTCTGGCTTCAGGGTCAAGGAAACAGGTTTAGGATGTCAGACTAGGGCCCTGCCCTGATACATGAGCAATCATTGGGTACACACAGGTTGTTATAGACTAAGCAATGACCCAACTCAGGGACACACAGACACACTGGCTTATAGATATTTTGGGTGGGGCTGGGAGAAGTCTAAGTCTCATCCCCTCCCTCATTCTAGGCCTCACCAGCTAATTGTTCATTTCTCCCACTCTAGGAAACAGCCCTGAGGTGGGCAAGGGTACCCATGTAATCATCCCAGTAGACAAGGGGGCCAGGGATGGCTGGAAGGCTCAGGTGATCAAGGACAATGGGCAGAATCTGAGCTTGCGTGTCCACATCTCCCCCAACGCCATCGTTGGCAAGTTTCAATTCACTGTCCGCACACGCTGTGAGGCTGGAGAGTTTCAGTTGCCTTTTGATCCCCACAATGAGATCTACATTCTCTTCAACCCCTGGTGCCGAGGTGAGCCAGCTGGGGTCAGCACAGAGGTGGGCCGGAGGGAAGGGCAGATCAGGGCTAACTTTCCTGGCATCTGACTAGGTGCCTGGTCATAGGAAAAACCAGGTTACTGTTGTCCAGATGAGGGTGCCAAGACCCAGGGTGGGAAGGTGGCCTGCTTCATGTCTCTTGAGAAAGCCTTGGCCGTAGCCAGCCTTCTCCCAACATCTCTATTAAGTTCAAACCTCCATCCTCCCTGGTAGGCTGCATGTATCTCCCTGTTTTCTTCTGTGAACACGAGCTTTGCAGACCTGGCCAAGGGGCAGGTTGGGCCCAGGCAGAGAGTGATAGGAACCAGGTATGTGTTTTCTGGATACACAGAAGACATCGTGTATGTGGACCGTGAGGACTGGCGGCAAGAGTATGTACTTAATGAATCTGGGAGAATTTACTACGGAACCGAAGCACAGATTGGTGAACGGACCTGGAACTACGGCCAGGTGAGGCTGGCCAGGACCACAGGCATCTGGGGGACTTGGAGGGTGGAGCAGGCTGCTGGTCTAGGGTTTGATTTCAGCCCAGGTGAGCTATGGTCATCTCTGGCCCCCTCCTTCCAGTTTGACCATGGAGTGCTAGATGCCTGCCTGTACATCCTGGACCGGCGGGGGATGCCATATGGAGGGCGTGGGGACCCAGTCAGTGTCTCCCGGGTAGTCTCTGCCATGGTGAGCAAGCTTGTGTCTCTGAACCCCACTGTACGTCCTCCTGCTGCCTCTCCGTACCCTCTCCCTACCTGGCCTGTCCTTTCTTCAGTAACCACAGCCCTGGCTCTGTCCTTGCAGAGAACCGAGGGAAGGGTCTGTTCCCCTCTTCTTCTCTCCCTTGCCTGCCCCTCATTCCACTCTTTCTGGCTCCTATCCCAGCTCTTGTGGAATGTAGGGCCAAACCCAAAACTTGGCACACCCAGAAGTCACATTCCTATGTCAGACCGTGCGGTGGGGGGCAGAGGAGATGGTTCAGGGAAGAGGTGGGTGTGGCTCAGGCTGACTTCTAGATCCTGAGGCCTTCAGGGGTGAGGGGTTGCTGTAGGGCCAGCAGCTCCCGGGTCCTGAGGTCCTCCCAAAACTCACCCCACCCCACCTTGTCCCGGGCAGGTGAACTCCCTAGACGACAATGGAGTCCTGATCGGGAACTGGTCTGGCGATTACTCTCAAGGCACCAACCCCTCAGCGTGGGTGGGCAGCGTGGAGATCCTGCTTAGCTACTTACGTACCGGCTATTCTGTCCCCTATGGCCAGTGCTGGGTCTTCGCTGGTGTGACCACCACAGGTAATAGAGGGACCCTGGGCATGGTCTAGGCCCCACAAGGAGGAGGGAGGGGAGCCAGGCTCCATCTTCACAGCCGGCCCAGCCCAGCTGTGGCAACAGCACGGGGTGGGTGATAAGCCAGCCTTAATTATCATTAATTATTGCTAACAACAGAGAGGCCAGAGGGAGAAGAGGAAGAAGCCAGGGGCTGGGCCTGAGCTAGGCAGGTGGCCTGGCTTTTCCTAACCCGAACACTCTGTGGCCCAATGACCTCTGACCTGGGGCCCATGCAGAGCTCGGCAGCCTGTTGCCCTTACTCCCCTGATGACACCTGACCCCACCTCATCCCCTGAACCCCGACCTCAGTGCTGCGCTGCCTGGGCCTCGCCACCCGCACTGTCACCAACTTTAACTCTGCGCACGACACGGACACGTCCCTCACCATGGACATCTACTTTGATGAGAACATGAAGCCGCTGGAGCATCTGAACCGCGACTCTGTTTGGTGAGGCGGGGGCTGGAGGCACGGTGGGGGGTGCGGCCAGGCGGGGCCTGGGGGGTGCCCAACAAGGAACTCGGACCCAGCCCTTGCTCCGCGTCCCTCCGGCCAGGAACTTCCACGTGTGGAATGACTGCTGGATGAAGAGGCCGGACCTGCCCTCGGGCTTTGATGGGTGGCAGGTTGTGGACGCCACACCCCAGGAGACCAGCAGCGGTAAGGCAAGCTTTGTCCGGTTTCGGACCCTTCCTGACCCTCCATCTTCTCCACCTGAGGACCAGCTCCAGAGTGCCAGCTCGAGACTGGGCCTGAGAACCAAGTCTTTTAACCTTGCCGTTTCTTAAATCAGCTATCAGCTGAACCACCATTTTTATTAGTTTATTTTCAGCCTTTTATATAACTGTTTGCCTTACTTTTATTTATAATGGCTGGGTGTAATCCTAGCTGTCTGGGAGACTTGAGGACTGCAAGTTCAAGCCCAGTCTAGGCAATCACGACACCCTATTTTTAAAATGAAAAAGGGAAGGGGCTGGAGGAATGGCACAATGGTTAATGTGCTTACCTAGCAGGTGCAAGGCCCTGGGTTTGATTCCCCAGCACCACATAAGCTGGGCGAGATGGCACACACCTGAAATCCCAGTACTTGGGAGGCTGAGGCAGGAGGATTGCCACGAGTTCAAGGACAGCCTGGGCTCCGTAGTGAGTTCTGGGCCAGCCTGGCCTACAGAGCAAGACCCTGTCTCAATAAATAAATAAATGTGAAAAAAGGATAGAGATAAGAGCTCAGTAAGAAGGCTCAGGGTTATTTATTTATAATGCTTAGTGTATCCAGATGATTCAAGAGTCAAAAAATTTGCCTGGCTCAGTGATGCAGGCCTCTAATCCCATAACTCTGGAAGGTAAGACAGGAGGTTGGTAAGTTTGAGCTCAGCCTGGACAACTTAGTGACTTAGTGAGATCTTGTCTCAAAATAAATTTTAAAAAAAGAAAGAAAGAATTGGGAATGTAACTCAAAGTTAAGGCCCTGGGCTCCATCCCCAGTACCACACATGTTCATGCATGCGCGCACACACACACACACACACAGTCAAATGATTCAAAAGTAGTAAGAGGTTTCCTTCTTCTGAAAAACCCATTATTCTTGTTTTATTTAAATTTACATACACTGATGATAATTAAGCATCCTTTACATATATATATATACATATATATATACATTAATACACACATATATACATATATATATATATACATATATATATACATATGTTTTTAAGTTTAAGAAGTAAGTTTATAATTAGGGGCTAGAGGAATAGCACCATTATTAGAGTGCTTGCCTAACAAGTGCAAGGCCCTGAGTTTGGTTCCTAAGCACCATCTAAAATGGGCATGGTGGGGCATGCCTGTAATCCCAGCACTCAGAAGGCTGACACAGGAAGATTGCTATGAGTTCAGGGCCAGCCTGGACTCCATAGTGAGTTCAGGATTAGCCTGGGAGACAGAGCAAGACCCTGCCTCAAAAAAAAAAATAAATAAATAAAAGTTTAATTAAATGTAATACATGCATGGAAGAAAAAAAGTATAGAATGGAAGAGCATAAGATGTAAATGCCCCGTTTTCTTTTAGAGTATGACTTTGTTTTATTTGGTTTAGTTGAGACAGAGCCTTTCTGTGTAGCCCAGCCTGTACTATAACTCACAATCCTCCTGTTTCAGCCTCCCAAGAGCTGAGATTGCAGGTGTATATAATCATACCCAGCAAGATTTTCTTTAAAGTAAATTTCTACCATACCAAACTAGATACATCCTAAATCCAGGACCATGGGCGTAGTAGGCAAGCACTCTACCCCTGAGCAGCACACCCACCCCAGCCCCTAAATCTACATATTAAAAAATTCACCTGGTAATTCTGAAGATTCCTCCAGGTTTGAGACCTGGAGGGATGCGTTTCACAAAAACGAGGTTTACTGTATTCATACAGACTCTCCACGCCCTTTTAACGTCCGTGTTCCAAGTGCAGCACCCTGGCCTCCCTCCTGCTTCCCTCCACCGCTCCCCCATCAGCCAAGCAGCCTCGAGCAGCCCGGCCTAGGTGTCCCCTCTGTTCTCTTCCCAGGCTCCTCCCCCGCAGTGGTCCGTGTAAACAATGCCTCCTGCTGCATGCTGCCTGAGAGCCACCTGGCCCAGACACTGGAGCTCAGAGCTCTAGCTCTCTCTGAGGCATGGCAGAGGGGGTGGCAGGCAGGGACTTGGGGTCCAGCCAAGCCAGGACGTGATTCCCTTGATTACTTTTTAAGTGTGAGATATTCAGCAAGTAGGTGCCATGCACCTTGGAGGCTTTTGTGTTCCTTATGTGATACAGAGATGATATATGCCATATGGGATGGTCAGGAGGATTGAGTGAGAAGTCACGTAACAGAGAAGAGTAGCAACCTGCATAGAACATCGTAGACCCCCGGTAGCTATTCAGTTCGCCCCATCTGTCTTCTGAGACCCTGGCATCCACTCTGCCTCACTGAGCGGGTTTCTCTTCTGTAAAGGAAGCCGTCATGTCAGGTGTTGCCAAGACTCCCTGCTGTTGGACAGCCCTCACCTGCTTGCCCTCTGCTTGGTGGCCTCCTCCCGTCACCCCACCTCCTTCAGGAAGCTCTCCTAAGTGCAACAAGGACAAACTCCCCCCTCACCACCCCTTCACTTCCTCCCAGGAGAAAGGACAGAATGGACGCACAGCTGATGTGGCATGGCTCCTTCTGGAATGGCGGCATGTGTCATTGTTCTCCCTGCCAACCAGAGCCACCACTGTCCCTTTGTTGGTCCTTGGAGGGAAGCTTCTGTCCTTGGTAGAGTCACAGACAGTGGACAGCCATGTTCAGCAAACCAAAGAGGGTGCTTGGCTTGGCTTGGCTGTGAAGGCCACGGGTTTGCCTCCAACCCCACCCTCTGGCAGAGTAGCCCGGGCTGAGGAAAGCTGGCTGACTATTCCCTTCTTTTCCCTGTCAGGCTGGACGGGGTATCAGCTGGCCCAACTGTCCAGAAGAGAGCTGATGGCCTTGTCCAAAGGCTACCAGCCAGTGGAAACTGGGCCTGGGTACATGGGGGACAGGGTGCATGTGGCCCCCGCCAAGGGCCTGAGGGTCCCTCTCAACCACCTCAGACCCCTCACCTCTGTCCCGCCTTGCTCCTAGGCATCTTCTGCTGCGGGCCCTGCTCTGTGCAGTCCATCAAGAATGGCTTAGTCTACATGAAATACGACACGCCCTTCATTTTTGCCGAGGTGAGAGCCAGCTCCAGGTGCCCCCTTAGGCTGTCTGGGGTGACCAGAGCGTTGGCTTCATTCCTGGATCCTCTGGACCTGACTTCACCGCTGACTGTGTGACCTTGGGCAAGTCACTCATTCTCCAGTCTTGGTTTCCTCAACTGTTAAAAAAAAAAAAAAGATAATAATGGCTGCCTGGCTTCCTGTACTCAGGATCAAAAGAGATAATGGGTGTGAAACTGCTTCGTAAGTCGTAAGTCGTAAAGCCAGTAAGTGAGCATAAGGGATTACTGTTATTAATGCCAGAATGTGCGGCCAGGATCCTCCCAGACCAGCTTCTCCCGGCTCTCTGTCCCTGTCTGGCTCGGCCTGGAAGTCCCTCACAGGGGACCTGCCCGGCAACTCCTACCTTCAGGCCCGGCCCTGGCCTGCAGCTCCTGGGACTGGAGGAGACCCAGGGGCCAGGCCACCCTCACAGCTGGCTAGCTCGGTCCTGTTGACCCTTGCTCTCCAACAGGTGAACAGCGACAAGGTGTACTGGCAGCGGCAGCAGGACGGCAGCTTCAAGATTGTGTATGTAGAGGAAAAGGCCATCGGCTCTCTCATTGTCACAAAGGCCGTCAACTCCAGCATGCGAGAGGACATCACGCACATCTACAAGCACCCAGAAGGTACCGTTCCCCCGGCCCGGCCAGCCCTGCGCAGAGGGTCGCTGCCGAGTACCCCGGCCAGAGCTGGGACCTCACCCCTGACCTTCAACCCCAGGCTCGGAAGCAGAGCGCAAGGCGGTGGAGACGGCGGCCGCCCACGGCAGCAAGCCCAATGTGTACGCCACCCGGGACGCCGCCGAGGACGTGGCCATGCAGGTGGAAGCAGAGGACGCGGTGACGGGGCAGGACCTAACGGTCTCTGTGGTACTGACCAACCGCGGCGGCAGCCACCGCACCGTGAAGCTGCACCTCTACCTCTCCGTCACCTTCTACACCGGCGTCACGGGGCCTGTCTTCAAGGAGACCAAGAAGGAAGTGGCACTGGCACCCGGCGCCTGTAAGGCCCGCCCCTCCGCGGCCCAGCGCCCCGCGGCTGTGCCCTAGAGGCCCCGGCGAGCTGGGGACGCCCTAGGAGGCCTCAGTGACACCTGCCCCTTCTCCCCAGCTGACCGCGTGAGCATGCCTGTGGCCTACAAGGACTACCGGCCCCACCTTGTGGACCAGGGGGCCATGCTGCTCAACGTCTCAGGCCACGTCAAGGAGAGCGGGCAGGTCCTGGCCAAGCAGCACACCTTCCGCGTGCGCACCCCAGACCTCTCCCTCACGGTGAGCGGGACCGGGCGCGGGTGGTGGCCGGGCCGGGGAATCGTGCGAGAAGCCAGGAGACAGCAGGCCAGGAACAGGTTTAAGGGCCGGCTCTGGGCTCTGGTGCCTCAGTTTACTCAAGTAACACGGGATGTGATGTTCCTGGTTTTTGTGTGGAGTGAGGCGGAGTTTCCACTCGGAGCTTTGGGAGCCTCCTCTCAGCGCAGAATACAGGACTCAGGAAGTTTTGGCCTAAGGCATTTTCCCTTCGGGAGCAGAGGCAGCCCGGGCACTGAGCCAGACTCTCTGACGCGAGGTGCGCCCCTTTTCCCCTCAGTTACTGGGAGCAGCTGTGGTTGGCCAGGAGTGCGAAGTACAGATTGTCTTCAAGAACCCCCTGCCTATCACCCTGACCAACGTCGTCTTCCGGCTAGAGGGCTCTGGGTTACAGAGACCCAAGGTCCTCAACGTTGGGTGAGTCTCGCCCTCCTCCTCTGGCAACCTGCCGCGGCCCCAGCTTCCCGTCCTGCCTGGGTCGAGTATCCACACAGCAGCAGGGCCCAGCCAGCAGAGTCCCCTAACTTGTTCGGTTTGGTCCAACCGGTGCTTACGGAGGCCTGCTGGAGTTTTGTACTACACCCCATATTCCTGCCTGCCTCATCACCTAATTAGGGAGTGAAACGCCACATGGGAATCATTAGTAATTGCTGTCAACATTTGCCCAGCACTTAAGAGTTGACCAGGTACTTTCAGAAATAGTATCTTGCATAGAGATCATAAAAGCCCTTGCAAGTACATTAGAAATTGTCCCATGATTAAAAGCAAAGCTGTGGAACCCTAAAGACCTGGGTTTGAGTCCCAGCTCCATCACTCCTGAGTGGATGCCCACGGGCAAGAGATTTAGAGCTTCTAAGCCTCCATGCTCTCATCTGTCAAGTGGGAACCCCATACTACTTAGTTCTGGCACGTGGCACAAAGTGAATGTTAGTCTGTTTCTCTCTCTTTTTTATTGCTAACATCACCCTGCTTTACAACAGGAAAGCTGGTGGCCATGTCTCACAGGGTCTCATTGTTCAAGGACAGACTCTGCTTTCCCACGGTGACACGTATGACCAGGCTCTTGATTGCTGCCTGGTTTGTGCCGTGAGAACCAAGCAGCTGTTCCCAGGGAGTGAGCCCTGGGCCAGACCCTCGCCCCGGCCGGGACTAATCCAGGGTCAGGCAAGGTTCTAGTGAGGGCACACACACACTGCACCATGTTCCTGGGCCTGGGCCTGACATCTCTGGGAAGACACGTGCCCAGGCTTTTCCCAAGGAAAGTAGAGGGAGCGCAGAGGGCCAGGGGCTGTCCTTTTAGGTCCGCTTTCTGAGAACAGGGGCTCCCCAGCGGACACAGCACCGTGAAGGGTCAGTAAAGCAGAGAGCCCTGCCCCCCCTTTCCTTCACACTTCTTGGTGGGGGGCCATCACTTGTGCCAGCAAGCCAAAGCTGAGAAAGTTGCCACCCTGCTCTCTGCCCTAGCCTGGGACCCTGGGAATGCGATGGTAAAGTCACGAAGTACTGCTGTCCTGTCATCCCGCATGGGCAGCTTAGACCGTGGAGCTTGAGACCCCCAGATATCCTGTGTGGTGGTTCTGTCCTGAAACATCTTTCCCTTCACTCACACCATGACGGAGGGAAGCTCCCATCCTAAGGGTCCCAGAGCAGCACCACCACGAGGCCTTTGAATCTGGCTCCTGCCGGCCACAGGAAAGAACCATCATGCTGATTTTCGCAAGGCAGACCCCTCTCTTCAACTGTGGGGCTCTCATGCGCCTCCCTGTCTGAGAGCTCCAGCCTGCCGACAGCAGACTAGAGTTAGAGGAGGACGGTGTCTGGAGGCAGTCCGGCCTCTGGCATCCGGTGGTACCTTGGCTACCACAAATCCACCCAAGGGCCTCCAGGACCCCAGGGAGCCTCAAGGGGACAACCCTGGGCTGTCAGTCAGCTATGCTAGATTCTACGGTGGGTGTTACATTGCCTCTCATTTGCAAATCAAAGACTGGTATGGCAGGGAACCCCATTATGCAAGGTGTGCCACCCCAGAATGGTGACTGGCCACCTATAAACATTCCAGGACTACTCCTCCGGGTGACTGCTGTCACCATCCAAATAGTCACAGCGAGGCTGGAAATCTGTCTCAAGCCCATCTTAGGAATTTCCCTCAGAGATTGAATCACACTCTGTTGGAAAGCCTCAGAGTGGCCAGTTTCCTTTCTGGGGAGTGGCTTTGGCTGTGGGGAAAACCTCAAGCCACTCAGAGCTAAGAGTAATTAACAAGCTAACCAAACAAGATGGATAGTGATACCTTTTCCACTCAGAAATGAGGTTCGCTGTGAAGGAAGGGCAAGCTGTGTATGTGTGTGTGCATGTGTGAGTGCACGCATGTGCATGGTGCACATACATGCACACTTTAAATGGCTCTAGAGGAAAGTCCAAGAGAAGTTTTTAAAAATGTTCCAACATGGTTAAACAAGACCACGATCGAAGGGCAGTGCTTCCTGGAATGTTTAAGTTCTGGGGGGTTTTTGATTGGTTTGTTTTTGAGACAGGGTCTCACCCTGAACTCACTGTGTAGCCCAGACTGGCCTTGAATTCACAGCAATCCTCCTGCCTCAGACTCCCAAGTGCTGTGATTACAGACGTGAACCACCACACCCAGCTTTTTTATGCAGTACTGGGTAATCCAACCCAATGCCTGGCGTATGCTAGGCAAGTGCTGTAAGCACTGGGATATCTTTGTCAGGGAGTTGGCGTCTCGTTATCTATGTGCAGCAACAGGACATTCCAACTTTAGCAGCTGGTATGTGTTCAGCTTAAACTCAAAGACAGAGCTGTGGCAAAGGCCTCACTTAACTCTAAGATCAGGACCGGGAAAGAACTTGACATCTCAGCTGAAAGCCACTTCTTTTGGAAATAATGTTAACCAGTGCACCTTTTAAAGGTTAATTTCTGAAATATTATAATTTATAGTTAAACAGACTTTTTTGAGATAAGGTCTGTCTATATCCCAGGCTGGTCCTGAATTCAGAGCCATTTGAAGGCTGTTCTGCACCTAAACAACCTGCAGCTATGTATCTATGTTGAAGAAGTGGGCAAAAATTAACAAAGTTGTAACCAGTCAAAACATAACCTATCTATTAAGTTAGCTGGCCATGGTGGTTCAGGTGTGTAATCCCACTCCTCTGGGAGGCTGAAGCAGGAGTTTGCAAGTTCAAGTCCAACTTGAGCAATTTAGCAAAATCAAAACTAAAAAATGGGTTGGGATTGTAGCTCAGTGCAAAAGCCACGTTAGATCCTGAGTATAAAAATATTTTTTAAAAAAGTAATAGATTTTCTATTATACTATACTGTACCCTTCCTATACTTTATTAATACTAATAACTCTCCTTTATGGAGCTCAGAGCATTTCCTAGGCCATCTGAGCCCACTCCCTCATTTCACATTCACTTTCATTTTATGGACCATAAAATGACAAAGTAATTAAGTGACTTGTTAGAAACCACACATCTAATAAGTAGTAGAAGGTCTAGATCGTTTCAGGGAAGTCACCCGAACAGAGGCTACAGGCAAAATGCTTTGCTTCACACAGAGCTCACCTTCAGAGACCGGGACCTTGGAGGACTGTGGTGACTATCCAGCCCAAAGAGACTCCAAAGAGGGACCTCAAGACAAACTTGGGTTGAATGTGGAGTCAGAACTAAAGGTTTAGGCAGAGGCAGGAGGGGCAGACTGTAGCAGGGATGGGCAGACGCCATACAAACACAGTCATGTTCAGTATATAATCTGCAACATACAGATTCCTGGGGGTTATCAGGGCAAGATTCATTTTCTTAGGGGAAGAAGGTGCTCAGAGCGCACTCACTGAGCAGCTGTAAGCCGGGCCTTGGAGGAAAGCAAGGAAGAGTGGGGTGGCAGAGCCAGTAGCTCATGCCAGGTAAGGCAGAACGGCAGAGCACGACAAACGAGGTGAGTTCAGGGAAGGGAGGACATTTCACGGGGCTGGTCTGCCAAGGAATGGTGGGGGATGCTGCTGCCGTGCAGATCCCGGGGGCTGAGTCAGATGAACCTGTGTGTCAGGTTAGGGAGTGGAGATCTCACCCTACAAGCTGAAGGAAGCCAAGCCCATGCAGGATTGAGCTTACCTCTGAGTGGTGGCACGGAGGAGAATGGGAAAGCAAGCTGGGAAGCCGGGAGACCAGGGGGAAGGCTGGTGAGATCATGATGCCCACACTCAAGGTGTTGTGAAGAAGACAAGACACTGGACAGAAAGATACAGAGAGAGAGAGAGAGAGAGTGAGAGACAATCTCTCAGTCTACCACACACCCACCCACCCACCCCCACCCCCACCCACAAATATAAGTGTGTATGTCAACCTGAAGATGTCAGTTGTAGGTTCCTGGGAAGGCTTTGCTTTTTTTCTGAGATACCTTATTCTGGTGTTTTGGTATATTCAAATACTCTTTCTTATCAGAGAATAATTTTCTTCAACTTACACAAAGCAAAACTGAAAGTATCTGGCCACGCTGTGTTGGGCTCCAAACTCTTGTTTTAAGGTTTTCTTGGTCTTGGAAGCCCTTATGAGATGAGATGATGTGGTCAGAGCCAGGGCCTGGAGGGGCAGGGAGGCTGTGAGCTGCGCCAGGTGGCATCAACAGTCTGTCCAGGTGGATGTGGGAGCTGGCGGAGGAGTCCCCTGCCGGTGGGGACATTTCTAGCAAGGGCACTGGGTGTGTGGCTGCTGATTGGCTGTGTGGAGGCGGCCTGGGCAGCAGGCTTTGTCCCAGTCGTGGGGGTGGATGCCAGCTGAGCCCGGGAATGCCTCAAAGGCTCCGCCTCTTGCTCCTTCCACCACTGCTGCCTTTAGTCCCCACTCTCCCGAGTTACTCTAGGTCCATGACTCTGTCTCTGCCCACAGGGACATCGGGGGCAATGAGACAGTGACGCTGCGTCAGACGTTTGTGCCTGTGCGACCAGGCCCCCGCCAGCTCATTGCCAGCTTGGACAGCCCGCAGCTCTCCCAGGTGCATGGTGTCATCCAGGTGGATGTGGCCCCAGCCTCGGGGGACAGGATATTCTCAGACGCTGGAGGCGACGGTGGCTCCAGGGAGGCCATTCCCATGGCATCTCGAGGTGGAGCTTAGCCATGGACCAGGAGCAATGGGACTGCAGTCAGAGGAGCAAGGACATTGCCCTGAGATGTGGGGGCCAGCACAGCTCCCCAAGGCTCAGGTGGGAAGGATGGTGACCCCATGGAGGGAGCCAGTGTCTGCATACACTAGTTGGCACACGGATAATAAACTTTTTTTTTTTTTGTAATGAAGCTGACGTTCTGTTCAATTGCTGGTGTGTGGCAGGCTGGGACATGTGGAGCCAGTCTGCAGGGGATGCATGGGGATTTCTGGTGCTGAGCACAGCTGGCTGGAGACGGTGTCAGCTCAGCAGCCTGTGACAGAGCCTGTTAGTGTTAGGGCAGCTACCCTGTCTTCCCAATCCCAGGGTGCTGCCGCCAACCAAATCCCTTCAGAGTCCCCTAAAGTGAGGCAGGAATGAGCCCTTCCACAGGCAACATCTGTAGCCACGTTAGAGGTGGACAGAGGCTAACGCACTCTCTAAACAGCAAAATGCACCTTCTAATATTTATTCCAAATATCTGAGTCAGAGGCTTTTTACAAAATAATACATATTCAGTGTTGAAATTTTTAAAAAAAAAATTTTTTTTGAGACAGGGTCTTGCTCTGCTGGCTGGTCCTGAGCTCACTATGTAGCTCAGGCTGGCCTTGAACACACAGCAATTCTCCTGCCTCAGCCTCCGCAGTGGTTTGACTACAGGCATGTACCACCACACCCTGCTTATGTGGTGCTGATGAATCAAACCCAGGGTCCTGAGCTTGGCAGGTAAGGGCTTTAACTACTGAGCTATTCCTCCAGCCCCCCAAAATTTAAAAATTGTAAGGAAAAAAATAACAGTCTTCAATTACTGTTGAGAAAATACTTATTGCCAGGCCCAGTGGAACTGGCCTGTAATCCCAGCAAGCTAGGAGGCTGAGGCAGAAGGATTTCAAGTTTCAGCCCAGCCTGGGCAATTAAGCGATTCAGTGAGACCCTGTCTCAAAATCGAAACTAAAAATGAGCTGAGGACATAGTCAACGTGAAGGTCTTGGGCTTGATTCCCCAGTTCTGCAGACAGTAATAATAATTACTGCTGGGCATGGTGGCACAGGCATGCAATCCCAGCACTCAGGAGGCTGAGGCAGGAGGCTTGCCATGAGTTCAAGGCCAGCCTGGGCTACATAGTTAGCTTGTGACTGGCCTGGACCAAAGAACGAGACCCTGCCTCAAAATAAACAAATAAAAATAAATAAAACTATATTGAGCTAGGCATGGGAGTACAGGGATGTAATCCCAGCACTCTGGGAGGCTGAGGCAGGAGGACGGCAAGTACAAGCCCAGGCTGGGCAACTGGCAACTTACTGAGACCCTATCTCAAAATAGTCATGAAGGGACAGGGCTGTGGACGCAGCTCAGTGTGAAAATCGCGGGTTCAATCCCCGCATCCACACACACAGAAGTAAACTGGTAACACCCTGCACGCCATGTCCTCAGCCAGAGCTCAGCTAGCTGTGGCACTGTGTCCAGTCCACAGCTGCCGGCCCGTCGCAGCCCCAGCTTGTGCTCCCTCTCATGTCCTGACCCGCCTGGCCGATTCTCAGCTCAGTAACCAGAGATGCTTTTAAATGTCAGTGAGGTCATGTCAGCAGCTGGCTCTTCTTCCTCAACAGTTCCTCACCTTGTGAAAATGCCAGCCAGAGGCCTCCCTGTGTCCCCCAGGGCCCTGGAGATGTGACATTCCTGTGCTGATGTCACCCCTGCCCTCACCACTCTGCTCCACCGCTTGTGGTGCTTCTTGGACTGTCCAGACACACTCTCACCTCAGGGCCCTTACACCTGCTGTTTCCCTTGCCCGGCACATTCATCCCCTGTACACCAATATGACACCGAGGATTAAACTCACACTGAGCCATATCCGAGCCCTCTTTTACTTCTTATTTTGAGGTAAGGTCTCACTAAAACCCGAAATTGCCCAGACTGGGCTTGAACTTGAAATCCTTCTGTTTCAGCCTCCCAGAATGCTAATGGCTTCTCCTCCTTTAGGGTTTTTCCCTAAACATTACTGTCTTAAAAAGGCTTTTTTGATTATTTGTTTGAGACAGGGTCTCGCTCTACAGTTCAGGCTGGTTCTGAATCACTGTATAGTCCCTGCTGGTCTCAAACACACAGCAATCCTCCTGCCTTAGCCTCCCGAGTGCTGGGAAAATAGGCATGTGCCACCACACCCAGCTTTTGTGGCACCAGGGAATCAACCTTAGGGCCTTGTGATTGCTAGGCCTAGGCTTTAACCACTAAGCTCTGCCCCCAGCCCCTTAGTAAGGCGATTTGCAGCCATCTTCCCTTAAAATGCAACACATTCTCTTCCTCACTACTACTTTTCCCTGTTTCTCTTTTTTCTTATTTTTTAAAGATAGAGTCTTCTCACTCCATAGTCCAGGCTGGCCTCAAACTCCCAGCAATCCTCCCACCTCAGCCTCCTGAGCCCTGGGATTACAGGTGTGTCCCATCACACCCGGCTTATGTGTACTTGAGAACTGAACTCAAGGCTTGTGCTTGCTGGGCAAGTGCTCTAACCTTTGCTATTCCTCCAGCTCTCTGCTTTTATTTTTTCCACGCAAAGTGTTTTTCTCCATTTAACACACTAAATACTTTAGCTATGGGTACTTATTGTGTCTCCTCTCCTCCAGCCAAACTATAAATTCCATGGAAGCAACAATTTTGTCCAACTGTTCTCTCATTTCCATGGAGGTTTATTCACAGATATGCTTATTAAAATGTTTGCTGAGACCGGTGTGATGCCGCATGCCTGCAATTCCAGCACTCTGAGAAGCTGAGGATCGAAAATCTGAGCCCAGCCTAGGCAATTTAGGTAGAATTTGTATCAAAATAAAAAAATTTTAAAGGGCTTGGGATGCAGCTCATCAAAAGTGCCTGAGTTCAACCCCAGGACTGGGGCTGGAGGCGTAGCTCAGTGGTTAAAGCACTTGCCGAGCATGTGGTAGGCTCTGGGTTCAATTCCTCAGCATCACATAAAGATTAACTGGGTATGATAGTGGACACCTATAACCCCAGCACTTGAGAGGCTGAGGCAGCAGGATTACCATGAATTTGAAGCCACTCTGAGCTACACAGTGAGTCCAGGAGCAGTGTGGATTACACAGCAAGACCCTGTTTCAAAAACAAAATTCCCAGGTTGGAGGAATGGCTCAGCAGTTAAAGTGCTTGCCTAACAAGCACTAAGTCAAGTGCTAAGTACCTAAGTTCGATTCCCCAGCACCACATAAACTGGGTGTGATGGCCCACGCTTATAATCCCAGCACTAAGGAGGGTGAGACAGGAGGATTACCATGAGTCCAAGGTCAGCCTGGGCTCCATGGTGAGTTCAGGACCAGCCTGGGGCTCCAAAAAACAAAAATTCCCCAGTACCGAAGATGGAGGGTGGGGGGACTTGTGGGTAAGCGTAAGAACGCTGGGACTAGACAGGTGTGGTGCGCAGGCCTGTCATACCAGCACTCTGGGAGGCCAGGGCAGGACTGCTAGTGACAGCCCAACAGGGGCAACTTAGCAATTAGTGAGATTCTGACTCAAAGGAAAAATTTTAGGACGGGCTGGCAAGAAATAAATGAAATAATGTTCAGCAACTTTGGCCATCAGAGAAATCAACATCAAACAACACTGAGATTTCACCTAACTCCAGTAAGAATGGCTGGTATTGAGAACTCAAAAAAACAACAAAAGCTGGTGAGGATGTGGAGAAAAAGGAGCCCTCCTACATTGCTGGTGGGAATGTAAACTGGTACAACCACTATGGAAAGCAGTGTGGAGATTCCTCAAAGAAATGAAATTGGTATTCCATCTGACCCAGCTATACCTCTTCTGGGCATCTTTCCAAAAGGGCTAAAGTCATCACACACAAGAAATATATGCATACCCATGTTCACAGCAGCACAATTTAGAACAGCCAAATCTTGGAAGCAACTGGTATGTTCACCAACAGATGAATGGATAAAGATGTGGTTTATTTGCACATTGGAGTACTACTGTGCCATAAAGAAAAATAAATTTGAATCATCTGTAAGAAAATGGATTAGTTTAGACCATCATGCTTAGCAAAATGAATCAAACATAGGTTAAATATCACATGGTTTTTCTAATGTGAGTAAACAAAGCTATATAAAGTAAAAAACAAAGTAAAAGAGGTGGAAGAAAGCAGGAAGAGAGACATTGTGGAGAGGGAAAGAGGTGAGGGGTGCAAATGGGAAGGGAAGTAAAAATGATCAAGAGGTGATATGTAAATATACCAATTTCCCAAGCTCATTATTATTATTATTATGTATCAAAAATACATACTAATAAAAGAATAAAAGAAAAAAGGGTTGGGATGAAGCTCAATATGAAGGTTCTGGGGGTTCATCCCAAGTACTGAAAAAAAGAAATACAAAATCATGTTATCTTCACAATAACCTCATAGACATCACTCTGCGTGCCCCCTCCACACACGCAAGAAGAAACCGAGGCAAAGGAATGCAGTAATGAGTCCAAAATCACTCAGTCTAGAATAAGACTGCATTCTATCTGAAACCGAAAGTGGCCCATGGAGCTGCTAATTCCACCTCAAACTGTTCTTCCTCTAGTTTTTCCCAGCTCAGTGTTACTACAGTACAATGACCTACTTGCTCAAGACCCAAGCCCATGAGTCACCCTCATTCTTCTCAGTCTGAGAAAGACTGAGTAACTGCACAAAACAACAGAAACTGCATGGCTCTCATTTGCAGTAAAGGCGTGTGATGATAGCCTGGTGGTGAGGGTCAGGAGCCTTTACCTAAACAGATGACCCTGGAAGACAAAAGGCGTTAACTAAGGAAAGGGAAAAGGAGTCACTACAGTGAAACAGAATAGCCCGTGCAAAGACTCCAAGGTACGTAAGGGTGGACAGACAATTAAATAAGACTAAAAGAGCTGTGTAGCTAATACAAAAAGAGCAAATGAGAGAGCCGGGAAAGCAAAGCCGAGGGACATAGGTCCAAGCTTTGTGGGCCTCTGTGGCCACATCTAAGATCATGGTCAAGCTAGGCCAGACAGTGCACACCTATAATCCCAACATTCCTGGAGGCTGAGACAGGAGGATCACAAGCTTGAGTGCAGCTCGGTCAATTTAGCAACTTAGTAAAACCATATTAAAATAAAAAGGGGTAATGGATGGGGGCATAGCTCAGTGCAAAGGCCTGGGTTCAACTCACAGAACCAAGAAAAAGGACTCTGATCATTATCCACCCCTTGCCCCCCAACCCCCCATCACCCCGTTCCCTTTATTTTTCACTTTAAGTTCTGTGAGATAATTGTGATCTGGGATCTGGGTTTCTCATATCAGAGAGACCAATCGATATTTCACCTTCGGCTTCTGACTCATTTCACTAAGCACGATGCCCTCAAGTTACCTCCATTTGCTTACAAACGCCTCCAAGCTGTTGGACTTTATAGATGCATAGTATTCCATTGTGTATAAATACCACAGTTGGTGTATCTATTGGTTTGTTGATGGGTAGGGAAAGGTTTTAATCCCTTGGAAATTTTTATTTTAAAACTACACAGGGGGATGGAGGAATAGCACAGCACTTAAAGTGCTTCTTTAGCAAGCTTAAGGTTCTGAGTTCGATTCTCCAGCACCATACAAGCCAGGGGTGAAATCCCACAGCACTCCAGATGCTGAGGCAGATTTGCTTTGAGTTCATAAAGGCCAACCTCCCTAAGTTCAGGACCATCCTGGACCACAGAGCAAGACCCTGTCTCAATGGATAAATAAAAATCAATCTACATGAGAGCTGAGGCTGTACCTCTATGGGTTCAATTTCCAGCAGTGGAAAAAAAAAGTTTAATTTTTCTATTTTGAGACAGGGTCTAGCAGGCTTGAACTTCGCAGTGGCTAAGATTACACGGGTCACAAAGATGTGCCCCTACAAGCAGCTTCAAACTCCGCATCTTCTATTTTCTATCATTCACTCACTCCTTTGCGATACTGGGCGGTCGGCAGTGGGCAAACCCAAGCCTGAGAAGGCTCAGGCTAAGAAAATGAGCTCCAACCCAGCGCCCTGGATATTCACTGCGGTATTAGGGACTGAACTCTGGCCCTTCCTGTATCTCAAAACTCTTTTTAAATCACTGATTTCACGACAGTATCCAAGTCACTAAACTGCCTGGGTGGGCTCGAACTCGCGATCCTCATACCGCAGCCTTTTACCGAACGGAGATTACCAGTGTGCGCCAAAACTCCTGACTTACTTTTTAAAGGCGAGCGCCCCCTTTTGTTTCAAAAAATGAACCGCCGGGTTCTTACCGGAAGTGCGTGCCACTGGGAGAGGCCTGCACAAACGCCGGTTCTGCCGCGAGGACTGAAGCAAGTGTTTTTCAGCGGATGAAGACGTTGCAGGGGCGGCAGCAGCCTAATTTCCGCCTTATAGACTAGAAAATTAGGCCTTGTCCGACGTTGTGCCGCAAACATGTAACCCCAGCACTCGGGAGGCTGAGAGGGGGATTGCAGAGCGTCTGAGGCCTACCTGGGTTATACAGTGAGCTCAGAATCAGCCTGGATTACAGAGCCAGACCCCATATAAAAAAAAAAGAAAGAAAAAAGGCCTCAAAAAGTGACGTGACTTTTCTGCAGGATCCAAGAACTAAGGGTATGGGAAGGCCACGCAGCATCGACTACCTGCAGCCTGGGAACAGGTCCGAAGTGACGCCGGCACGCCGGGCGCGGCCTTATGACGCAACGCCACACGTCCCTCGTCTTGCTGCCCATTGGCTCGCTCTCACCGCCCTTTTCCGGGTCTAGGAAACAGCCAAGGAGCCGGAAGTGAGGTTCTGCAGATGGCGGTTGTGTTTAAAGTTGGGCAGTTTGGTACCTCCGTTCAGACCGAGCCAGCAGGAATACTGCGGGGTTCTAGTGGGCGGGACAGTGGACCGAGTCAATGTGAGGCACCTGGCACAGAACGAAAGATCCGAGCCACGGGGGACCGCCAAAAGCCCCGCCTCTAGAAAGGGTCCAGAGGCCTCACTCCGGCAGGGGACCCGGAAGAACTGCCCGGGGGCGTAGCTCGCCCATCATGGCCGTGCCTCCGGGGGCCGGTCCCTGTACTTTACGTTTTGTGGCTGCTGCCAGCTGGCAAGTTCTACGTGGACGCCGCGTGGAACATTTTCCACGAGTCGTGCTGTTTCTGCAGTCTCTGCGTGCTGCCGCCCCAGGCTTGGTTCGCTACCGGCACCACGAGCGCTTGTGTATGGGCTTACGGGCCAAGGTACTGGGATTGAGTAGCACCCGAAAATGGGCGGGATGTGAGGACATGAGGATGGCCATCCGGTGGGGGAGGTGGGAGAACGAGACCACCTTGGAAAGGGACGCTTGGCCCAAAGTGGGGATTCTGAGCTCGGTGCTGTGCAGGTGGTGGTGGAAATGATTCTGCAGGGCCGGCCCTGGGCCCAGGTTCTGAGCGCCCTGAGTCATCACTTCCCAGAATCTGGACCTCTAGTGCGGGACCCTAAAGCCGTGAGTAATCCCTAGACTAAGCCCTAACCCCCGTTATCCAGTACAACAAAGTTGCACCCCGCCAGCTGATCGTGGTGCTCCCCATTTTTCTGTCTTCTATATCCTCAACAGACAAAGCAGGATCTAAGGAAGATTTTGGAGGCAAAGACAACCTTTTGCCAGCAGGTGAAGCATTTATCAGAGGCACCTGTGGATTTGGCCTCGAGGCTGCAGGTGAGACTGGCTAGATTGGATGCTGTGAAGTGATTTCTAGCCCCTTCTGATCGTTTTTCTCTCTGCAGGAGCTTGAGCAAGAATATGGGGAATCGTTCCTGGCTGCCATGGAAAAGCTGTTTTTTGAATACATGTGTCAGCTAGAGAAAGCACTACCTATGCCACAGGCACAACAGGTTCACTGGGGCAAAATGCAAGGGCAGTGTGGGATGACTTGTCTCAAGGCCTGTGGTCTTCACACCTCTCTCCCTGCCCACAGCTTCAGGATGTGCTTAGTTGGTTGCAACCTGGAGTTTCTATCACCTCTTCTCCTGCCTTGAGCCAGTATGGTGTGGACATGGGATGGCCACTTCCAGGTAACAGGACCCTCTGGGATAACTAGCAATTTGAAGGTGTAGTGTTCAGCTTGACATCTCTGAGTGATCTTGCTGGATGTAGCATTGGCCCAAGACACAGAAACCTGAGTTAATCTGCTACTATCTGTTATCATTATAAAGATGTTCATTTTCTCTTTTAGAGCACTCCATTTCTGATTCGATAACCTTGACAGAGCCCACGGAACAGAATCAGCAGCAACCAAGACTACCACTCCACGGTCCTCTGCTAAAAGCCAAGCCAGGCCCTCAAGGACTACCTTCAAGCAAGCACTCAAAACTTTTAGCTGGCCACCACTTCAATCTAGCCCCTCTAGGCCGGCGAAAACCCCAGTCGCGATGGACATCTGCAAAGGAAGGCCATAAAGAGCGCCCTACAGTCATGCTGTTCCCCTTTAGAAATCTGGGTTCACCAATCCAAGCCATATCTAAACCTGGGAGCAGGGGTGGGTATCGCACAGGTGTGGGCACAAAGGCAGCCTGCACTGGGACGTCTCAGAGTCCGTCTCTGAAGGAGAAGCCACCTGACCTTGCCTCAGAGCAAACAGAGTGAGTGAAAAAGAGACTTCCTTTTCCCTTGTAGGACATACATTGCCGGCTTTTCCTTTACCCTAGCCTTTGCTTGTTTTCATCCAGGACTTGTTTGGATCACTACATGGACCCTCTCAGACTATCATTATCACCTTCTAAAGCCAAGAAGCCAGGTAGGTGGGCTGTCAGGACTGGACCAGCCAGCCTCTTTTCTCTAGGACTTTCCAGGGCCTGTGTTCACCTGCAGAGCAATTTGATTCTGCTTTCCTTCCTGCAGCATATACTTCATCGCTGTCCAGCTCAGTCATCACCATAGGGGACCTGGTTTTGGATTCCGATGAAGAAGACAATAACCAGGGGGAAGGAAAGGTGGGTATGAGGAAGTAGAAGGCGGGGGAGGAGGGAAAACAAGACTGAGGAATCCACATGCTCCAGACCAGGGAAGCTCAGAGAACAGTTTCTCAGGATAGGATCACCCTGCTCCCTTCTTTACAGGCATTTCCGGAAAACTATCAGAAGACCAAGTATGACACCCTGATCCCCACCTTCAGCGAATATCTTTCCCCTTCTGCCAGTGCTGGGCCTGCTCCTTCTCCTGACTGCACAGACAGCTCTAGACCCCTGCAGTAGCACCTGCCCACCTATTTCCTTAACTGTGAACAGCCAAGTGGGAATGAAGTGGAAGCCCAGGCATAGATTGCTTGACGGCATTGCCAAAAATTGTATGTGATAATGTGGATTTGTTATAACTCTGTTAATGTGAGGAAGGGAAATTAAGGTTTCCATAGGTCAGCCGAGGTCATTCCTTAGAATCAGCCTATCTAAAACTGGAAATCTTTTGCCTTTTTACTTACTTAGAAAGTGTCATTCAAATGTGTCTGGAGGGTTACTAGGGTGATGTCCCTGGGTCAGTGCCAATCCTACCTCCGCCCACCCTGGAATAGTACCCATATACCAGTATTATGTGAAGCCGTAGCCTTCCTCCTTCTCATTTGTAAGTGTTTTTTTTTTTTTTGAGGTAAGATTTTACTCTGATTTTTGGTGGTAATTTTTTTCCCCCTCTTTTGGTGCCAAGGACTAAACCAGCACCTTCAGTATGCCAGGTAAGCACTCTACCAGTGAACTATATCCTCAGCCTTCCCCCCCCCCCCCCCCCCCCCCCCCCCCCCCCCCCCCCCCCCCCCCCCCCCCAAGACAGGGTCTCCGTAGTCGAGCCTGGTCCTGAACTCATTATGTAGCCTACACTAGCCTTGGACTTGTGGGAATCCTCCTGCCTCAGCCTCCCAAGTTCTGGGAATACAGGTTTGCACCACCATGCCTGGTTTATGTGATGCTAAGGAATTAATCTCAGGGCCTTGTGTTCGCTAAGCAAGTGGTCTAACCCTTGTATTATTCCTTCAACCCCCTTTTTGTATTTTTGAGAAATTATTTTTAGCCTCTCTTTATAGTCCATGAGATCTTTTTATTGAGGTATTTCAAATTATATTAACACTTTTTAGCTTTTTAAATATCTGAAGATCTCATTTTTTAAAACTCATTTAATGAAGCTAACTAAGAGAAACATGATTTTAAAAGCCTGCCTCTTTCAGACCAGGGCCACATAAAACGTATATCAACTGGTATTTTTTTTTTTCTTTTTGTGGTACTGAAGATGGAACCCATGACCTTCACACTGAACACAGGGTGTCACTAAGTGACTAAGTTGCCCTGGTCGTACTGGAACTGGTGATCCTCTTGCCTTCATTTCCCAGAGTGCTGTGATTACAGGCCTGCGCTGTGAGGTTCAACTAATCAGTCTCTTTTCCTCTCAGTAATCTTCAGGATGCTGAGTCCCTGTATTCTCATTTGATTCTTTTTGTTTGTTTTTGTGGGGGTTTTTTGGTTGAACTAGGGATTCAGTCAAGCCCAGGCTGCTTCCTTCCTCACTTTCTCCCCAGTGTGTGCCCAGGGCACTTGTGTATGCAGACAAAAGAAGCAGTTACTGCAGGAGCCCTTAGGAGTGAAGTAATAGGAATTGACAAAATAATACAGCGTGGTAGCCAGACGGGTGTGGTGCCCCCTTGGGAAACACTGGTGAAGTGCTGGTATGCCAGGTGGGCAGAATTGCTCAGGTCTAGTGCGCTTCACTGAAGATTGGATTCACCTGCTGGGTGACTCGGATGAAGGTAGTTCTCCGGCTCAACTCCTTCAGCTTCGCTGCCCCAACATAGGTGCACGTAGATCGGATACCACCTAGAATGTCTCGAATGGTATGTTCTACATCCCCTTTAAAAGGGACTTCCACAGTCTTTCCCTCTGAAGCCCTTGGAATAAGAAAAATTTTACTACCTTTTTGTTGTGGATCCTTTAAGCCAAATAATGCTTCTCCTAGAATTTAGCCATTGCAACATTTTTCCCTGAGAATAAACATTGATCGGCCAAGAGCCAATTTTACCACTAAACTGCATAGTCCCCACAAACCCTTGGCTACTGGGCCTCCACACGTACCTGTATTCAGCCACACCACCAGCATACTTCTTCATGGCCATTTCAGAACTCATTCCATAGAAAAGCTTGAACTTCTTGCCATCTCTTTCAATGAGCTCACCCCCTGATTCACTGTGCCCAGCCAGCATGCCACCTAGCATCACAAAGTCAGCTCCTGCCCCTGCCAAAAGCAAGAAGGTAGGGAAATGTATCTGGCCAACATGCCCACAGAGCCATCCTTGAACCAACTCATACCAAATTCTCCTTACGACTCACTCTAGCATTTTCTAGTTCTGTTTCCTTAGGTGACCCACAGTCCACATAGGCCAGCTGTGCCCCGGCCTTGTCTACCCCTCAGTGCACTTGATTCTATTTTTCTGCTCTTCCCTTCTGCTTTTGTCATCTAGTGGCCAGCTCACTCTACTGCTCCCAGCTGAGTAAGACTTCAAGCAGCCCAAGACCAGAGGTCTCCCATTTTAATCTAAGAATCACTTGGGAAGCTGTGAGGAATGCAGATTTACAGCTCCATTCCTCAGCTAGTTTTATAGGTCTGGAATAGAGCTCAGGAATGTACACTGTCCGACAGTCCAGGCGGCCCCGTGTCACACTTGGAGAATCCACATCAGAGTCTCAGATTTTCCCTGCAGGTTTGTCTTGAGTGATATCACAGGCTTCAGAGTATTAGTTCATACTATGAAAGAATCTGAATGGTCAGGGCTGGAGGCACGGCTCAGCGCAAGTGCTAAAATAAGCGCTAAGTACCCGAGGTTGATTCCCCAGCACCACATAAGCCGGGCATGGTGGTGCATGCCTGTAATCCTGGCACTCGGGAGGCTAAGGCAGGAGGATAGCTGTGAGTCCAGGGCCAGCCTGGGTTCCATAGTGAGTTCCGGACCAGCCTGGGCTACAGAGCAAGACCCTGTCTCAAATAAGGAATCTGAATAGTTTTCTGAGCTCTTCCTAGGCTAACCCTAGACCCTCACAGGTAACACTGCAGGATCCTTGTTCTATGATCTCCCAACTTTTCTTACCAAAAGCTTTGGCTACATCCCCAGGACAGCAGCAGCCTCCATCCTGCAACGTAAAAAGCACTGTGACGGGACAGCATGGATTTCCCAAGCTCTAAGCAGCATGCCAGTGGTGCACCTCAAACTGACTGAGCCCAGGAGTCTTGACCAATTTCAACCACAGCGTCCACAGTATAGAAAAATTAAGCTATCAGGCAGCCTCACCCCACTGAGCCCTTGGGCCTTACTGAAATGATGTGGCCTTTGAGGCCATGAGCAGCATCTGCACATTCCATCACTGCACTGAGCTGTGGGTACCCGACTCCAGTTTTCTTCCGGGTGGTACATACAGAGCCTGGGAAGAACATAACCAAGTTGAGAATGAAGCACTCCCTAAGTATCTGCAACGGAAGACGTCACCAGTGGCCCCAGGGAGTCTGCTTACCTGGCCCGATTCCCACTTTGATGACGTCAGCCCCTGAGAGGATTAGCTCTTCCACCATCTCTCCTGTTACCACATTCCCAGCCTATGAGAGCAATGAAAACAGTGTCCTCTCGTGTATGGCATGCTTGTAGGTTCCCTGTCCTACCCGTACCCTACACCAAGCTGAAGTGGGAGGGAAGTCTGGGGAGCAGGGTCCTTTGAAGGATGAGGGCCAGGGTCACTGCTGAACAGGGCAAAGGTGAGGTCCAAAATGCACTTTGTTGCCTCAAACAAGGTGGTGTGTTCAAAAGGGAGACATGAGGCAAAGGTGCATTCATCAAGGAAAAGACCAAGTTCAGATGTGACTTACAAGGAGAATCATCATCTTCTGTTTACTACCATATGACTCCCTTGGCTCCTGAAACTCCTATCACTGAGTTTCTCTGGCTTCAGGGAAATAATGGCATGGTGGTGAAGGCTATCTGCCCAGCTGTGTTTGCCTGTTTATGTGCATATGGGTGTAGCACTGGAGATCAAACTCGGAGGCCGTCGTCTGCCACTGAGGTTATGTCCTCAGCTTCTCATTTTGTATTTTGAGACACAGTCTTACTCAGTTGCCCAAGTGGGACTTGAACTTAGAGACCTTCCACTTGTACTACCAAAGTGCTGAGATTATAGGTGGGCAACACTATGCCCAACTTCTGTTTGCTTTAGATGGAAATGCAAAAGTACTTTAAGAAGAAAATGAGGTATTGTCACCATTCTCCTAAGATTCTAAGACAATAAAACACTATTTTCATGTGACATCTTCTATGTGATTGTGTAATACCATGTTCATTTCAGTGGGCAGATATGTATGTCCTAAAGGCATGTACAATGAATAAATAGTCATGGTAGCTTGGTTTGTCATACCAGGGACACTGGATTTACAAAAACTAAAAATCAAGGGTCAGAGATGCTGCTTTGATCTATATATATATTTTAAACTTGCAAACATGGATATTACCCAGTAATTATGAGAAATAGCATAATGTAGAGGAGAAATGAGCTGGTAAAACAAAATAAAGTGTTAAGAAAGAGTAGACGGACAGGATAATAGAAACATACCATGATGGTGTGCTGGGGGAAGTGCTTCCGGACATCCTTTACAAATTCAACAAAGTGCTCAGAATAGCCATTTGCCACATCCAAGCATATATATTTCACCTCAGGAATAGCTTCTAGTATCTGTTCCAGCTGCTCAAAGTCAGAAGAGCCTGTTCCTGAGCTGGCAGCTACATGCTGTGGGAGAAATGGGCACTAGCATGAGAGATGTTAGACCAGCCTGTGGCACCATATCAGGTGGTCTGGTGAGCGTCGAGGAGGGTGAAGGGTGAGGGCTAGTTCCCAGGATGCCAAAAAAAAAAAAAAATTACTGGAAAACTGGGATAAAGGAACAGGGCAGACCCAGTGTTACCTCAAGGCAGTCAGGATTCTGGCTAGCAAATTCTTGCCACTGATCAAGGGTGTAGTGTTTATGGACAGCAGTGAAGAGGGAGAACTGGGGAGAAGAATCATCACAAAGAAAAATTCTATTAGGGTCTAGAAACAGACCTGTATACTATTCTGAGTAAATGCTGGAGTTTGAAAAGAAAGCAACTTAAGTGCATGGGAAATGGGATTTGAGTTAAATCATTATGCTACCTATAATGAATTCTCAGTATGACTTTTACCATAAGCTAATATTTGTCAAATGTCCTCATCAAAGTACAGAGTTATCTGAATTGGATTTAATATGTGAAAACATACACTGCTTCTGACCTAAAAGGTGACAAAGAGAAGCTGTTGGTGAAATGGACATGGAGGAACCGTGAAGAGGCTGGATGGAGCCAGTGTTTACATTTAGCCTCTTCTTTAAAGGTAATCTAGGGGCTGGAGGAATGGCACAGAGGTTAAAGCTCTTGACCTTGCAAGTGCAAGGCCTTGAGTTCAATTCCCCAGCACCAAATAAATCCGGGCATGGTGGCACACACCTGTAATCCCAGCACTCAGAAGGCTGAAGCGGGCAGATTGTCCTGAGTCCAAGGCTGGTCTGGGCTACAGACCAAGATGCTATCTCAAAATAAATAACGGTAGTCTAACTTATTTTTACTATCTCTGATTCACCTGCCGGCACTAACTGAGTCTAGATGCCCAAAAAAGGTAAAGCCTCATGGTTAATGAACTGATTAAGTGCCATCCCTTTCCTTTCTACTAAGGACAAATCTCCTTGTGGATATAGACAAGAAAAGTTTGCTTCATTCATCTCTTTTAGCCAGCCACGTCCAAAGACAAATGATTCGTCAGGCTCATATTCTCTACCATGACAAACTGCAAACATTACCTCAATACTTAGAAAAGCATTAAAAAAAGCATTCAAAAATGGCAAACGCTGTTATTTATGCTTTAAAAGTACAAACATTTGAACAGGTAAGACAGCAGCTGGCTGAAATCTTGCAACTGAAGAGAAACCCAAGGAAGTTATGTTTCAGCCAGCAAGAGGTAATATATTTACTTGGAAATCATCATTGACACCTATCTAGCTAGAGATGGAATATATAGGGCCTGGTGGCACAGGCTTGTCATTCTAGCACTCTGGGAGGATGAAACATAACTGGGAATTTGAGCCCAGCCTGAGCAATTTAACAACTCTGCAAAACTGTCTCAAAATTATAATAAAACTAAAAAATGGGCTAGGGGCATAGCTCAATGCAAAGGCCCTAGACTTAATTCCCAATTTCACAGAAAAAGAAAGTTAAATAAAGCTGGAATTAAATTCTGCTTTCTCAGTAACACTCTAGCATCAACATGCTCATAAACAAAGAAGTTGTCCTAAGAAATCAGGTCTTAGAGATACCCTGACATAATGTGGCGCGATTAGCACATCCAATACATAGCAAGCCTAGAAAAAGATGCTTGCTTGCATTCAGCCTTTTTATCATGAAACTAGGCTCTATCTAAAATCTCATTTCTTTAGCACTACTCAGCAATACTGACAGCCACTCTCAAAACATTAAGACAGTCTCCAACAAAGTTCGTATGTTATAAAACCTGTCAACTCTACAGCCTTATTTACCATTCCCCAAGTAAATAGTCAGAGCAGGCAGACAATTGGCAACAGCACTACTCCTTAGCAGTTAAGTGAATGGCAACAGGAACTAAGTAATAAAACCACATAACTATTAACTCAGAGAGATGACAGTGGGCATTCCACAGAAACACAGCAAAAAAAAAAAAAAAAAAAAAAAAAAAAAAAAAAAAAAAAAAAAAAAAAAAAAAAAAAAAAAAAAAAAAAAAAAAAAAAAAAAAAAAAAAAAAAAAGGACACAGGGAAATGAAGTCCTTAAGGCTGACATAGCCAAACAGCCACAGAAGCCATCGAATAAGGTGATGAATTAATCAGCAAAGTGCACATGTTCTCAAGTGCCCAGGTAGCTATCTACCTTCTCAGCTACAAGTAAGAGGCAGGTAAAAATACTGACAGGTGCAGTATCTTCCATCTTCAAAGTGAACAACCTGTGTATAAGAAAAACACATTCCATTTGGGGGACATCACAGAAACTCCCACAAACCTAGGGCTGAAAGAAGAGAAAGATTTTTTTTAAAGGCATAAATAATAAGCTCTTTCTCTCTACAATATTTTAAAGGATTTTTTGAATATTCAAACTGTTTAGTTTCTGGACTGAAATAGTAACGTATTGCACACACTGGTGTGACTGAAGGGGTGCATATGACTGGCACAATACATATGATTGGGAAGGGGTGACCTTGATGGTAGAAAAGATAGTAAAGTGTATACATTGCTAGACAAGAAAAGAGTTCTGTTTATATATCAGAAATGCAAGACACATCTTATTCATAATTCAGATAGCCTCTGTACTAAAGAAAATACAAAGCCAGAAGCCTGTAATCCCAGCACTTTGGGAGGCTGAGGCAGAAGGACTGTTAAGTTTGAGTCCAGCCTGCACAACATGGCTAGTGATTACCTGGCTCAAAATGAAAAAAGGGTCTGGGGATGTAGCTCAGTGTGAAAGCCCTATGCTCGATCCCAGTACCACTAAGTACATAAATCAATAATGAAATGAGCAGGTGAATAAAGCATATTAAATGCTAGAGGAGACTGGAAGGTGGGATACACATGCTTCTGAAGTCAGCCAAGCAAACTGGGCACCATTAGGGAAGAAGATGAGAGAAGTCCCACCTTACAAAGAACCTTCGCCATCTCAAAGGTGCCTACGGTATCCATATTGGCGGCAATGATGGGGACGCCAGTGTACATCTGCTTTGAGTTTCGAAATGAAAAGGATCTTGTGAGATCCACCTGCGAATATGAACAGGAAATTAAGCATGTCCTTCATCCAGAAAACAAGTATCACATTAAGATGAGAACAAGGCAACTTTCTTGTCCTGATCCACCAGGAGTTGGGTCAAATAAAAAGTCCAAGTAGAGAAAGAAACTGGCTCACCTCACTTCGAGACTTAAGGGTGCTGCGTTTGGGTCTCAACAGGACATCCTTGAAATCTAGTTTCACGTCGTTGTCGATATGAGGCATAGCGAGGAACCAAAGGAAGCCACAAATAGGAAGGCTGGAAGGTATAAAGTCAGAAAGTGAGACCTGAACAATATCCCCTTGGCCTCTAATGTCCTGATGGGCTGCAAGCAGGGTCTATCTCTCACCCTTTAAATTGATACCAGAGGCCGGCTGGCAGGACCGTCCAATGGTTGCTTTTATCCTTAAAGGCTGTACTAATCTTTAGAAGAAACCAGGAATGTTTATGCGTGGCTCTGGCTGTACATTCCTTACCCAGTTAAACTTCCTTGTCCCACCCCCTGAAAAACGCAATTTTGAGTAAAAGCCCACAGGGGCAAAGGGGTGGGAAAGAAATGGGGAGTTTCCGGCATTGGAGTACTCACTTCCTGTTGCCGCGGGCAGGTGGCAGTTGACCAAAGAGCTCGCTAAGTAACTATCCTCGTGCAACACCGCTAAGCCTTGTGGGCCACGCCAGCGTGTTCCGCTAATCGCCAGCAAGAACAACTAACCCAGGAGTAGGTCTTCTGGGTAACAGAGTTCTCACAATGAGGTTGTTATTGGAGCTGAGAGGCAGGAAACTACAACTCCCAGAGTGCAACGGACGGAGGTGCCTCCTGGCATGATGGGAGGAATAGTTTGTTCCGTCCTCGCTTCCTGCTATCTCTGCTCCTTTAGGGACTCTGAGAATAGTAGAGGCGTCATCACTGCTGTAACTAAACTGTCCAACTTAATTTTGTTTACGACACCATCTAAACGAAAAGCGGGATCATTCCTGAGCCTCTCGGAAACGCTGCGGAAAGGGGGAGGTGGCATCACAGCGTGACCCGGAAGCAGAAGTGACTCCTATCAGCGGAGTGCTGGGAAGCTGCAGCGGCGATCGCAGCAGAAGCATTTTATCCGCTTGCAGCCCCAACCTAGGAAAAAGATGCTGATTAAAGTGAAGGTAAGAGAATTTCCAGGCTTGCCAAAACTCAGTGCTATTTGGGTGGCTTCTGCGCCTTGCGGGAGAAGTGCTAAAGGCAAGCCACGCCTCTCCCGAGCCCGGAGGCTTTGACAGCCATGAGGTGTCGCGCGAGGCGTGATGGGAAGTAGGGGGTCCTTGAAGGGCTTCGTGAGCCGGGGTAACCCCGCCTGACAACTTCGGGGTCTTTACCATCTGTGCTTTCTTGCCAGACAGTGCGATGACCTAGAAGGAGACCGTTTTTGTCCGGGCTGTCACCGTTTTTCAAACCACCGTAGTTACAGAAAAGGCCTACCAGTAGCCTGGCTTCCCTTTCTCGGATTCTTAGAAAAAGCTCTGCCCTCCATTCTTCATGCTCAGTTTACTGTTTATTCCAGCCTCTAACATAGGCTGCCTCGTGGGCAGCACTGAAATATTAGCCTGGGAAAACCAGGGCCTCCTCGGGGATAGGCTTTGAACCTTTGCTAGTGTCGCCGGCGAGTTAACGGTATCATAGCCTTCCTTCTGGAGCCAAAACTGTGAGTGCTCAGTCAGCACCTGTCTTTCTGACGTCAACTTTGAGAGCCAGCACTGTTTCCTTCACTGAGGCTATTTAGTTACTGATGCCCTAGCTGTTTGTTTTGAAACAAAGTCTCCCTCTGTAGTCCAGGATCCTGAGTTGACAGTGTAGCTCAGGCTGGCCTTGAACCAAGGCAATCCTCCAACCTTAGCCTCCCAAATGCTGGGATTACAGGAGTGCACCTCCACGCCCAGCTGGTCTTTATTTGGTCCTGGGGAATCAAACCCAGGATCTTGCGCATGCATGCGCTTTAACCACTGAGCTACACCCACAGTCCAGTGTCTTAGCTCTTAATACTAGCAGAGCACCCCTGTGCTTCTTCACCAGCTTTCCTCAGTCCTGTCTACTTTTCTTAATCTTTTCTTTCTTTATTTCCTTCGTTTGTTTGTTTTTGTAACTTTTGGCAGAGAGGGAAAAAGCCCAAACAGTTGGTACAGTTCAGCCGGTTTGGCCTTTCTTATACCAATTTAGGTCTATCCTTTCATCAGCTGTTTTGCATATGTGTGTAACTATTTTTAACCTTCTTTTCTCCAGTCTTCCAACTACAATTTAAATAAGGATTAAGGTCAAAGCGTGTTGAAGATTATTGTTTTGCAAACTGGGTGGTGGTCTGTTAGATTTAGTAGGTCTCAGGCTGGACGAGGTGACACAGGCCTGTAATCCCAGCACTCAGGAGGCTGAGGCAGGCTGGTTATCCTGAGTCCAGTTTAGGACCAGCCTGGGTTACAGAGATCCTGTCTCAAAAAATAAATAAATAAGTCTCCTGCATTTGAAAGTGATGGTAGGCTGCCTAATTACTGAAAGAATCTCCTGGTGATTGGAGAGCCTATTCTTGTATTTTCCAAACTGGAGAATTCCCATATCTTGTATTAAAAAGGGGGGGGGGGATTGGAGGAATAGCTCAGCAGCTAGGCAGACGCTAAGTACCTGAATTTGATTTCCCAGCACCACATAAACTGGGCATGTGGTGCACACCATAATCCTCATAATCACCTGTAATCCCAGCACTCAGAGGCTGAAGCAGGAGGATTGTTGTGAGTTCAAGGCCAGCCTGGGCTACATAATGAGTTCAGAACTAGCCTGGACTACAGAGTGAAACACTATCTCGAAAAAAAAATAAAATAACCTGCCAGCATTCTCGCTGATATGTGTGTGTGCAGAAACAAACTTGTGGGATTGAGAAATGGTCAAAATTGCCCACAGAAGCTGGGTTTGTTGTGCACTCCTGTAATCCAAGAGCTCTGGGAAGCTGAGGCAAGAACATCTCAAGTTTGAACCCAGCCTGTGGATCTTGGTGGCCTAGCAATTCCCTGTCTGAAAATAAAACTAGGCCTGACAGTGCAGGCCTGTAATCTCAGTACTCTGGGAAGCTGAGATAGGAGGATCACAAGTTTGAGCCCAACCTGGGCAGTTTAGCAGTTTACTGAGATCCTGTCTCAGAATTAAAACCCACGTATGGGCTAGGGGTGTGGCTCAGTGTGAAGGACCTGGGTCTCAGTCCCCAGTCCAGGAGCTCGGGGGAAAAAAAGAGAAAAAAACAGAAACAGAAACTCTCATATCCTAAAACTAGTTGATGAACTCAGGTGCAGTCAAAGCCTTTTGATTTTCCCAAGCAGCATTGTGATGTGTGCGCATCCCTTAGAAGGCAACAAATTCCTGGAGACTAAGGGAATGTTTTGCCTAGAATATATATTTTGGTCTGTAGAATTTATGAAACTTTTTACTCTGGCAGACGCTGACTGGAAAGGAGATTGAGATTGACATTGAACCCACAGACAAGGTGATGTATGCAGAACACCTGCTGCCCCTCTCTTGCCTTTACCTTTCCCTGGGTGTGCTTATGGGCGGGTTCCTTTGTTCTCATGCTGCGAGCATGGCCTCCGTTCTTTCCACTTCCGTGATTCTGTCCCCAAGCAGCCTGACCACTTGTCCTTCTTAAGGTGGAGCGAATCAAGGAACGGGTGGAAGAGAAAGAGGGAATACCCCCTCAACAGCAGCGGCTCATCTACAGTGGCAAACAGATGTGAGTTTGGAGGGAGAATGAGGGCCTAGCAAAGGTGAGGTGAAAATCAGAAGGGACCAGCGGTGGGAGGAGATCAGGCCTACGTGTCCCTTTTGGAGCCTTGGAGCCTTTGGCAGTTTGTTGAAGCATAGAGAGCTCTTCTGGGGATAAGGTTTCTTAGGCATAAAATAAAATGTATAGAGACTTGCTCATCATGAGGAAAAAAAGAATTATAAAGGAAACTATATTAAAATACAGTTACTAAACTACTAAAAGTTGTGGTATAGTAATATATACCTTTTTAATATAGTCTCAAGAGACCTGTAAATTCTTATAATATATGAAGATACATAATTTCTGTTGTAAATGGATTACTCATATTGCTAATACTTATTTTTTTGTCTGTTCAAAATAAAAAATAATAAATTTCAGTTAGGGATTAGATGTGAGTTTTGTTTTTTGTTTTTCAAGACAGTATTTCACTCTGTAGTCCAGGCTGGTCCTGAACTCACTGTGTAGCCCAGCCTTGCCTCAGATACATGTCAGTCCTCCTGCCCCAGCCTCCCAAGTGCTGGGATAACAAGCATGTGCCACCATGCCTGGTTTATGTGGTACTGGAGAATTGAACTCAGGGGCTTGCATTTGCTAGGCAAGCACCCTAACCGCTGTGCTGTTCTTCCAGATCCTAATTTTTTTTTCCTTCATTCGTACTTGTAGACCTCCCAAAGAGATCTGTGAAACTTAGGTTAGATTAAGAACCTTTTCCAGATGGTTTTTCTAATGCCTTTTTTTCCCTGCAGGAATGACGAGAAGACAGCAGCTGATTACAAGATTCTAGGTGGCTCAGTCCTCCACCTGGTGTTGGCTCTGAGGGGAGGGAGTGGTCTTGGGCAGTGACGGACCTTTCCTCCACTTCACCTCCGTACCCTGTCGCTCATCATGAGGCATATATCCTCTCGTTCACTGGGACAGCAGAGCCATGGCCCCCTCCCTTGGATGCCCAGTCTTGTGTGTCTGCTGGTGGGAGACTGTGAGGACCCCAGGATGCAGTGTTCCTGGCCCAGAGAGCCCTTGGTGGCTATTGGGTTTTAGTGTGCAGTCCTGTGTGCTTCCCTCCCTTCTGGCTATGTCCCTGGTTGTCAATAAAATATTTCCTAGCCTCCTACAATCTTTCTTATGTTGCTCAAGTGTGACTGAAATCAAAGTGGGCCCCACGCTAACCAGTTACACCAGGACGAGGAGTAGAACATCCAAAGGGCTGTTGCTCTTAGAGGGGATGTGGGACACTGCAGTGCTGGGGCCAGTTCTCTTTAGCATCTGAGAGCCAATTATTGGCACCTCTTTCTTCCTCCGTGTTAAGAGTTTTCCTATTGGCAGTTTGAAATTGGTCATGGTGGAATGTTACAGGTATTAGAAAACACTAGTAATCAAACCCTCTCTAGAGTCTATAGTCAGGCAGTTAGGCCTCTACCAGTTATCCTTTAATATGGTAATAAAACCAGAATAAATTCTCTCCTACTGGCGGTGCTGGACATTTGAGCCTGTCTGGGAAAAGCTTCAGGGGTTTGCAGACATTTTTTGTTTTTGTATTTAACAGGGTCTTTCTCTGTAGCCCAGGCTGGTCCTGAACTCACTGGTGCAGGCTGGCCTTGTTGTCATGGCAATCCTCCTGCCTCAGCCTCCCTGCGTGCTGGGATTACAGGTGGGTGCCATCATGCCCGGCTTTATGTGGTGCTGGGAATCGAACTCAGCTTATAGGCAAGCACTTTACTGTACCATTCCTCTGTCCCCGAGATGACCTTCCTCTGTTGCCCAGGATGGTTTCTAGCGTCTGAGCTCTGGTGATCCTTCTACCTCAGCCCTTGGGCGTAGCTGGGACTACAGGCTTAGCAGCATTGCCTAGCTGCAGGCATTACATTTCCTTCTTTTAGAAAGGATCTCACTCTGTAGGCCAGGCTAGTCCTGAATTTAACTGTGTAGCCCAGGCTGGCCTCAAACAGCAGTCCTACATGCCTCATCTTACCCAGTGCGGGGATTACACCCATGTGCCACCACACCCAATTTATGCGGTGTTCAAAAATTGAACTCAGCCTTGAGCTTGCTTGGCACACCCTGTAACGGCTGCATCCCTGCAGGCATTACATTCTTTATGGCTGGAATATCCCTGAAGACTCTGATTTCTACACTACCAAAGGGCTAACGTAGAGAAAGGTTGAATGAGGAGTGATAATCTGTGAAGGGGCCATCTGGGTCACAACGAGCAAGATAAAATGAGGCAGTGCTATTGGGAAAGGCTTCTGCGAGTTGGGCTTGGTTGTGCAGACCTGTAATTCCAGCACTCAGGAGGGGAGGCAGGAAGATTCCCGAGAGTTCAAAGCCAGCCTGGGCTATATAGTTCAGGAGTAGCCTGAACTCTTCAACGGGACACTTTGAAAAATAAAAAAGATTTCTATGCAGTCTGATAACGGCGGCACACGCTTGCGATCCCAGCCGTCTTGGAGGGTAAGGCAGGAAGATTCCAAATTCGATCGTCTTGCCCTAACTTTCAACCCCCTGGGTTTGCCGCTCAGCGCTAGGGAGGTTGGGCAGAAAAGGTCTGTGCCCTAGCTTCTCTAGCGGAAGCCCGGAGCTGCGGCTGCAGAGTGCCGTGGGCCGCTGGCGCCTGGGGTCCCAGCCCGGTCCTCGGTGTGCCCTGCTGCAGGCCTTTCCCTCTCCAGCAGCTAGAGGCGCTGTGTTGTGGTCACCGGACCGGCGCCGCGCCCGGCACGGCGACTCTCTAGCCGCCCCCGCTCCGTGGCTGCCCGGCAGCCCCCTTGGTCGCTGCGGCCTTGCGCGGCTCGCTGGCGGGGGCGACGGCTCCCGCCGCCGCGCTCCCTTGAGGCCAGCCATGGCTAGGCTCCCAAAACTGGCTGTCTTTGATCTGGGTGAGAGACGGGCAGGGAGGGCGTAGGCACTCTCCTTTTCCACTTCCCGGCGGCCGCGAAGTCCCTGAGTCTCAGGGCTGAACCTTCTCCCCCTTCTCGCAGATTACACGCTGTGGCCTTTCTGGGTCGACACGCACGTAGACCCTCCGTTCCACAAGAGCAGGTGAGGCCGGGCCGGGGAGGACGAGGGCCACGTGGGGTCCTGCTGGGGCTGAGAGTTCTCCTGCCCTCCAGTGATGGAACGATACGAGATGCGCGGGGTCAGAGGATCCGGCTGTACCCAGAGGTGCCTGAGGTTCTGGAACGTTTGCAGGGCCTTGGGGTGCCCGTCGCGGCTGCTTCACGGTAAGAGGAGCGACCGACAGTCCCTGTTAATGCCGAAGGATATGTGTACAAGAAGACTTCACCTGGAGTACAGAATTACAGAAATCTAACCAGGCGCGTGGCACACACCCGTACTCCCGGCTACGCCGGAGGATGGCAAGTTTGAAGCCAGCCTCAGCGTTTTAGCAACTCTCAAAAAGGACTAGGCAGACTGGTGGCTCACGCCTTCCCACAGAAGGGTCGCTAATCCGGCCTGAGCAAATTTAGCGACTTAGAGATACCCTGTCTTAAAATGAAAATAAGAAATGGGCAGACAGACAGGCATGTAGCTCAGTGCGAAAGTCTTAAGTTCATTTCCAGTTTTGTTAAAAACAAACAAAAAAAGGCAGGGGTGTTCACGGGTACAGTCTGGGTTCAATATCTAGTGTTATTTAAAAAGTCTAATTTGCAAATATTGATAGATTTTCTAATCGTACAATTGTACTCTGTCCTATACCTTTTAGTCTTTTAGCTACTAGTGGCTGGAGGAATAGCTCAGTAGTTAAAGCGCTTGCCTAGCAAGTTCAGGGCCCTAAGTTCAATTTCCCAGCACCAGCGTAAGCTGGGCACGGTGGTACAGGCCTATAATCACAGGGAATGCAGAGAGAAAGGAGAATTGCCTTGTGTTCAAGGCCAGCCTGGGCTACATAGTGAGTTCAAGACCAGCCAGGACTATACAGGGAGACCCTGTTTTTAAAAAAGTAAAAATAAAGTCTTTTTATCTTTTAAGCATTGGCTCAGTGCCAGCTAAGTCACACAGACGACTGTAGAGTTAAGTAGGGGCATTGGGTTATCTGTCTTGGAAAAATAGCCCATTGTTTTCCTTCGGTTGTATTTCTCTCACATCCTTGGTCCTTCACTTTCCTAATCCCGTCTGTTACATCTTTTTGCAGGACAGGTGAGATAAAGGGGGCCAATCAACTACTTGAGCTTTTTGACCTAGTGAAATACTTTGTTCACCGCGAAATCTATCCAGGCAGCAAAGTCACACACTTTGAGAGGTAAGCAGAGAAAAGGACAGGATCAGGGAGGGAGAGCTGGGTCAAGCAAGCTGCCAACCCAGCTGCCCCTGCCTGTATTACACAGGTTGCAGCAGAAGACTGGAGTTCCTTTCTCCCAGATGATCTTCTTTGATGATGAAAAGCGGAATATTGTGGATGTCAGCCAGCTGGGTACTGTGTGAGGAGAAAGGGCTCCTAGAAGGGATGAGGCAGATATATACAGGGGGATAGTCCTCTTGGCAGGTGACACCAGCAAAAAGTGAAAGCCGTGGAAGGTTGGGGTAATGTAAGTTCTTTTTCCTTTTCTCTAGGTGTTACCTGTATTCACATCCAGAATGGAGTAAGTCTTCAAACCCTAACTCAAGGTTTAGAGACATTCGCAAAGGCCCAGGGTGGGCCCTGACGTCTACTCTGTGAATGAGCCTCATTCCAGCCCTAAGGCTGAGAGGAAATCAAAAAGGCATTTTCAGGTGCATTTGTAATTAAAGTGTATCTATGTGTGACTGAAAAGATTTTACCCACAGTGTGGGTTGTTTTCTCCTGTGAACTGAGGTCAGTTGTCCTGAGGTGCCCATACTAAAGTGTGATACCTTAGACTGCTGTCTACACATTTGTGGCCCTCCCCTGTGATTGCCAAGGGGTAGATGCTGGAACCCACCTCCACTCCCTTCCCCAAGCCATCTAAGAGGCATGAAGCATTTGCCTATTGCGCAGAGGAGTGCCATTAGTGTTAGTCGCTGCGGTGCCAGGCCCTGATTCCGACAGACCTCCGTGCTGAAGAGTTAAAAGTCGCGAAGACGGGAGGCAGGTTATGAAGAAAAGCTTTATTGGGAAACATACAAAATGGGAAAGACCGGGTAAAGCTTCTGCTAGTCAGAAGGGGGACCCGGAAAGGTGGGTGGCCCAGTACAGCTTCTGCTAGACAGAAGGGGGGCCTGGAAATGTGGGTTTCCTGGTTGGCTCACTGTCTAGGGGTTTTTATCCTGTAGCTAGGTCAGGGCCTGTTCTAGGGCTGGCTCTGTTCTCCACCTTTAACTACTTCCCTCTTAAAGGTCTATTGTCTTTTAACTAAGTTCTGGGGAGTGATCAGCTACAGGCAGGAGTAGCCAGCTGCCTTCCAGTAAATCCTCCGTTTCTGGGGGACCCTGCATCCCTGACTGCCTATAACCCCGCTGCCTCCTCCCACCTTAGGAAGCACACTTCCTCGGAGGAATAAAAACTGGGGTTTGGGGCCGCCATTGTTAGAAGTTGAAAATGAAGAGGTATCTTATCCAAGGCTGACGGCTCTGGTCATGTGACGATGGGGGGGGGTCCAAGCGCCTTTTGATGACGTCTCCGTGGCACCCTAAGGAGGATTGGCTGAGCCCTGTCTCAGCCTTCGAGCCTCGCTCTGAAAGCAGGCGGAAGTGAGGGGCGGAGGCGGGAGAAGCGAAGTAGCAATGAGCGTGTTCGACCGATTCCTAGGGAGGGGTGAGCTGGGGCGAAGTTGGCGCGGGGGGGCGAGGGGTGTGTGGGAGGGCCGTGCTGGCCAGAATTGGGGTAGCGAGGATTGAAGCGCCAGGCCGGGGAAGAGACCCGCGAGACATGCTGCCGAAATGAGGGTTCGCGGCGGAGCCAGGCACAGCCATGGTGCCAGAGGGCCTCGCCTTCTCGCGAGCCTTGCTCCCGCCTGCTGCTAGAGCGAAGAGCTCCAGGCCCCAAGCAGACGCGAGTGGCAGAGGGGAGGCCCGCTGGTTACCACTGCACAGGCCTTGGGGACCAGTTTCCAGCTGCTTTCAGCCAGTCCTTTCCGAAACACAGGTGCTTACTGTGTGCTGAGCAAAGGAGTCTAAGAAGGAAGACTGCTTTCTTTGAAGCTCATTATCAAATGGAGGGAGACAAGCAAAATCAGACATGTACAGTGTAGTATGGCCGCTAACTGACGGAGATGCACCTCCCCAAGCCGGGGAAGCGCGGAAATCGGCACGGGAGGTGGTGTTGCAGGGGCAGGCAGGGTGCCAAGGGGAGCACTGACGCGCTCCTGGAAGCAGAGGCAGGGAAGCCGATGAAAAATAAGTCCTGCCTGTCCTGATGGTGTGTGTGTGTAGTAGGGGTGTGACGGACAGGGACGCAGAAGTAGGTATAGAAATGTAAACATGGCCACTGAACTTAAAATGTCTCCCTGAGAAGTTTTTAAGCTGGGTGTGCTGGCACACATCTGTGATCACAGCACTCAGGAGGCTAAGGTCGGATTGCAAGTTGGAGGCCAGGCTCAGCTACGTAGGAATTACTGCCTGTAATTCCAGGAGTTTAGGAGGCTGAGGCAGGAGGATCAATCACTCGTCCAAACCCAGTGTTGGCAACTTCACAGGACCGACTCAGAATCAAAACTAAAACTAGGCTGGCAAAATAGCTCATTGTGAAGGCCCTGGGCTCAATGCTAGACCACACACAAGAAAGTTTTATGTTTTATTCAGTAGGCAGTGGAGAGTGGAAGGATTCTTAAAGAAGTCAAAGGCCGTCAGAATTTATTCTGGAAAAAGTAACTTAAGAGTTCCAGACAATGAAGGGAAAAATTGGAATCAGGTAACTTTTCACTGACCCCTTAAACTTCATTTAACTTGATTTTTTCGGAGTCAGGACTTTTAGTATCTTCTAGAACAATGGTTATAAAAAGTGATTGGAAATGGCTTAGAATAGCTGGAAGAATAGTGGCTTAGGACATCATGTTGTCACATTTTCATTCCTGTTTAATCTTACGAGTTGTGATTATTTACTGAGACAGGGTCTCACTCTAGTCCAGGCTGGTCCTGAACCATACATCCCAGGCTGCCTTGAATTCATGGCATCTTCCTGTCCCAGCCTCTCCTTAGTGCTGGGATTATCCAAGCATGCACCACCACACCTGGCTTACTAGTTGTGAATTTGAAAAAATTACTCCCTTATGCCTGTTTTCATATTTGTAAACCGAAAAGAGGACATTCACTACATTTGTTGTGGAGAATCATTGAGAGGTTAGGAATAACCCATTCAGGTGCCTAGCACATACTGTCCACTCAGTAACTGATGTTTTTCCTTCACACACCGTGGGCCTGCTCCGCTGGACTCTTCAGGAAAGAAGGAAAAGGGGCCAACCCCTGAAGAAGCAATTCAGAAACTGAAGGAGACTGAGAAGATACTGATCAAGAAACAGGAGTTTCTGGAGCAGAAAATTCAGCAGGAGCTACAAACAGCCAAGAAGCATGGGACAAAGAATAAGAGAGGTAATGAGGGAAAGGAGCCACAAGGGAAGGCCAGGTGGGAAGCAGGTGCTTCTGACTCTGATGTTCAGGGTGTGGCATGGGTCAGCCGCTCTGCAGGCTTTGCGGAGAAAGAAAAGGTTGGAACAGCAACTGGCACAGACCGATGGGACATTATCCACTCTGGAGTTTCAGCGTGAGGCCATTGAGAATGCAACCACCAACACTGAAGTGCTTCGTACCATGGAGCTTGCTGCCCAAAGCATGAAGAAAGCCTACCAAGACATGTGGGTACTTGGGAGGGGGCCCTGTCACTGGGGAGGGTAGCCTGGCATTATATTTAAACTTCAGAGCGCCTCAGAATGTGAATTTACATCATGTTTATGATGGCAAGACCTCATCTGCATCCTTGTTTCCTTTAAGATCCTTTTGCTAGCTGGGGCATTCTGGAAAAGAACGGTGATTCTCTAATTCTTAATGATCCCTCAGGAAAGGAAGTGCAGTGTGTCCTTTCCAGTGCTACTTCTTGCACTTTCTCTGCCCAGACTTGTTTCTTTATCCTTTCCCTGCATGGGTTTTTGAATGTGTGGTCGCAATATGTTGGACAGGCTTAGGAGAGGCTGTTGCCTGATGTCTTGGCTCTCTATCTTGTATCAGGGACATTGACAAGGTGGATGAATTGATGGCTGACATCACAGAACAACAGGAGGTGGCCCAGCAGATCTCAGATGCTATTTCTCGGCCTCTGGGCTTCGGAGATGATGTGGATGAGGTGAATGGGGGACAGCATAGAAAATACTGGACAAAGTGTAACTGGCCAGAAGGAATGTCCGAGAGACGCTCCTTGGGACAAGATGGAAGGGAGCTCCAAAAGTGTTCTGCTGGGACGTTTCACTGTCTTAACAGTCTTGTCATCCCATATCTAGGATGAACTGTTGGAAGAGCTAGAGAATCTGGAGCAGGAGAACTTGGCTCGGGAGTTGTTAAGTGTGGGCGACAAGGAGGAAGAACCCCCAATCAGATTGCCTAGTGTACCTTCTACACATCTGCCTGCAGAGCCAGGTACCCGGGGCTATTCTTTTGTTTTGAGGACTTGAGAGGATGGGAGAAATACAAGATTATTCATTGCCCAGTTGGGCCTATTGGTACATGCCTAATCTGAGCTCTCTTGGAAGGCTGAGGCAGGAGGATCACAATTTGAAGCCCAGCCTAGGAGATTTAACCAGACTCTGTCTCTAAATCAAAACTAAAAAATGGGACTGGAGAAGTAGCACAGTGGTTAGAAGACTTGCCTAGCAAGCACAAGGCCCTAAGTTTGATTCCCCAGCACCACATAAGCAGGGTGTGGTAGCTTATGCCTGTAACTCCTGCACTTGGGAGGCTGAGGTGGGAGGACTGCCATGTGTTTGAGGCCACTGTGGGCTACCCAGTGAATTCAGGAGCAGCCTGGACTACACAGGGCAAGACCCTGTTTCCTAAAAAACAAAAACAAAAGAAACTTTAAAAAATGGGCTGGGGATGTAGCTCAGTGTGAAAGCCCTGGGTCCAATTCCCAGTATAACCAAAAAGTAAAAAAAAAAAAAAAAAAAAAAAATCCTTCTTCATCTTGCCACAGAGGATTCAAGCAGAGAGCTGCTGTTGGAGTTGTGCAGGTTGTTAACTGCAAAACAGCTCCTGACTAAAAGGAAATGGGGACCAAAATTAGAATTCAGCCTGTGCTTTACTCAGTAAACTATATATCCTGCTTTAGGGAACAGAGATGCTGTGAACAAGAGGCCCCTTTTTCTAATTTGCATCAGGGTGCTATGGAATGTGCCATACACCAACAGTCAGAAGGACCATACTTTTAGGATGTCTAGGGGAAAAGTGATGCCTATGGGCTATGGGTGTCAGAAGAGGGGTAGCTGGAGGTTGCTGAGGCATTAACACGTCTCTGGGTATCCTTGTCCCCAAAGCTCCCGAAGCAGAAGAAGAAGAACTGAAACAGTTGGCTGACTGGGTATCCTGATGAGCCTGTGCTCTTACTGCTGATTTCATCCATCCCTTTTCCTTAAGTGCCAAGTGCTGAGTTAAAGGAGCATAGCTTTTTTGGGAGGTCCTGCTGGTATGACCCTGAGTAAGGGGACTGTTGCCCTCCTATCCCTGGCTCATCTCTGGGAAAGGATCTTGCTGCAGAAGGTGCCCCTGGGCTCTGTTTGGTTGTTGTTACAGTGCTCTATTCCCAATAAAGTTGGGTAGATGGATCCCTCGTGTCTATACTGTCTTGTCTACACCTGAAGTCCTTCCCCTGGTTCTTGAAGCTTTCTTTCAAGCACTGAGTAATAGAATGAGAAGTTGCAACATAGAACCAAATGATTTTCTAATGTCTCAGCCTGTGTTCAGAACTGGTTGTTTCACCATCTGTGGGTTTTACTGGGAATCAAGCCAGGAGCCTTCAACACTGAGTTACATCCCCAGCTAATTTTTGATTCTGAGGACAGGGTCTTGGCTGAGTTGCCCAGGGTGAGCTGAACTTGTGATCCTCCTGCCTCAGCCTCCCAGGCTTGCACAACTGGACCCAGCCTTACCTTTCAGGTGGTTTGTCCTACAGTTGCCTAGTACTAAAATTGAGGAAACTGCTGTCATGCCTTATTTTATGGTACCATCGCAGTCTTCCTCATTGCTTTTCTCTAGTTAAGCCTCTGCCAAGACAGCCCCATGATTTAGTACTCATTTTCCTTTTGCAAAGCACCTTTTCAGAAACAGGGAGAATATAAGAATGGTCAAGCAAATGGCTTTCCTTTATCCAGAATTTTCAGTTGATAGATTTCACCACTAGAAAACTTGGTTAGAACTCTTAATTTCTGTCTGGGAATAACAGTGTGAGGAGCCCCAATTCCCTGGCCTTATTTCAACAGGTTAAAGTGGCACTGGAGGACTGTGAAGGAACCAAAGAACAAAATATACCCTAACATTCATGTATGAAGGCATGATGCAATAGCTTTGGACTATAGACAGGCAGAGCCACAGTAAAAGTGGAACAACCAGGGCTTTTGCCCCACCCGTTGCCTGAATATTTATAGAACACAAAGCTGTAAAATAGGGGCTAGAGGTATAGCACATTGGTGGCCCTGAGTTTGACACCCCAGTACCGTACCACATAAGCAGGAGTGGTGGTGAGTGACTAATCCCAGCACTCGGGAGGCTAAGGTGGGAGGACCGCTCTGAGTTTCTGGCCAGCCTAGGCTACGTAGTGAGTTCAGGACCAGTGTAGGATACAAAGTGAGACTTTTTATGAGATCTCACTCTGCAGTCAGGCTGGTTATGAACTCACTACAGTGCTCAGGCTGGCTTTGAATTCATGCTAATCCTCCCATCTCACCCTCTCTAGTGCTGGGATTCCTGGAGTGTGCCACCACACCTGGCTTCAGAGGAAGACCCTTTCTCAAAATAAGGATAATAAGCATGGACTTAGAATAATAAGGCTTTGCAAAAGCAAGTGTTAATCTGCACACACTCCCATTAGCTGTGCTGTGGACTATACTACTGACTTACACAGGTCTCAAATATTACTAGTTACAGGGCTGAAGGAATAGCTTAGCAGTTCACACACTTGCCTAGCAAGCTCAAGGCCCCGAGTTTGCTTCCTGAGTACCACATGAACTGGGCATGCTGGTGCATGCCTGTAATCCCAGCACTCCAGAGGCTGAGGCAGGGGGATTGTCAAGTATTCAAGGCCAGTCTGGGCTACATAGTGAGCTCAGACCTAGCCTGAACTATAGAGCAAGACCTTGTCTTCAAAAAAAAAAAAAAAAAAAAAAGAAAGAAAGAAAAGAAAAATTACTGGTTATAGGCTCTGGACAGTAATCTAACTCTGACCCTCAGCAATGTTCTCCACTAAGATTCTCTTAAGGAAAGAATGTCTTTGACCCTAGCTGATGAAACTATGAGTTAAATTTATTTTTGGTTTACAATATTTCCACACCCTCCTGCTTTGTTCTTCTCTCAGTACCTTTGCTCGGCCAGTTTCAGGTCACTTCATTGGGTTGAAGATTAGTGGTGCTGTGGGTTCGCCACATTGCCTCCAATAGCCTGATCTCATGGATGGGTTGCTCAGGCAGGAATTTGAGCACCCAGGGATCCTTGAGAATGTCCAGGATGGTGGCACGCTTGGCAACTGGGCATAGCATCTGGAGGATCAGATTCTAAGGCAGGGGAGAGAGGTGTCTTGGCTGAGCCCCCCCACCACCACCACCATTGTGCCCCACAGGCAGTGAGCAGCTGGACCTAAGGACAGCCCATCATACCACTCTGATGAAAGAACATGGCCTTGGTTTATGTGGGAGAGAGCCAGGCATCCTCTACAAGAGAAAGGAAGAGCCTCCTGGGGAAGGGGGGGATCCCTTGCATAATCCCACTCTGGCCTGAGGATATAGAGGGTGGCACTTGTTTCTCAAGCATATCTCGAGTTTGGAGCCTGTGGTTAACCCTCTTAAGTTCTCCCAACTACTATAGGGCAAGGATTGGAGCATGAGATGGCTCTGGTGTGGGAAAAGCTTCCAGGATCAAGAGGCCTGAGTTTGGTATCTCCTCCCCTCTATGGATCATCCCTTAGATCTCAGCCCTCAGGAGCCAGCACCTTGCATTCCGGGGAGATGTTGTGGTTAGGTGGGAAAGTGAGATCCTTCTGAGTCTCTCTCAGTAGCTTCTTGAGATTGGTGTCATCAAAGGGCAGACGAGCAACAGTTAGAGTATAAAGGATGACACCCATGCTCCAGATGTCAGACAGGAAAGGGTTGTAGGGCAAACCTAGCAAGATTTCCGGGCAGGCATAAGCGAAGCTGCCACAGTAGGTCTGGCAGAGGTGAGAAAAGCAATTCATTTTGTAAGAAGAGCTACTGTGCACTGGCTGATTTGAGGGCACCATCTTGGCGAAGCCAAAGTCCGAGATCTTCACGTTCTCCCGCTTGTCCAGCAACAGGTTCTCCAACTTTAAATCCCTACCAGCAGCAGAAAGGCTGGGGGTCAGGCTGGGGAGAGGGCTTAGTATTAGATCGAGGCTGAAGGGCCAGGGGTCAGAGGCTAGAGATGAGGACAGGCAAAGAGCAGGGGAGTGTTGTAAGAGCATAAAGTAGAGAAGAAAGAGTCATGGAATGGTGAGTAGAGTCCAAACGGGGAGAGAAAATGGTACCTAAGGACCACTGGGACTTCACTGCACACATGGGGTACTTTATAAGTGTCCTGGATAAGATGATTAAAATGCAGTGTGTGAATGGGTCTACATATTGAGAGAAGTCAAGGGAAGAAAAAGCAGAAAATGGGCAGTGTTTATAAAAATCCCTTAAGAGGCCAAGGGCCCCAGTCTGGGTAGCTGAGCCCTCACCGGTGCACAATGCCCTTGCTGTGCAGGTAGGCGATTCCTAGGGTCACCTGGGAGAACCACTTGCCAGCCAGGGGTTCAGAGCAGGCCCCAAAGCGCTGGATCCATTCAAGGACGTCACCACCTTGAGCTAGCTCCAAAATGATGTACACTCGGGATGTGGTCTCAATGGCCTGGTAGAAGTTGATGAGGTACTTGTGCCGCAGGACTTTCATTACCTGGCCCCAGAAGAGGGAACTATCAAACCTGGGAAAGGAGAACCCTGGTTCACTCCCAGCCCTCTCCTACCCTCCCACTGCTGCTGGTACTCTGCAACAGAGTCAACCCCTGAATTCTAGAGGGCTGGAGGCCTGTGGGTAAAACTTCTTTTGCACTTTTACTTTTAGGGAGTTGGAGGTACGGGTGTGGTTAGGAAACAGGTTGAAACTGTATTATGGCATTCTCCTAGCTATTTAGTAAGATGTTCATTTCTGGTTTGGATGCTTCTAGCTTCACCCCCTCTTAATTCTACCCTTTTCGAGAAACCTCAAGGAGCGAATAAGGTCCAGTTTTCTTCTGCTCCCCTGCTCACCTGTATCTCCCGAGGCAGGAACTTGTTAAGATAATCATCAGAGGCCTTCTTCTTTGAGATGATTTTGACAGCCACCATGACCTTCTGCTTTGTGTAGTAAGCCTCATACACAGTCCCATAGGACCCATTGCCAATGACCTTGCCCACCTCATAACCATACTCCTCCATAACAGAGCGATAGTGTGTGGTGTTTGGTGCTGCCTCCACGGTGTCTCCTTTCCCCATGGTGTTGGGACTACTGAGAGCAGAGAGCTTTCCTACTTAGATCCCTATGTGTACTCAAGACAATGCCGTAAGATGCAGATGTCTAGGGTACCAAAGTTTCCAAATGCTAGCCTATATCGTCACACAAGACTGGTACTATAGGCTCAGCCCTCCACTAAGAAGTTGGAGAGGGGGAAAAAAAGCAGCAGTTCTTTTTTCTCCACTGGATGTTGTTCTTCCTCCCCTTGGTTACGGAACTCCTGGTGGTCTCAAATTCCATACACATCATAATCCACTTTCTATCTATCAGTGGTCACAAAACTTGATCACAACGTGCATTTTGGAATATCCTCATTCTTAGAGGTATGTTCTGCAATCTGGAGAGACTTTCCATGGATTTCACCCCTTCCTATGTTTACTGAGCACCTTCTCTATGACAGAGAGGGTGCTGAATACTCAGATAAATTAACTAATAAGGGCAAGAGAGACCCTATGCTCCTAGATTTTATAATCCAGCATGAGAAACACAAGTGTGTATTATAGACAATGAAAGGTACTGAAGTGTACTCAAAGACTTTAACTTTCAAACATATTCTTGTTTTTCTGAATTTTCTTTTTTCTTTTGAGACAGGGTCTCACTGTATAGTCGAGGCTAGTCCTGAGCTCAATATGATGTTGCCCAGGCTGGCCTCGAACTAATGACATTTCTCCTGCCTCAGCCTCCCAAGTGCTAGGATTACAGGCATGCACTACCATGCCCGGCTCATGTGGTGCTGAGGAATCAACCCAGGGCCTTGACCTTCCAAGGCAATCATTTAACTGCTGAGCTCTTCCTCCCTCCAGCTCCTTCTCTTAGCTCTTATTATTCCAATGGAGCTCTTTCTCCATATGCTTTTACTGTTTTGAGATAAAGTCTTGCTCTGTAGTCCAGACTGGTCCTGAACTCACTCACTGTGGAGCCCAGGCTGACCTCAAACTCATGGCAGTCCTCCTGCCTCAGCCTCCTAAGTGCTGGGATTACAGGTGTGCACCACCAGATCCAGCTTACATAGTACTGAGGAATCACACTTGGGGCCGTGTGCTTCCTAGGCAAGTGCTCTAACCCCTGTGCTATTCCTCCAGCACTCACAGGCTTTTTTGAGTAATGTCAAGGATTAAATCTAAATTTTTCACCCACTTGGGCAACCCATTTAGGGACTCCCTCCTAGATCCATTCAAGGACATCACCACCCTTAGCTTTTATGCTATGTTTTTAAATAAAGACCCACTATTTATTCTATACTCTGCCTCAAAAAAAAAAAAAAGGTTTCATCTACTCTCGAGTTCCAATTGCCACATTTATGCTGACTGCTCTTGATCTCATCTCTACTGCAGATATATTTCTGGACTTCCAGATAGGATACCTAGTCCAGGACCAGCCTGGGCTACATAATGAAGCCCTGGCAAAGAGGAGGAGGAGGAGGTGGAGAGGAAAAAAATTCTGAGGGGCAAATGAAGAACAAGGATTCAAGGATTCTAAGCCATATCTTCCATCTTGGAAAATTAATCCAATAACAGATTATGCCACAGATTACTAGCAAATTCCCACTTGCCAGTCTGACTCTGTTAGTGGAATTTCTCTTGGAAGGCAGCTCTAGATCCCCAATCTAGTAAGATGAGCAGATATGCAAGGCACACCATTTATAGGAGGCCCACCTAGTCCTGCCCATCAGATACATAGACTGGTGTCAACTCTAGTCTCAACATGTATGGAATAAAACATTTTATTCAAGGAATGTGTATTAAGCAGCCTAACATACACAAGAACATGGTTAGGTCCTGAAGATATAAATGTCTTCTTATTTTATTTTATTTTATTTTATTTGGAGACAGGGTCTCACTCTATAGCCCAGGCTGGTCCTGAATTCACTATGGACTCACAGCAATCCTCCTGCCTCAGCCTCCTTTATGCTGGGATTACAGGTGTGTGCCACCACACCCAGTTTATGTGGTGATGGGGAACTGAACTCAAGTTCTTAGCACTTAACTGCTTGCTTTAAACACTGAGGCATTCCTCCAGCCGGTCCTGAAGATGTAAAGATGAATAAATTATAGACTCCTTGTGAAGAATTAGAAATTAGCAAGGGAGGGAAACAAGAAATTAAAATAGGGCTGAGGGCATAGCTAAGCGATTAAAGAGCTTGCCTAGTAAGTACAAGGCCTTGGGTTTGATTCCCCAGCACCACACAGCTGGGCATAGTGGTGAACATCTGTAATTCCTGCAATAGAGGCTAAGACAGGAGAATTGCTGGAAGCTCAAGGCCAACCTAGGGTACACAGTGAGTTCAGGACCAGCCTGAACTAGAGACCCTGTCTCCAAAAAAAAAATAAAATAAAATAACAATACAGTAAGGGAAATGCTATAAACAAACCTGGAGAGATAATGGAAGATTTTATAGGGAGAGTCATTTGTACTGTTCAAAAATAGAAATTCCACAGGCAGGTAAGTAGCAAACGGTAGGCTAGGCAGTCTAGGCAGGAAGAATACTATGAGGCTTGCAGGCTAGAGAAGATATGACATTGATTTTAGTTTAAACTCAGGATAGGATTCCAGAGTCGGAATATGCTTGGATAAGTAACTAGGATCCAAACCTGAGAGCGGCCCGTCAAGCTATTCTCACATTCTCCCATGGACTCATGGTCAAATATCGTTGGACATCAAAACTGAAGTTTGTAACTAGGCCCAGTGGCACAGGACTGTAATCCCAGCACTCTAGTAAGTGGAGGTAGGAGGATTACAAATTCCAGCCCTTCCTGGGCTACTTAGGAATTTAGTAAGACACTGTCTCAAAAAAAAGGGGGAGAGGGGTTGGGGATATAGCTCAGTGTGAACAACCTGGACCTGGTCCCTAGTGCTACAAAAATAAATAACCTGAGCTTGTTTTAACAAAATACTGATGCTTAGCAACCTCTCCCAGGTTTTTTTTTTTTTTTTTTTTTTTGAGACAGACTCTCACTCTGTAGTACAGGATGGCCTCAAACTCACAGCAATTCTCCTGCCTCAGCCTCCAGAGTCGGTGTGCCACCACACCCAGATTCTCTCTTAGATTTAAAAAAAAAAAATCCTTCCTACACTAGGCCCAAAGGCACAGGTCTGTAATCCCAGCCCTCTGGTAGGCTGATGCAGGAGGATCACAAGTATGAACCCAGTGCAGGCAATATAGTAAGACTGTCTCAAAATCAAAACCAAAAATGGGTTGGGAATCCAGCTCAGTAAGAATGCTCTGTGCTCAATACTCGGTATCACAAAAAAAAAAAAAAAAAAAAAAAAAAAAAAAAAAAAAAAAAAAAAAAAAAAAAAAAAAAAAAAAAAAAAAAAAAAAAAAAAAAAGAAGAAAAAAGAAAAAAGAAAAGAAAAAGAAAAAAGGAAGAGTCTAACCAGCAGTGGTTGCACATGTTTATAATCCCAGAACTTTAAGCATAGCGTGGGCAATTTAGTAACTTAATGATGGGATTACAGGCATGCACCACCATGCCCAGTTTATGTGGGGCTGGGGAATTGAACAGGGGGCCTTGCACTTACCAGGCAAGCAGTCTAACTGCTGTGCTATTCCTATAGCCCACCAATTACTTTTCTAACTACAAAAATTACTGATGGTTGTGGTGATGCACACTGTCCCAGCTACTCAGAATTCTGAGACAAGAGGAACCCTTGACATGGTGTATTTTCAGCTGGGACAACACAGCATGACCTCATCTTTAAAAAATATGTATCACAGATTATCTAAAAAACTCAGCCCCATCCTGGGAGCTCACCTGACTACAGGAAAAGGCTGGGCAAGAAAGGGTGATAATTATAGAAGTGGGTAAGTCAAGTACTTTCCAGGCCAGAAATCATTTGTGATTTTCCACAAAGCTTCTTTCATCTGGAGGAAAAGAATATCCGCAAATCGATTCCCTTATATGTTGCTCCTAGGTGGCCAAGTGGAAGTCAGTGCCAAGAGGTCTGATTTCTGGAGGGAAACACCTGACAGCAAACCCCTGTTGGATAACTGACCCAGGGCTGAAGGAATAGCGCAGCAGTTTGGGTGCCTGGCTAGCAAGCACAGGACCGAGTTCTGATTCACCAGCACCACATATGTGGGGCATGGCGGCCCTTGTAATCCCAGAAATCGGGAGGTACAGAAGGAAAGAGAGCTACATGGGATAGTGAGGGCCTCACTGCCAGGAGAGAAACTTGGAGCAAGGAGCTGCCACGAAGCAGGAGGAAAAGGGAGGCCGGGACCAGACTAGGCGACAAAGTTAAGACATACAAGAGTAAACTTTTTCATTCACCTGCAATACAAAATTAAGAGAACTCAAACACATCCTCAGATAAAAATAACAAAAGCATCCAGAAGCCAAGGGCAGACAAGATTCTTCACCTCCAATTAACAACAACCCTGTCAGGCTGACCACCTTGCGGACTGAAAGGACTGACACCCTCCCTACCGCTGTGGGACTCGGCACCTGACCTGGCTCACCTTATCGCCAGGCACCGAAAGGGCGTTCTCAGGCCACGGAAGCCTCCAAGATAGCCTCAGAAAACCAGCTCCCCTCCCTCGCCAACGCGCGGGACGAGCGACTGACCCCAGGACCTCGCGTACGCTATACGAGGCAACTGCTCTACCACTACAGGCTACATCCTGTGCCCCTGCTGAGACGAGATCTCGCGACGGCGCCTGGGCTGACACAGACCTTGCAATCCTGCCCGCCTCAGCCTCCCGCGCAAGTGGGATTACAGTCGTGCGCCACGGAGCACGGCAGGGAAAGCCATTAGTTTATGTACTGATCCTTCCGACGCGGGGCTATCCCTGACGAAAGGAATGAGATGAATTCGAGCCGCAGGGTCGTCGCGGCGCGTGAAGCCTCACCTCTCCCCGGCTCGGGGGCCACGAACTGCCTCATCGGGCAGGGCGAGTCCTGCCGGTCCATCCAACAAACGGCTCAAGGAGTCCGCTGGGGGCGACCGCCCCGCCCGTCCCCCGCCGCCCCGAGGGTCGCTGCCGGACGAGCCCAGCCGACCCCGCTCAGGCCTCCGCCCGGGCTGCGGCGCCCGCGCACTCCCGCGGGCTGCCGCGTGTCGGCGTCCCTGCGGCCCGGCTCCCGCACAGCGCCTCCGCGGCGGCCCGGGCCTTCCGCGGGCCGAGGGCCCCGCCGGCGAGGGCGGAAGTGGTAAGACTGACGTGGCCTGGGCTGCTCTCCCGGCGGCCCGGAGGACCCCCGGGGAGGGACGGGCCGGCCGAGCCTCGCGGGGTCCCCGGCCTGAGGCCAGCCCTCCGGCCGGGAGAGGCTCGCGGAGCAGCGCTGCTCGGCGCCGGCTCTGGCCCTCGGCGTGGCGTGCCGGCAGCCGCCGCGGTCAGGCGCAGCGGCGGACACCCCTCGCAGGGCGGTCGTAGGCCCTCCCCGACTTCGCGGCTCCCGCACCTCTCGGGGGAGACCCCAGCAGGAGCCCCAGGGCAGCTGCGGGGCCGCAGAGGCCGCGGGCGCCGCCTCGGCCAGCCCCACGCTCGCGGTGAGGACCCCGGAGCCGGGGCGGGAGGGAGCCCGAGCTGCGGGGCCGCGCGGCGTTGCCATGGAAACGGCGGGCGCGCGCCGCCGGGGCCGGGGGAGGAGGGGCTGCGGGCGAAGCGACCCCCGGGTCGCGAAGACTCCAGCGGCGGAGGCGGAGCCGGGTCTTTGGGGTGCACAGTCCTGGTGGGTGTGGGAGTCGGGAGGGCGGTGGGCGTCCATTCCGGCGACCTCACCCGGTGCATCGATAGTGGATCCCTGGTTTTTGTAACCAAACAGGTTCCGCTGCCTTAAGGATGACAGTCCGAAGGCACCCTCGAAGCTGGAGCTGCCCGTGGTTGCCAGTCCTGGTGCTGCTGCTGGGGACAGACAGTGCGCCAGGGGTGGAAGCTGTGACACACTACAAGGCCGGCGACCCTGTCATTCTATACGTCAACAAAGTGGGTCCCTACCACAACCCTCAGGAAACTTATCACTACTACCAGCTTCCAGTCTGCTGCCCCGAGAAGATTCGTCACAAAAGCCTTAGCTTGGGTGAAGTGCTGGACGGGGACCGAATGGCTGAGTCCTTGTATGAGATCCGTTTTCGGGAGAACGTGGAGAAGAGGGTTCTGTGCCACATGCAGCTCAGTTCTGCACAGGTCAGCCTGCCCGCCTTCCCGCTGCGCCCTCCTTCCCGCGGATTACCAGTGCCTTGCCTTTGCGGTTCAGAGTACCTTCGTGGAACTCACTGCTTCGTTATGTAATAACTACAACCCCATGTGGCAGGCAGGGGTGGTGATATTGCCTTATTTCAACTAAGAAACAGAGTTGTCCAAAGTGACTTTTTAAAGATTAGATGGAGTGTAGCATTCTGGGAAGCTGAGGCAAGAGAATCTGCAAGTGTGAGCCCAGCCTGGGCAATTTAGCAAGACCCTGCCTCAAAATCCAAAATGAAAAGGGGCTGGAGATGGAGCTCATGTGAAGACCCTGGCTTCATCTCCAGTAGCACAGAATGAATAAATAATGAACTAAATTAAACGGAAGGCCAAAAAACGATAATATGGATTGTGAATTGCACAGCTGATGTTACTGGAACTCAGAACTTGTTGCTCCAAGTTCCTCTCCTGGCAGTCAGTCAGGCCCACTCTCCTAGGCAGTTCTCTTTCCCTCCATACCTGTCTGTTGGTTCTCTTTCTCAGTTGGATCCTCTACATTCTATCTAGCCTGCCCTGTCCTCATATTTTAGCATATCCTGGCACCCCTGTTTCAGTCTTACACTTTGCCTCTTTTTCTAGGCCATACCTTGGTCAGACTCAAACTTGGTCTTTTATGGGAACCCCGACATACCAAGTCTGACCCAGAGATGCTCAACAGGGAAGTTTTGTCTCCAAAAGGATATTTGGCAACATCTGGAGACATTTTTGATTGTCGTACTTGGGGACGAGGGTCTACTGGCGTGTAATAGGGTAGCAGCCAGAGATGCTACGTCTTCCCATACACAGGATAGCACTCCTGTACAGTAAAGAATTATCCAGCCAAAATACCAGTAGTGCTGAGGTTGAGAAACCTACTTTAATCCCATGCCTTGGAAATGCCCTGTGTGATTGATTCCTGACTTGCTCTTATAGGTGGAGCAGCTGCGTCAAGCCATTGAAGAACTGTATTACTTTGAGTTTGTGGTAGACGACTTGCCAATCCGTGGTTTTGTGGGCTACATGGAGGAGAGTGGCTTCCTGCCACACAGCCACAAGATAGGACTCTGGACCCACCTGGACTTTCACTTAGAATTTCACGGAGATCGAATTATATTTGCCAATGTTTCCGTACGTGATGTCAAGCCCCACAGCTTGGATGGGCTACGATCTGATGAGTTCCTCGGCCTTACGCACACGTATAGTGTGCACTGGTCTGAGACTGCAGTGGAACGTCGGAGTGACAGGCGCCGTGGCGATGACGGCGGCTTCTTTCCTCGAACACTGGAAATCCATTGGCTGTCAATTATCAACTCCATGGTGCTTGTGTTTTTACTGGTGGGTTTTGTGGCTGTCATTCTAATGCGTGTGCTAAGGAATGACCTGGCTCGGTACAACCTGGATGAGGAAACTACCTCTGGAGGTTCTAGTGATGACTTTGACCAGGGTGACAATGGCTGGAAAATTATTCATACAGATGTCTTCCGCTTCCCTCCGTACCGTGGTCTGCTCTGCGCTGTGCTTGGTGTGGGTGCCCAGTTCCTGGCTCTTGGCACCGGTGAGGTGATAAGAATTAATTGGGGATTTCTTTCCAGGGGTAGGTAGCTCATTACAAAAGGTCTGTGCTTGGTGGGTACAGGAATAACCCACCCAGTATGCAGGCGGCTGAGGCAGGAGGCTCACAAATTTGAGCCCAGCCAAGGCAACTTGGTGAGATTCTGTCTCAAAAAAATTTGGGAAAAAAAAAAAAAACTTAAAAAAGAGCTGACAGAGGATAGAGGTATAGCACAGCAGTAAAGGGCACTTGCTTAGCAAGGACAAAGCCCTGAATTCGATTCCCCAACACCACATAAGCCAGGCATGGTGGTACATACCTGTAATCCTAGCATTCGGGAGGTTGCAGCAGAATTGCTGTGAGTTCAAGGCCAGAGCAGGCTCCATAGTGATTTCAGGGCCAGCCTGGATTGCAGAGACTTAAAAAAAAAAAAAAAAAGCTGAGGGTGGGCCTAATGATTCAAGTCTGTAATCCTAGCACTCTGTGTGGCTAAGGCAGAAGGATCACAATTTTGTGCCCAGCATAGGCAACTCTGATGTCCTGTCTCAAAGTAAAAGATAAAAATGGACTGAGGATGTAGCTCATTGTGAGTGGCCTTTGGCTCAATCTCAGAGCACCACAGATAAAACAGGTAAATAAGTAAAAATGAAAGTGCTAGGGCTGGAGGAATGGCTCAGCGGTTAAAGTGGTTGCCTAGCAAGTGCAAAGTCAAGCGGTAAGTACCCGAGTTCAATTCTCCAGCACCACATAAACAGGCATGGTGGCACACACCTATAATCCCAGCACTTGGGCGGCTGGGATAGTATTGCAGTGAATCCAAGGTCAGCCTGGGCTCCTTATTGAGTTCAGGACCAGCCTGGGCCTCAGAGCGAGACCCTGTCTCAAAAAATAAATCAAAAATTAAAATGCTGAGGATGTATCCAGGCAAAGGCCCTGGGTTCCATCGCCAGTGTCACACAGCACCCCCACCACACACAAAGAAAGGACTATGGGTCATTTTCTCTGTCCAAAGTGAGAAGTAGACCTATGGGATAGGATGGCTCTAATGAGGATATATGTATTGTATTGTGGCTTTTATGGATAATAGACTTGGGTGAGATTGTTTCTCTGAAGGCCCAGGGTCTGTGAGAAGGAGAACTGATTCCTCTGAAACTACAAAGAGAGAAACTGGTGAGACCTAACATGAACTTTCCACTTGATCTCGTAGGCATTATTGTCATGGCACTGCTGGGCATGTTCAACGTGCACCGTCATGGAGCCATTAACTCCGCAGCCATCCTGCTATACGCCCTGACCTGCTGCATCTCTGGCTATGTGTCCAGCCACTTCTACCGGCAGATCGGAGGCGAGCGCTGGGTGTGGAACATCATTCTTACCACCAGTCTCTTCTCTGGTGAGGACCTCCTCTCCCCTGGTGGGCTTGCTTGAATGTAAGAACTAAGAACATGGGGCTAGAGATATACTTAGCAATTAAAGCGCTTGCCTAGCAAGTGCAAGGCCCTGAGTTCAATTTCCTAGAACCACATAAACTGAGCATGGTAGCGCATATTTATAATCCCAGCACTTAGGAGACTGAAGCAGGAGGATCTTAAATTCAAGCCCAACCTGAGCAACTTAGCAAGACTCTGTCTCAAAATATAAGATAAAGTAGGACTGGAGATACAGCTCAGTGCAGAGGTCCTGAGTTCAATCCCCAGTACCATGAGAGAGAGAGAGAGAGAGAGAGAGAGAACAGAGAACATACCATGGAACCTGGAACAGAATCAGACTGAGACTTTAAGAGAAACATAGTGCAAAGACCCTGGGTTCCAACTCTAGTACCACAAAAAAGGGGGAAGGGAAGGAAGGAATATTGAATAAGAGAAAAGAAACCAAGAATATATTTCTCTTGAATAATTAAAAGTTACTAAATTTTTAAGACATTGTAGGCAGTGTGGTAAGCACTTGACATATCTTCTCATTTCATCCTTACAATAACTATGTGAAGTACATAATAACATTTTCCTTGGGGCTAGAGCATAGCTCAGTGGTTACAGCGTTTGCCTGTCATGTTCAAGGCCCTGGGTTTATTTCCCCAGCACCACATAAAAATTAGCTGTAATGTATGTGGTGGTGCATGCCTGTAATCCCAGCAACTGGGAGTCTGAGGCAGGAGGATTGCTATGAGTTTGAGGCCAGCCTGAGCTGCATAGTGAGTGCAGGACCAGGCTGAACTACAGAGCGAGGCTTTGTCTCAAATAATAATGAATGATAATAATATCTTGCTGCCTAGATGAGAAAATTTAACTGTACTGTACCTAAGTATTTTGTTAAAGATTATAGTGGAGACTAGAGGAATGGAAGAGGGATTAAAGTGCAAGGCCAGCATTCATTTCCCCAGGAGTACATAAAACCAGGCATGGTGGAACATGCCTGGAATCTTAGCACTCAGGAGGCTGAGGCAGGATTGCTGTGATCCCAAGACTAGCCTGGGCTAAGAGTGAGACCCTGTCTCAAAAATATAAAAAATTATAGTGAGCCTTATTTCAGACCTAGGCAGTCTGAGTTTAAAGCCTGTCTTCTCAAACATTATGCCTTATATTTAGGTAACACTCTTGAATTTATTTTATATTCCTTTTATTTTGAAGGTAGGTTCACTTTAGCCTTTCAAAACCAAACTGCTCTTTCAAAGGCAATTGTGGTAAACTCGGCATGATGGCGCACACCTGTAATCCCAGCACTTAGGAGGCTGAGGCAGGCGGATTGTCCTGATTCCATGGCCAGCCTGGGCTCCACAGTGAGTTCAGGATCAGCCTGGGCTACCGAGACCATATCTCAAAAAGAAAAAAAAAAAAAAAAAAAAAAGGGCAGCGGGGTGGTGGTGGTGGGGGGGGGGTGTCTGGAATTTGATTCCCCAGCAACACATAAACTGGGCATATTGGTCCGTGCCTGTAATCTCAGCACTCGGGATGCTGCGGCAGGAGGATTGCCATGAGTCCAAGTCCAGCCTGGGCTCCACAGTGAGTTCAGGACCAGCCTGAACTACAGAATAAGACCCTGTCTCCAAAACCAACCAAAGATAATAGGGGTCTGAATTCTCAATTCTACTTGTTCCAATTTTGGTTTTGATTTATATGATTTTTTTATTTGAAACAGGGTTTTCTGAAAACTCGGCCCTAATTAAAAGAAATGTTAATACTGGCTCGGAAAGGGAGTATTGGCAAGATAAGGAGCAAAGAACAATGAGATATGAAAGGGTGAAGGTGAAGGCTATGGAATCCAGAAGCACAGTGGTGGGCTGCTTCAGCCCTCCCCCTCACAGGCCCAGTCTGAGTAGGTCTCCCCAGGTAGATGACCTCTAGTGCTGACCTTCCCTCTGAATCCATCCTTGCAGTGCCTTTCTTCCTAACGTGGAGTGTGGTGAACTCGGTACATTGGGCTAATGGTTCGACACAAGCTCTGCCGGCTACCACCATCCTGCTGCTTTTGACGGTGTGGCTGCTGGTAGGATTTCCTCTCACTGTTATTGGAGGCATCTTTGGGAAGAACAATGCTAACCCTTTTGATGCACCTTGTCGCACCAAGAACATCGCCCGGGAGATTCCGCCTCAGCCTTGGTACAAGTCTGCTCTCATCCACATGACAGTGGGTGGCTTCCTGCCTTTCAGGTATCCTCCCTTTATTCCATGGCCATTGCTCTCAAGATTTCTCTTTTTTTGGTTGAGATAGGGTCTTGCTCTATAGCCCAAGGCTGGTCCTGAACTCACTATGAAGCCCGGGCTGGCCTTGGACTCTCAGTAGTCCTCCTATCTCAGCCTCCGAAGTGAAGTGCTGGGATTGCAGCCTGCACCACCACACCCAGTTTACGTGGAGCTGGGGAATCAACTCAGATACTTAGCGCTTACCTAAGTACTTGCTAGGCAAGCACTTCTGCTGAGCTATTCCTCCAGCCCCTCTCAAGTTTGCTTGACTTCAATTTTTCTTTCCCCACTCAGTGCCACACCCCAGCGGTAATCACTGTTTTGGCTATATTGTTAAATGATAAAAAGAACTTTTAGAAAAGCTTATTGATGGTCCCACCTGTCCCCAGGCAGGTCTGAGCTTCAGTCACTTCAGTCATGAGAATGTCTTATTTATAAAACTCTTCAATAAGTTGAATGAGGGGCAGGAGGAATGGCACAGCAGTTAAAGCACTTGCCTTGTAAGGGCAAGGCCCTGAGTTTGTGGCCCCAGTACCACATAAAGCTGATGTAATGGCACACACCTGTAACCCCAGCACTCAGGAGGCTGAGGCAGGAGGATTGCTGTGAGTCCAAGGCCAGCCTGGGCTACCCCAGTGAGTCCAGGACCAGCCTGGACTACAGAGCGAGACCCTGTCAAATAAATAAGTAAATAAATAAATAAATGGAATGAGTATTCAAATGGGCTTTAAGCCCCACCATGCCTGTAGATGCTAAACATAAACCAGAAAATGAGGGAAATGTTTCCTCACCATTTTCCTCGTTTTACTTTATTTTTTCTTACAGGCATCTCATGCAGCCTAAAGCCCACTAAATTACTCATTCAATTTTTTGAGTATCTCTTTGTGCCAGGGAGCTAATTTAGTAGAAAATAAAACAAGATTCTTGTTTTCGATCTATCAGGGAAATTTTGCCTGAAATGACAATAGACAAAAAAAAAAAAAAAATCCCCATGAAGCCAGGAAATCGGGGGGAAAAGAACATATAGACTCATTCTCCACAGTGCCCCAGCAACAGGAAAGGGAATGGGCTGAATTCTGGCTCAGCCGTGGTGCTGAGAGTACACAGCCCTTTCCTCAGTGCTGTGTGGTCTCTCCTCTTCGCAGTGCCATCTCTGTGGAGCTGTACTACATCTTCGCCACAGTGTGGGGCCGAGAGCAGTACACTCTGTACGGCATCCTCTTCTTCGTCTTCGCCATCCTGCTAAGCGTCGGGGCTTGCATCTCCATCGCCCTCACCTACTTCCAGCTGTCTGGAGAGGATTACCGCTGGTGGTGGCGATCTGTGCTGAGCGTTGGCTCCACCGGCCTCTTCATCTTCCTCTACTCAGTTTTCTACTATGCCAGGCGCTCCAACATGTCCGGGGCAGTACAGACAGTAGAGTTCTTTGGCTACTCGTTACTCACGGGTTATGTCTTCTTCCTCATGCTGGGCACCATCTCCTTCTTTTCCTCCCTGAAGTTCATCCGTTATATCTATGTCAACCTCAAGATGGACTGAGTTCTGAGTGGAAGGACTACTCTTTCTCTCTCTTGATGCCCCGTTGATCTCTCCTGACAGCTTTTCTTCTGACTGACTGAATTGTGTGATGGCATTGTTGCCTTCCCCTTTGCCTTCTTGGCCTTCCTCCCCAGAAAGGGCCTGGAAATTATAAATCTATTATATAAGGAGTATATATATTTGAACTTTTTAAGTTGCCTTTAGTTTTGGTCCTCATTTTCCTTTTTACAATTATCAAAATAAAATTTACTACGAAAAAGGATCCTGTATTTAAGAGGTTTTCCTCTGCCTGTAGAAACTTTAGGGCCACTGGGCTCTCGGAACGCTGAGTCCAGGTTTCCACTGAGGTTAGGAACCGTCAGCGAGGGGAACCTACATTGCCGGGACCCTGTTTCCCCCTCCCAGCCGGAGCTTAGTGTAACGGAAGCGGCGGTGCTGGAGCTCCTAGGAAGTGTATTTAATCACCCTGGCTACCAGAGAGGGGTGGAGTAACGCCCTTCCGCCGGAAGTAGGTGTCAGCGCCTCCACGTGCCGCCCCTCCCCTTCCAGGCTCGGTAGCGGTGGCTCGGCTGAGCCGCTGCCATGGAGCCCTCAGGCCTGGAGGCCATCCTACGGGAGCTGCTGCTGCCGGACACCATGCGCATTCGCCGGGTACGGGGCAGAGAGGACCGTACCAGGGAAAGCGGGAGGCTACGGGAAAGGCCCGACTCTGACCCCCAGGCTCCCCCTAGGCCACCGAGCAGCTCCAGATGGCCCTCCGGGACCCTGCAGCCTTGCCTGCGCTCTGCGATCTCCTGGCTTCCGCAGCGGATCCTCAGGTGATCCCCCCTCCGTCCCCCTGCCGGGCCTCACGGTCAAGTCCAGCTCCCTAACCCTGCGGTCGCTCAGCCTCTGCCAGCCTGGCCCTTCACCTGCCTGCGTGTTCGCCCTAGATCCGCCAGTTCGCGGCCGTACTGACCCGCAGACGATTGAGTACTCGTTGGCGGCGCCTGGCTGTGGAGCAGCGGGAGAGGTGGGCTGAGCCTGGAGCGGGGCGCGGCCGGGTCCTGCCACACTCGACAAGGCCGGGTACCAAACACCCATCCCCTGTCTTTCAGCCTCAAGTCCCTGGTTCTGGCGGCCCTGCAGAGAGAGACAGAGTAAGTGCCGACTGCATGTATTCAGTTTCTGCCTGACTGGGGGTAAGGACCTCACTTAGGAAGGCTGTGGTAAAGCTTCAAGGTCTTAAGAATGATGGTAATCTGCCAAGCCAGAGGCAGAAGAATGAGCCCGAAATTCAGAGTGGGTGTAGGTAAACTCACCAGATCACCCATACCGAGTCCTGCTGGGCTTCCTTCGAGGTACCATCACCTCGTTCCTCCCCACTCGACAGTAACCCTGTGACCGTCCCTCCTGAAGGCTTCTCTCATGGCCCCCCGCTGAAGTTGGGACACTGTGTCAGGGTGGAATTGGAGAGTGACTGGAGGGGTGGTGTCTCCTCTTTGCAGACACTGTGTGAGCCTCAGCCTGGCCCAGCTCTCAGCCACCATTTTCCGAAAGGAAGCTCTGGAGGCCTGGCCTCAGCTCATGCAGCTTCTTCAGAGCAGCACCCACAGCCCCCACATCCGGGAGAGAGAGGTACCATCACGCTTTCGCAGGAGGTAGGGACCAGCTGTCGGGATAAGCCAGGTAGGCCTTTCTCTCCCATGCCACCCTCTCCTACACAGATGGGACTTTTGTTGCTGAGTGTGGTAGTGGCTTCCCAGCCCGAGGCCTTCCAGTCTCACCACCGAGAGCTTCTTCAGCTTCTGAATGAGACTCTTGGTGAGATGGGCTCTCCCGGGCTGCTGTTCTACTCGCTGCGCACTCTGACCACCATGGCTCCCTACCTCGGCACTAGTGACACGGTGAGATGGGGGCTCTTGCCTCCCTGCCTCCATATCCTCCGACCTCCATATCCTCATTCTTGCAGGCTTCAGTGTTGTTTGAAATTCTGCCCTTCCCTTCTCTTCTTCCTAATTGTTGAGGTGGGCTACTGGGTATGGCTAGGCCGGTGTACTTGGGCTGCTGCTTATTGCAGTCCAGGCGTGAGGAAGTGCCAGCTTTTGGTACCTGAGATTAGGCTGCATCATGCTTTCTGTGACTCAGCCCTCCTTGTGTTCCCCAGCCTCTTGCACAGATGCTGATACCCAAGCTCATTATGGCCATGAAGACTCTGATCCCTCTAGATGAGGTAAGGACAAGCAGGGAGATGGCTCTTCTGGTGGAAGACGCAAGAGTATCTGCCTTGGTCTCCTGAAGAATAGCGTGCTACCCCTGTAACTGACCTGACAGGTGAAGGCTTGTGAAGCCCTAGAGGCCCTGGATGAGCTGCTGGAGTCAGAGCTGCCCATCGTCAATCCACACCTCCCCGAGGTCCTTACCTTCTGCCTGGAGGTGAGCCTGGGGCAAGAGGCCCTTACCACTTGTTCGGCAGTTTTCTTGCTTGTTTCTGATTCTCATCAATCTTTTGGTAGGTGGCTAGAAATGTGGCCCTGGGTGATGCAATACGTGTGCGGATTCTCGGCTGCCTCAGTTTCTTGGTCAAAGTTAAGAGCAAGGTAGGGGCCGTCTTCTTTATTTATTTATCTATTTTTTTGAGACAGAGTCTTGCTCTGTAGTACTGAACTCACTGTGTAGTCTAGGCTGGCCTTGAACATGTATCAGTCTTCCTGCCTCAGCCTTCTGAGTGCTGGGATTACAGGTGTGCACTGCCGTGCCTAGTTTACGTGGTGCTGGGGAATTGAACCAGGACCTTGTGCTTACTGGGCAGGCACTCTAACCATTAAGCTACATCACCAGCCTTGGTGAGGTTCTGCTGATGTGCGTTACGTAGCCCTTATACTTGTATTCTTACTACTGGAGCTGTTTATCTCAGGATATCCAAAGCACTCTAATGCAAGCCTGGTCTCACCCCAACTCTTTACCTGAAAGCTGGGAATCTCCTGCTAGACTCCTTGTGGCATGAAAACCTAAATTTTTGAATGTGAGTGCATCGCAGGAGCATATTCTTAAGGACACTGTCCCTTCTTCCTCTCAAGGCCTTACTGAAGAACCATCTCCTGTCACCCTTGCTGCATACCCTTTTCCCCATTATGGCTGCTGAGCCCCCCTCAGGCCAGTTGGATCCTGAAGACCAGGATTCTGAAGAGGAAGATCTACTAGACATTGAGCTGGTGGAAGAGACTCCCAAACACTTTGCTGTACAGGTGCGTTGGGGGATAGGGGCGGAGGCAGGTTTTAGGGGGTCATAAAAGGTTGGGGAAGCAGAGTGGAGTCAAGAAAAATCTCCCTCATCTTTCTCAGGTTGTAGACATGCTGGCACTGCACCTTCCTCCCACAAAGCTGTGTCCCCAGCTGGTAAGTGTAGCTCTGTTCTGGCGACCCTGCCTCCAGGTGTGCCTGGTCCCCTCAGGCCAGGGATATATGAGCCCTGGTAGGTGTAATGGGCCTCTTGCCATAGCAATGGGGAGGTCCTTGCTGGGTTTCTGGAGCGTCCACGTGCTCCCCTAGATGCCCATGTTGGAAGAGGCTTTGCGGAGTGAGAGTCCCTACCAGCGCAAGGCGGGGCTACTGGTATTGGCTGTGCTGTCCGACGGAGCTGGTGACCACATTAGGCAGAGGTATTTATTCATTTCAGTTTCAGAGCAAGGGTGGGCCACGTGTAAGAAAGCTGCACACCCCATGGTGTTCCTGGTATACTTGTTGCTAGAGCTTAATTACTGATGGCATAAATTAGCCATAGCATTTCCCCTGCACTATCGGCAGTATCCTGGTTTGGAAAATGAATGAAATGATCTCCCAGCTACAGGGACCAGGGAGTGGTTATCCAGTGACAGAAAAGCCTGTTTTTTTTTTTTCTGGGGGAAGCGAAGCGGATAGGTTATTCTAGAGCTCTTAGTTCCTACCCCTGAGACTGTCTCCTTTGTCCCACACCGTGCAGACTGCTGCCCGCCCTGCTGCAGGTCGTGTGTAAAGGCTTGGAGGACCCCTCAGAGGCCGTTCGCAACGCTGCACTGTTTGCCCTGGGCCAGTTCTCAGAGAACCTACAGGTCAGCAAGGCGGAACGTGGGCAGCTCCCACTCGAGAGTTCCTAACCTCTGCCACAGATCAGCTTCCTTTCATTTTCATCTCTTCGGGCATCCTTGCTGCCGTTGGCTCTCAAAGCTGTGCTCTGTGTGTGAACCTGACTTGGGCCCACTTGCTGCTCCTCCTAGCCCCACATCAGCAGCTACTCCGGAGACGTGATGCCACTGCTCCTCGCCTACCTGAAGTCGGTGCCTCCAGGGCGTACGCACCACCTTGCCAAGGCCTGCTATGCTCTAGAGAACTTCGTGGAGAACCTAGGTAGTGATAACATTGGAGAGTGCAGGGTGAAGCCACGTCATTGGCTCAGGGGGGCAGGCTGCATCTCCCTGCGGGGCGGGGGGTCCCAGGGGGTACAGAATGGTCGCAGTGAGAGTCAACCTGAAGCGAGGTGAGCTTGCAGAGGGTTAGAAACCTGGGTGGGTTGGTGGAGGAGTGCCCTTTTCCACAGGGCCCAAGGTGCAGCCCTACCTTGCGGAGCTTATGGAGTGTATGCTGCAGCCCCTGAGCAACCCCAGCAGTCCCCGCGCCAAGGAGCTGGCTGTGAGTGCCTTGGGGGCCATAGGTGAGAAGAAAGGCAGGAGGTGGGGGCATGACGTTTACCCTGAGGGCCTGTGGTGGGTGGCCCCTGTGCCCTTTCCAGCTCTGACTCTCCACTTGGGTCCTGCAGCCACAGCTGCCCAATCTTCCATACTGCCCTACTTCCCGACCATCATGGAACATCTGAGGGAATTCTTGTTGACGGGACATGAAGATTTTCAGTCCGTGCGGATCCAGAGCCTGGGTGAGTGAGGGACTCCTAGGCAGCTTCCTAGTACCAAGGAAGACCCAGTGTTCACCTGGTGGTCATAGAGATCTCCCTGAGGGCAGCAGTGTCTTCCTTCTCAAGGAAGAAGGTATTCTCCATGCAGTAGCAGTAGGGTGGAATTTCTGAATTCCTCTCAGCCACCATCTGTGGTCCCCTATCCCGAAGGTCTCACCTTCCAGGCCACAGACCCGTACTGGTCTGTGAGCGGTGGGCAGGGACTTAGTGAAGCTTCATCTGTGTCGAAAGCCACTCTGTTCACTGGCATTACTGCCTGAGCTCCTCCTCCTGTTGGATCACCAGCAGTGTCAGATTCTCATAGGATTGGCCACTGTGAACTGTGCATGTGAGGGATCTAGACTGCACTTTTTTTTTAAAATGAGACAAAAGGACCAATCCAGTAGTCCTGGCTGGTCCTAAACTCCCTGTGGGGCACAGGCCAGCCTCAAACACACAGCAGTCCTCCTGCCTCAGTGTGCTCTGTATGTGAACCTGACTTGGGTCCCACTTGCTCCTTCTCCTAGCCCCACATCAGCAGCTACCCCGGAGAGGGGAGCCTGAGTGCTCGGATTACCGGGCCCACTGCCACTCCTGGCTTTTGTGGGGTTGGGGAGTTGAAATCAGGGTATTGTGCTTGCTAGGCAAGCACTCTGACCTCTGGGCTATTCCTCCAGCCCAGCTGCAAACTTCTTATGAGAACCACTTCCTGATGAGCTGAGGTGGAGCTGGGGCCGTAATGGTAGCACCACTTCTCCCCATCTGTGGAAAATTTTTCCTCCATGAACCCAATTCCTGGTGCCAAACAAGCTTAGGGCCACTACTTCAGTTTCACCTCCATATCCAGTTGCTAACTCAGCCCTGTCCCCACAGAGACACTGGGGGTGCTGGCACGAGCAGTGGGGGAGCCCATGAGGCCCCTGGCTGAGGAGTGCTGTCAGCTGGGGCTGAGCCTGTGTGACCAGGTAGACGACCCTGACTTGCGGCGCTGCACGTGAGTGGCCCCTCATCCCGCTCATGCCCACTGGCTGTGTCCACAGTCTCCACCCACACTCTAGTCCTCTGATTTCGGGCCACATCCAGCTTTTGCTGGCTCTCCTGTTCTGTTTGGTTCCAGCAGGTGGCACCATGCTGGTTTTGTCTGTGTTCACTAGGTACAGCCTATTTGCTGCTTTATCAGGGCTGATGGGTGAGAGCCTGGCATCCCACCTGCCACAAATCACCACGCTCATGCTGTTTTCACTGCGTTCCACCGAGGGCATTGTGGTAAGTAGAGAGTGTGCGTAAGCCGGTCACTAGGCAGTGTTAACCTTATGGTGGGGTCTGTCTCCTGAGGTCAGCTGAACCCAAGTTCCTGCTGTGCCTCTCCTGTCCAGCCTCAGTATGATAGAAGCAGCTCCTTCCTTCTGTTTGATGATGAGAGTGATACAGAGGAAGAGGAGGAGCTCATGGATGAAGACACGGAAGAGGAGGATGATTCTGAGATCTCAGGGTATGGCGGGGTGCCCAGAGAGGTGCTGGCTTTGATTCTGGGCAAAGGACCAACGCTGGAGCTGGCTCCCCACCTTCCTCTAGGTATAGTGTGGAAAATGCCTTCTTTGACGAGAAGGAGGACACTTGTGCTGCTCTGGGGGAGATCTCTGTGAATACCAGGTGAGCGTCAACTCTTCCGTGGCGCTAGGAACTTTGCCTTGGAGCCCTTCCTTATGGTTGTCTGTCTGTCCACAGTGTGGCCTTCCTTCCATACATGGAAAGTGTTTTTGAAGAAGTATTCAAGCTGCTGGAGGTGAGGTGGCTAATGACAAAGTGGGGTCCTCAGGCTGAGGCTGTGTTGACCCTGCACACAAAAAACACACTGCTCTCCCTTCACTGCCCAGTGTCCTCACCTGAATGTGCGGAAGGCAGCCCATGGCGCTCTGGGTCAGTTCTGCTGTGCGCTGCACAAAGCCTGTCAGAGTTGCCCCTCAGAAACCAACAATGCTGGTAAGAGGGGAGGCCAGGTCTGCCTGGGATCCCTGGGGGAGGGGCAGGGCCTGACCAGGGCTTCTGCCAATGATGTCCCCAGCTCTGCAGGCTGCTCTGGCCCGGGTAGTGCCGTCTTACATGCAGGCAGTGAGCAGGGAACGGGAGCGCCTGGTGGTGGTGGCTGTGCTGGAGGCCCTGACAGGAGTTCTGCACAGCTGTGGGACCCTCACGCTGCAGCCCCCTGGGCGCCTTGCTGAGCTCTGCAGCATGCTCAAGGCTGTGCTACAGAAAAAAGTGAGCAGGACAGGGTGGCTGTGGGAGGAGGTGCCAGGCCCCAGAGGAGTGGATAGCCAGGTGTACAAATCTAGCTCCTTGCATCTCTCCTCCCCCAAAAGGGGAAGAGGCAGGGCAACCCAGGCTTAGCTGAACCACATCTTCCCACAGACAGCCTGTCAAGACACTGATGAGGACGATGAAGAGGATGATGATCAGGTGAGAGCTGTGGATGGCGATGGGCAAGGCAGTCCAGACGGGACCGGGATTAGACAGCTCACTGACCTTGGCCTAGGGGGACCAAGGCTGCTGAGAGACTGGTAGTGCCCAGAAGGATGCACCTCTGGCCCCTCCGAGGCAGTGGCATTTGAGAGGAGAGTAGTATGGCCCGTAGTGGGCTTGGAGTGATGGTAGGAGCAGGAGAGCCAGATTTGCAAAAAAGCCCAGTTTGGCAACAAGGTTGTCCCATAAGCCAAGAGCTGCCCGCGGAGCCACCTGTGACCAGAGGCAGAGCAGGCTGGAGAGTGCATCGTCACAGCTGCTCCCGACCTGACTTCGCAGGCCGAATATGATGCGATGTTGCTGGAGCACGCTGGAGAGGCCATCCCTGCCCTGGCAGCTGCAGCTGGGGGGGACGCCTTTGCTCCCTTCTTTGCTGGCTTCTTGCCGTTGTTACTATCTAAGACGGTGAGTGTTCTGTCCTCTGACTTCCAACCCAAATTACCCAAATACCCCAAGCCCATCCCGAGCTGTGTTCCCGTCCCAAGTTGATAATACTCCTGCCCTGCCTTTTCCCACAGAAACAGGGATGCACAGTGGCAGAGAAGTCCTTTGCAGTGGGGACACTGGCAGAGTCCATTCAAGGTCTGGGTGCTGCGTCAGCACAGTTTGTGTCACGGCTGCTGCCTGTGCTGTTGAGTGCTGCCCGGGAGGCAGATCCCGAGGTGCGGAGCAATGCCATCTTTGGACTGGGTGTCCTGGCAGAGCATGGGGGCCGCCCTGCCCAGGAGTATCCTCCGCTTCCAGGAGTAGAGGGTGGGGTTGAGTGTCCCCCGACGTGCGGAAGGGTGGGGTCTTCCTTGGTGTACCTGTTCCTTGACCTTGGAGCAGCCACTTCCTCAAACTGGTGGGCCTCCTTCTGCCTCTCCTGGCGCGGGAGCGACATGACCGTGTCCATGACAACATCTGTGGGGCCCTTGCCCGCCTGTTGATGGCCAATCCAACGAGGAAACCAGAGCCCCAGGTGAGGGAAGAGGCATCAAGCAGGAGGGTGGCAGAGGGGGCAGGATGAGAGGTCTGAGGTACCTGTGTGTCCAGGTGCTGGCTGCGCTGTTGCACGCCCTGCCACTGAGGGAAGACCTGGAGGAGTGGATCACCATAGGGCACCTCTTCAACTTCTTGTACCAGAGCTGCCCTGACCAGGTAACCTTCAAGCTGGCAGCCTCAGGCTCATTGGCGGGCAGGGGCTATACCTGTAGCTGGTACAGGTTTTCAGCTGTACTTGGACACTCCCCTACCCTGGTTTTGTTTGTCTGGAAGGAGTGGCAGCTGGTCCCATAATAGGTGAGGAGAGGCTTCCTTCCTTCAGGTAGCATTGTTACTCAGTGAGTTCTCCTCTACTCCCTGGGCTGATCCTGTAGTCAGGACCTTCCTAGGCTGATTGCCTAAACCAGGGCTAGGAAGTTCTTCTCTGGTGCCCTGGGTACCTCCCAGGGCCATGGGTCACCCCGTGATACATTTCAGCCAAGCCCTGTTTTCTGAATGAGATTTTACACATACCGGGTAGCTAGATTTGGACTCGTGTACCAGTATTTGGCTACCACCTTTATCTCTTAGAGCTTTGTAGCCTGCTGTGTTGGAGAATGCTCGGGTTTGTTTGCTCTTGAAGCTATGACTAATCCTATGGTCCTATCTCCTGTCCCCTCCCCAAAAAGTTAATGCCATAAGTCCTTGTTCCTTCTCATGTTTACATTTGTCTTAGATGCCTGTGACTCAATATTGGGCTCCCACAGCCCTGCTAAGAGACTGTCCCAGCCACCCGTCGTCATCCTGGGGCCCAGGGCAGCTACTGCCTCTGTGTCAGCACTCTTTTTCCCACAGGTTGTGGATGTGGCTCCTGAACTCCTGCGCATCTGCAGCCTCATTCTGGCTGACGACAAGGTTCCACCAGGTAAAAGTGGCAGTTATTGGTAGGTGCCGGGGGAAGGCAGGAAAAGCAGGGTTCAAAGGGTCTGGGACGCTAAGGGTTTAGGAAGCCAGTGCTCCCCTAGGATCTCTCCTCGTGCACTGTCTCCTAGACACCAAGGCTGCGCTGCTGCTGCTGCTGACGTTCCTGGCCAAACAGCATTCTGACAGCATACAGACAGCACTGGGCTCGCTGCCTGCTGACAAGTCCCAGGAGCTGCAGGTCATGCTGGGCCTCACCTAGACTTCAGACTGCATCTGGCCAGCGAGCTGAGCCTGCCCAGGCCCAAAGACCACTTCTCAGCCTTGCCACAGCTCATGCCTTACCAAAGATGCTGGGCCTTATCTCCATTTGTAGTCAGTTCTACTTGCTGCCTGCAGGTAGTCCCTGGGGCTGGGGCTGTTACAAGTGGAGTCATGCCATCATACTGTAATAAAGGCAGTTTGTTTTTGCTTGGACCATAGCTCTGCAAGCAGGTAGCAAAAAATGCACATCTAGAAATAAGACTGGTGGGTCCAGTGGGGAAGAACATGGTTTAATGAAGCTGGTTTCCCAGCAGCCTTATACACGGGCTTTATCGTCGGTAGAATCTGGGCCCTGGCTGAATCACAAGGCGCCCGTACGGCTTCTCTTGTTCAACAAGAAGGATCTGCTGTGCAGAGAGCACTAAACAAGAGAGGAGAAAATATTTTTTTTAAGAAAAGATTTTTGTTTTTTTAAGAGAGAATGTAGGTCACAGGGAGTCCACATCATGGCCTCTGGTCTAGGGGTCCTGCCCGACTTGCACATTCCCACATGCCCACACTCACCCAGGAGAAGATAGAAGACCCGGGCAGCCACCCTGCGGGGGCTGAGAGGTGGCACCAGGCTGCTGAAGTCGGGCTCCCTGTTGGCCTGTAACTCCAGTGCTACTGCCCTTTAGGAATCAAGAACCATTAGCGAGGATCAGCCTAGATCCAGCCCATTTATTTATTTATTATTTTTGAGGCAGGGACTCAAAGTGAGTTCTAGTCCTGAGCTCACTTGATCCACCTTATTTATTTAGAGACAGGGTCTTGCTCTGTACTCCAGGCTGGTCCTAAATTCACTATGGAAACCAGGCTGACCTTGAACTAATGGCAGTGCTTCAGCCTCCGAGTACTGGGATTAACCTACGTGTGCCACCACACCCAGTTTCTGTAGTGCTGGGGAATCTCGAACCCAGGGTCTTTACCTTGCTAGGCAGGGGCAGGTACTTTTTTTTTTTTTTTTTTTGAGACAGGGTCTCAGTCTATAGCCCAGGCTGGCCATGAACTCAAAACAGTTCACCTGCCTCAGCCTCCCAAGCACTGGGATTACAGGCATCTCCCACCACGCCCAGCTTTATGTGGTGCTGGGGAATCAAACTTAGGGCCTTGCACTTGGAAGGCAAGTGCTTTAACCACTGTGCCATTCCTCCAGCCCGTAGGCAGGCACTAACCACTGAGCTATTTCTCCAGCCCCTGTTTGTTTATTGAGACAGAGTCTCACTCTAGTCCAGAGTGGTCTTGAACTCACTAGATCCACCCCCATTCATTGATTAAGACAGGGTCTCACTCTGTAGTCCAGACTGGTCCTGAACTCACGTAACTGCTGAGCTACACCCTCATTCCCAGATCCACTCCATTAAGGCAATCACTCCCTGGTACCTGTGCACAGCCTCCAGTGAGAGCAGCTCAGGCTCTGGAGGCAATTCCATGGGCATCTCCATGGGCACCTCTGGGAGTTCAGGCACCACCGGCAATGGAGGGGCCTCTGGCTGTTCTGCCTCAGCCAAGGTCCTAGGAGAATATGGGAGTCACAGCCCGGAAGGTGGCAGCTGTGATGGTGACAGGGGACACAATCATCCTAGCCCTTCCCCTCATCTGGCCAGAGCTGCTGGTCCAGGATCTCAACAGCCCAGCTGCTCACCACCGTTCTTCTGAGGGGACAAGGCTGATTCGGGACTTCTCCTCTTCAGCCGCTTCCAGGGAGAGCTCTGGTGGGGATTAGGGAAGACGCTGAGGGGTAAGTCTGCTTGATTCTAAGCATTCAGGACCTTGAGGCCCAGCTGGGGTATAGGTCAGTGATAGAGTGATTCGCGTGCATGAGATTCTGGGTTCAATCCCAGCACCACACCAAAGAAGGCCCTCATGACCACCCAGTTTGACTTAACACCAGAGGTATGTATCAGTGTAAAAATCACCTAGGTGGCAGGTCTGCATTGAATCAATCTGTGCTTCCTTATGTTACACTCCCTTGGTCAGATGGAGACAGTTTTAAGTTGGGGGCCAGTGGTTAGGGCAATGGTCTCCACCATTCTCTCCTGCAGGTGCATACCTGAAGACAGCATGAGGGGACCACTGGGCTCCTGGGCCTCTCTCAGGATCTAGAGATGGGAGAACTGGAAGTGAGACCCAAGCATCACAAGTGTCTAGCACATGGGCCTTTGGTAGAAGGCCTACTGGCTCTCAGGCAGAGGAGGACGCAGTGAGGTTACCTCAATCTCACTGAGAGCTTCAGTCTTTCTCCTCTCCTCCTCTTCTGCCTCCAGAGGTGGTTTCCGCTTGAGCATTCTTGGGGGTATCTGGGCACAGTGGGCCCAGAAATCCAGTAGTTCTGGGGGTAACCAGCCAGCTAAAATGATGGGACAGCATTTGAGTCATAACGACACCAAGAGTGGGGAGTCTGGGTTGTGAAAATCCCAGATGCCCAACTGCCATTCTTACAGAGAGCTGGGGTTCGGAACAGGGTCCCAGGGCTTGTGATGGTCCTTTCAGGAGGCTGCACCATTGGCTGCGTGGGAGAAGGGCAGAAGCCCTGTTGTGAGGGAGCCAGTCCCCAGTGTCCCTTCCCCTTTGCTGTGTACTTTCAGGGCCCCTGGACACCTCCCACTTTCAGGCACGTGACCAGCCTACCCTGCTGAGTGATTTTATTTCATTTTTATTTTTATTTTGAGACAGGATCTCACTGTATTGCCCAGGCTAGCCTTGAACTACTCCTGCCCCAGCCTCCCTGGTGCTGAAAAGAACTTTTTAACCTGCTGCCTAGGGGTGTGCATGGCAGGTTGGATGTATGTGCTACGCCACATCACATGCACTTTCTGGGAGCAGAAGGCAGGGCTTTCATCACATCATTTTTAGTGCTTTCTCAGGAGTTTTGTTTTCTTGTTTTTTGAGACAGGATGTCTCTCTTGTACTGTAGTTGAGGCTGATCCTGAACTCCCTGTGGAGCCCAGGCTGGCCTCAAACTCATAGCAATCCTCCTGCCTCGGCCTCCGGAGGTTATAGGCATGCACCACTATACTTAGTTTATGTGGTGCTGGGGAATTACCCGAAGAGTTTAGAAGGCCCAGCCTGACCTGCATCCCCACATTCCCTCCTCTGAGTCAGCCATACTCACACACTCCCGGCAATGGGCTGTGGTTTGCATTTGTTCCCGGTATTTCTCCTGGGAGATTTGAGTCTCCTTATCCCAGAACAATAACTGGCGGCGGCGGCGGCGGCGAGCAGGTGGGCTCTCGGGGGATGGGAGCCGCCTCTGCTGAGGGAAATGAGAGGTCTGGACAGGGCTGCCCATCGCTCCCTTTCCCGGCATCTTCCATGACTGCTAGTGGCTGCATGCTCTGCACCTAGAGGCACCTGGGGAAAGGGCTCGGGCAAGGGCCCCATAGGCCCTTGGGGGAGAGACCCACTTAGAACATGAGGCTACAACACGGTGTGGAAAGAGGCATCTTCTACCGATGTGCACAAAAGCCCCACACACCAGTGGCCCTGGGCTTGGAGAAGCAGCTTTGGGAAGGAAGGGCTGGGAGGAAGAGGAGGCCGAAAAGGATACTACTCACTTCTGGGCTGGGTGGGATTGGCAGACGTAGCTCCTGGGGTGGGGTCACCTCTGCAATAACACCCAAGGAGCCAGCTGTGACCCACAAGCCCCCTTACTCTCCCTGTCGCCAGGACAGGAAGCTGCAAGGTCCCCCCCGCTTCGGCAGGCTGTGGTACAGTGCCCTGTCACTGCGGCTGTGCAGGCATTCCCAGGAGAGCTCCCAGGCATGGGGGACACGCACCAGTGGGTACGGCCTCAGGCTCCCAGCGTGTTGGCTGCAGCTCCTCAGGGACCATGACCTGGACTGGAAGTAGCTCTTCGATTCCTTCTACCCTGTAGGGAAATCGGAGAAATTAGGACACCTCTCCCAGCTCTGACTCCCTGCAAGGTCCAGGGGTTCCTGCCCTTACTTTATAGGAGCTGGTGGTGAGGTTGGGGGGACTACAATGTCACCCTCCAGGGCCCTAGGCTCTTCCTTGGACTCTGTAGAGAAAGGATCAGAGCTCAAAGGAAAGAAGAGACAGGAGCACTACCAAGTTCCAGAGCCTCCATGCCAGGGCTCTAACCATCCAGCACTGGGCGGAGAGGCCTTCGGCGAAGTTCCTCTAGCAAGATTGATTCATCTGCCTCTGCAATGAGCAGGTCCAAGTCCCGCCGGCTTATCTCTGGGAGATCCTGTTCACCCTGTCAGGAGAGGGAAAGCGAAGGGGACTCTTGAGACTGGGTCTGTGTGTAGTCCAAGATGACCTTGAATCCTGTTGTCTCAGCCTCCCACATGCTGGAATTATATAGATATATGCTACCCTGGCCAACTCAATTCCTTTTTTCTTTCCAGTGGCTGGAATTAAACTCAGGGCCTTTGCACTATGCTATATCCCCAGGCCATGTTTTATACTTTGATTTTGAAACAGGGTCTTGCTAAGTTTACTGAATTGCCCAGCTGGCCTAGAGCTTGTGAACACAGCCTCCCAGTTGCTGGGATTACAAACCTACACTGCCAGGCTCAGTTCCATTTCTGGTCCCAGTGGTGCAGGCCTATAATCCCAACACTCTAGGAGGCTGAATAAAAAGAATTGTAAGTTTGAGCTCAGTTGGCACTTAGCAGGATTCTGTTTCAAAACGGGGCCCATTGTGAAGGCCTTACGCATGATCCCTACTACCAAAAAAAGGGTACATGGGTCTAAGGCAGATGCCACAGCAGGACCAGGCCTGAGGAAGTCCACTGTGTGTGTGCTCAAGCAACAGAGGCAGGGAATGGAGAAATAGAGACGTCAGAAAAAGGGCCAAAGTGGAGGGGGTGGCAGAGAGGGATGTGCAAGGCATCTGGGTCTGAGCCTTACGTGCAGGGGGACGACTCACCTCCACCTGCAGCATGCGTATGGGCTCTTCCTCCTGGAGGGTGATGGTCGTAGGAGGCAGCACGGTGACCACGATCCTGTCTGGAGGGTCAGGGGAGTCACACCAGCCCTTCCGCTTCCTCCTCAGTTCCCACACCCATGTGAGGCAAAAGCGCGGACTCGAATCAAGTCAGCCCAAGTTCTAATCAGACCCAAGGTCGTCGTGGATAACCTGGCCGTGAGTACATTGCTCACCTACTGGGACTCTCACTTTCCTTATCAGGTAAAATGAAGACAAGAATTCTGACCTCACAGGACTCTTGAGGGGCCGTGATAAGGTTAAACACAGAAAGTGCTCCTCACAGGGCCTGACTCAAAAGAGATTTCTTCAGTTCTCCAACCTTTCTCTATGCCTCTCACCAGAAAGAAGGTTCTCTCCTGACCTGGCTTCTCGAGCTCTGCGGGGACTTCAGGAGGGATCTCCTCAGGAGCTCTCCTTGGAGATACAGCCTCTAAAAGATGTCGGACCTTTGGGGAGGGATTAGGAACAAAAGATGGGTTAGTGGTAGTTCTGTTTTCCCACTTTGATGTCATTCAGACAATGGAAGATAACTTGGTAATTTCCCTCTATACGTAATTCTTTTCTGGGCGTAAGGGACATCTGGGGATTGAATCCAGGGCCTCCTACTGCTAAACAACTGCTTCAACACTGAGCTCCACCCCCAGTCACAAACCATTTTTTTTTTTTTTAAACAGTCCTGCTCCACAGTCCAGGCTGGTCCTGAACTCACTATGTAGCCCAGGCTGGCCTCAAACTCACGGCAATCCTCCTACTCCAGGCTCCCAAGTGCTAGGATTATAGGTGAGTGCCACCATACCTGGCCCTAAACCTAATTTTTTTTTTCTTTTTTTTTAAACAGGGTCTCACTCTGTAGCCCAGGCTGATCCTGAACTCACTGATGTAGCCCAGGCTGGCCTTGGATTCAGAAAATTCCACCTGCCTCAGCCTCCCAATTGCTGGGATTACAGTCATGTGCCACTCAGTTTTATGTGGTGCTGGGGGATCAGTCCCAGGGCGTTATGCTTGTTAGGCAAGCACTTTAACTGCTGTGCTATTTCTCCAGCCGCCGCCGCCTCCTCCTCCTCCTTCTCCTCCTCCTCCTCCTCCTCCTCCTTCGCCTCCTCCTCCTCCTCCTCCTTCTCCTCCTCCTCCTTCTTCTTTTTTGAGACAGAGTCTCGAGAATGTAACCCAGGCTGGTCCTGAACTCACTACGGAGCCCAGGCTGGCCTGGGACTCATGGTAATCCTCCTGCCTCAGCCTCCTGAGTGGTAGGATTACAGGCACGTGCCACCACACCCGGCTTTATGTGGTGCTGGGGAATGGAACTCAGGGCCTTGTGCTGGCAAGGCAGTATGGAAATGAACTGGAATAAGTGCTTCCTCCAGCAGGGAGACTATCGTTACAAGGGACTTTTCCTGAGTAGGAATGGAAAGAGTGCTTTGCCGGTGTGGATCACACCAGCTGCCCACTGCCCACCTCCTATGGGACAGAACTTCAGCAGTCTCCCTTCCCCCAAGCCCCTGACACAGGAACAACACTCCCTTTAGCACTGTCAGCTGACAGTGAGGTGACCCAGCAGAAGGAAACCTGCCTGAGGGATATCAGAAGGGCTGGGAAGTCTGGGATCCACAGACATGATCCCAAAAAAGGGGTCTGGGGCATCTTCCAGGTCCTCCATCATGGCCAGGTGGTTGGGAAGCAGCAGGCTGGGTCTAGAAGAGAATGTGGGCTGTCAAGGATGAAGGCGGAGGTAGCCTGAGGCCACAGAGGGCGCTGTCACACCAAAGTCTGTGTGGTTCCAGTCCCAGGAAGACACTCACAGGTCAGCCTCTACCATATCAATGTGTATCTGCAGCTGAATGCGGTGTAGACGCTCTAGGATGTGCTGGATGTCATCTGTGGGCAGGGAGGGCAGGGTGGAGGGCCAGCCTAGCAAAGAGCCACTCAGCTCTGTCCCACCTCCAGGGTGTTCAGCCTTACCCATGAGATACTGGCACTGTTGAGCATAGACCCGGATCACGCCTATCTGGAGCTGGGCAGAGAGATACAGGGAGAAGCGGGGCCGTGGTAGGCCAGGCAGCGGGGGTTGCACTCGGACCAGCAAGTAACTGAGGATTTGTTCGCTGGGGAAACAAGGGACCCAGATCATCATGCCACCAACACTGGCGGCACCAGGCCTTCCCTCCCTTTTCCCTTTTCGGAGCCTCACCAGGTCTTCACCACGTTAACCTTCAGGTATTCACGTTTCAACAACCGGCTGCCACGCGTCGCTGCCAGCCTAGAGGGAGAGAGGAGGGAAAGGAGGAGGAACTGCCAGGCTGGGGTACCTGGAGGCACCTCTACCCCTTGTGCCACCAACCCAGCCTCACCAGATGGTGGCGAAGCAGCCCGTGTGGCGATGAAGCACGTTGGGATAGTAAAACATTGTCCCTCGGGGTTTCTTCACCTCAGACTTCCTGAGGCCTCGGTTCAGATCTCAATCCAAATGATTTGGAGCTGAAAACTCCCAGCACCGCACGCACCTTCAGGGAAAAAAAAGGGAAGGATTTGGGCAGGTGGCGCTGCGGGGGAATTCTGAAGCCCAAATTCATGAAGCACTCGACAATTGGGGGCTTAAGCAATAAAAGGAACGATGGAACCAAGACACGGGAGTTGGCATGGTCCTCTCCGTGGGTCCTGAGTGGCTGTGCACGCCTACCTGGGTAAGTTGAGTTCACTGGCACCGTGGATGTTGGCTTGCAGATTGCAGATGAGGTTCTCCGAGGGGAAGTCCCCGGCTGGAATTCAGAGCAGCTAGGCAGAGTCCCACGTTCCAGACCAAGAAGAGGTGAGCTCCCGCGTCTTGCACTCAGCGGGGTAACCATCCAGCCAGGCTAGACCCCGTTTTAGGGAAACCGAGGTAGCAGGTGGCGCAGGACAGCCAATGGGGATTCGGCGTCGGAGAGAACTGGCTCCCGCGCCAAGCAGCCTGCCTGGGTTTCGGGCTACCTCTTGGAGACAGAGAACGAACCAATCCTAAGAAGCCTGCCAAAGCATTGTGAGGTCTCCTGTCCAATGGGCTGTCGTGGTCGCCTGTAGTAACAAGGAGGCGCTCTGCTAACCAATGAAACGGGAGCAAACCCAGCCTCTCCCTGGCGGCAAGGTTGGTAACAAAGTGCCTAACTTATCAGGTAGGGGAGATGGGGTCCCGTCACGAGCAACTCTTTGATCTGGGTGCAACGGGTAAGGAAGGCCCACACCTGCCTGTAGACCCTGCCTTCCCTCCGAGTTCCACCAGGTCCAACTCAATGTCCATCTAGGGCCCATGCTTTGGAGGGAGGTAGAAAGAAAGTGAGGTGGCCTTGGAGCCAGTACAGGTCAAGGAGGAAGAAGTCTCCTAGGCACAGGGGTGAAGTGCAGCGGGACTCACCAAGACTACTTCCTAAAACTTGACCTGGGTTGGGGGCTTGCCCCGTCGGGTCGTCGTCTGGATTTGTGAGTCTTCTAGCTGAAATCGGTTTGGATCAGGCGTATCTAGCCTATGGCCCACTGTTTTCTTTTCTTTTTTTCTCTCCCCCTATATTTTCTGAGTTTAGGGGAATTGTCTTGAGCCATATATAAAATATACAATAGTATACTAAAACTTCCATTATAACATATTTTGCCAAAATTATTTTTGTTAGTATTTGCATTACATAAAGAGAACAATTAGCATGAGAAACTGGCACATATACATATTGCATTTCGATCATTTTTACTTTTTTTTTTTTGAGACAGGGTTTTGCTCTGCAGGCCAGGATGGTCCTGAACGCCCAGGTGATTCTCCTGATTCAGCCTCCCAAGGGCTGGGATTCCAGCTGAACAACCACCATTCCCAGTTTATGTGGTGCTGGAAAATCAGACTTGAGGCCTTGTGCTGGCTAGCCAACCACTCTAACCGCTGTGCTATTCCTCCAGCCTTTTATTTTTCCTTATAACACCTTTTGTTAGTTGTTTGTTTTATTTTTTGTTTTTGAGACAGAGTCTCACTCTGCAGTCCAGGCTGGTTTTGAGCTCATTATGTAGCCCAGAATGGCCTTGAACTCACAGCAGTCCTCCTGAGTGTTAGGATTACAGGCATACGCCTTCACACCCAGTTTATGTGGTACTGGGGAATTGAACTCTGGTACTTAGCATTTGCTAGGCAAGCCCTTTAACTGCTGAGCTATCATTCTTCCAAGCCCCTCTTTTTTTTTTTTTTTTTTTTTTTTTTACTTTGAGGCCAGATCTTTCCAAGTTGATCAGTTGCCCCAGGCTGGGCTTAAAGTTGTGATTCTGTTGCCTCCGTGTCGCAGATAGCTGCAATTACACGCCTGTGCCGTTGGGACCCACTCAGAAGAGTATTTTGGATAAAAGAACAAGCAAGTGCTGAGATGGTAAGGTAGAAGCGTGTCTGGTGGGTTCAAGGTTCTCGCAGCAAAGCAAATGGCAGCGGGGGGTGGGGGGGTGGATGGCAAGGGGCAAGGGTAGAGAGGGCGATCGTGGCCCCGTGACAGGATGTGGGTGCCATTAGGACGATTTGGGCCTTTCCCAGGAGGGAGCAGGAAGCCCCTGGGTGATTACAGGCAGAGGAGTGACATGAGGCTAAGGGATCGCTAGTATCCTGACAGTAAGCTGCAGGCAGACAAGGATGGAAGCAGAGGTGTGGGAGGCTTGCCACGTGCGGCGGTGCATGGCTGGAATCCCAGGTATCGAGGAGACTGAGATTGGAAGTTTGAGGTCAGAGTAAGCAACTTAGTGAAAACTCATCTCAAAATAAAGGGAAAGGGAAAGGTAGGAATGTTATTCAGTGGGCAAACGCAAGGCCCTGGGTTCAGTCCCCAGAACGGCGAAAGAAAAAAATACAGAAAAAAATGGACGCAGAAAGATTTGAGGGTTGATAGTGGTTTGTTCCAAAGTGGTAGTGATGGAAGCAGAGGAAAGGGTCAGATTATGGGGGTGAAGGAATGGTACAGCGGTTTAAGGGCTTGCCTAGCAAGCACAAGGCCCTGAGTTTGATTCTCCAGCACCACATAAAGCTGGGCATGGTGGCGCATGCTTGTAATCCCAGCAGTAGGGAGGATGAAGCAGGAAGAGGGTTACTGTGAGTCCATGGCTACATTGGGCTCCATAGAGAGCTCAGGACCAGCCTGAGCTACAGAGTAAGACCCCATCTTAAAAAATAAAAAAGGTCAGATTATTGTTGTTTTAAAGGAATAGTGACAAGATTTGCTCGCGGGCTAGATGTTGGGCATGTGAGAAAATAAAAACAAAATATTTAGATGCATATAAAGATGGTCCAAGAAGGATTTCAGCAACATGAGTGCACACAAGCAGTATACCTGTACACTCAGTACGTCCTCTGCTGCTAGTGCGAACACCTGTTTAAACTTTAGCCTCCCAGGAGGATGACAAACTGCAGGGAAGAAGGGTTGCCTAAGGGGACAGAGGGGCTCAGAGGCAGCGCTGAGGCTGGTCACATAAGACAGCAAAAAGCTGCCTGTTTGCAGTATTGGGGATTGAACCCACAGAAATTCACAATGGGCTACTTCCCCAGACTTTTCATTTAAAACAGGGTCTCATTGTTATCCAGGTTGGGTTTGAACTTGCGATTTTCCTGCCTCAGCCTCTCAAAGTGCTAGGATTACAGGTACAGACACCATCATGCCCAGTTCTAAGAGAGTTTATGCATCTAGATTTGATCACATAGGTGAGCCCTAAGTTTATGAGTGATATGACAGGAGAGGATCTGGAAAGGCCATCTGGTGGCCTGTGCAGGAGATGGGGAGCTAGAGGCTGTGGCAATCGGAGGATAGTGACCTGGACTGGAACTAGTCTGGTGGAAGTAAGGATACTGAAAAACAGGTGACAAGTGGCTTAGAGAAGCAAGAACTTCCAGTTCGGTGGCAAAATGAATAAAGGGCACGGAAGAAGACAGTCCACCAATCTGGAGCCCTCACATCTCAGTCAACCAGATGATACTGGTAACATGGCAGTCTATGCCCAATTGTTGCTTTTTTTTTTCGTTTTGGTACCAAGGGTTGAACCCAGGGCCCTGAGTGTGCTAGGCAAGCGCTCTGCCACTGAGCTACATCCTCAGCCCGTTTTTATTTTTATTTTTATTTTTTTTTTTTGAGACAGGGTCTGACTCTGTAGTCTAGGCCTGTCTTGAAATCATTATGGAGCCCCGGCTGGCCTCAAACACAGCAATCCTCCTGCCTCAGCCTCCTAGAGTGCTGGGGTTAGAGGCATGTGCCGCCACATCCAGTTTATAGCCTAGGTTGTCTTTTATGGATGGCTTAGGTGGAACAAAGGACCCAGTTTGAGTGACAGCACCCTTGGTGCTGGGAAGCAGGACCTGACGTCTTCACAGAGGCAGAAGCTGTAGGCACAGGAGGGTCAGCAAGCCTTCCCCACGGTTTCCCTTCCTCTTGGAGACCCCGTGGACCCGAGAGCATAGCTTCAACTCAACCTTTATTATCTCCTCTTCACTCACGTTTTCAGCCCAGAGCCCAACCATGGACTCGCGGAAGGACCACAGCAGAGGACTCTAGTGAAGAACTGCGGAGCCTGGCCCAGAGGAGCCCAGGGGAAGTTGTGGCTGCAGGAGGCTGACCCCACCCTCTCCTGCATCTTGGCTGCCTAGCAGGTACTGCTCCGAACATTACCAGGCCCAGAACCCACCGAGGCTGGCTAGAGCTGGGGTGGAGGAGCGTAAGGAGACTAGAGATCCCATCAGGAAGAGAGCCCAAGGGCCGACTCCTAGGTCAACATCCCTACCATCCTTTTGTACCCTCTACCCTTTTTTTCCAGTAAATCAGATAGTGATTTCTCTGAATAAAATTGTATTTATATCCACAGTCAAGACCTACCAAGAAAATACAAACTGCTTAGCTTTAGACTTGGGGTTTGAGCGAAGAAAGAAAGGCCCCTTGAGTGCACACCATTTGGAATTTCCCAGTTCCTTAGAGATAAAAAAGGGTAAATCTCAAAACTATGTTTTTGTTTTTAACTGAAAATCAAACTCAGGACCTTTATACTGACCTATACCCCAGGCCACATTTGAGACAGGGTCTCTCCAAGTCACAAATTTGCCCAGGCTGAACTTGTGATCCTCCTGCTTCAGCCTCCCAGAGTGCTGGTGTTACAGGTCTGTGTCACTAGGCCCAGCTCAAAATATATACATATATATATTTTTGAGACAGGGTCTTGCTCTTTAGCCCAGGCTGGTCCTGAACTCACCATGTAGCCCAGGCTGGCCTTGGATTCATGACAACCCTCCTACCTCAGCTTCCCAAGTGCTGGAATTACAAGCATGGGCCACCACGCATGGCTTTATGTGGTGTTGGGGAATCGAATTCAGGGCTTTGCACTTGCAAGACAAGCACTTTAACCACTGTGCCATTCCTCCCACCCTCAAAATTTTTCAAACAGGATAAAAAGTTCTCCACTATCTAGGGTGCAACAGGAATTCAAGGACATAACTCAGAGGCAGCCAAGAGAATCATAACAAAAGGCACCAGATGAACAGTGCACTCCATTCCCAAGGAGACAGGAGGAATGGAGAGGTGACATGGCAGGTAGGTTCCACAGGCTCTACACCAGGAACAGGGTGGCTGTCTGCTCCTCAGGAGTCTCTTTCAGTAAATGTCGGGCAAAGGCCTGCTCCATCTGTCCCGGAAGAGGAAAGCAATAACTCAGAGAGTCCAGCAGGGACAGACACTGCCTCCAGGAGCTACCTCCCAAGGAGACCCCTACTCCTGAGATGCCAGTTCCCCTCTCCCGCCGGACACATTCCTGGGTCCCTGCTCTGAACTCACTTGCACTGTGATGAGATTCTGCGATGTATGGCTGGGGCCAGGCACCTCTTCCCAGAGGTGCAGTGATACCTGGAACTTAGGTGGGGGACCCAGGCCCTGGGAGTACCTGGTTAAGTCTGAAAAAGAAAAGGTCAAGGATTAGAAGAGAAAGGGTCATACGCAAGGAGGAAATACCAAGGGATCCATGATGGGGAGCCCATGGAGCCCGAGGCCAGAGCAGGGGCTGTGAAGTCCACAGAAAAGCCAGGAACTGAGCTGCTGCTCACTCACACACAAGCTGCTGCCCCTTCCTCAAGAAATGTTTGGGGGCAGCAGACATCGGGCAGCATGAAAAACTCCCCACTGGGAGTGCAGTCCTCGAGGAATCAGTCCTGACTGTGACCGCCTTTGCTGTTTGCTCACGCCCAGCACGAGCACACTCATGGCCCCGGGAACCCCAACTCTGCATTTCGCAGGCTTCGGATCCTCTTTTGAGGTCAGATTGAGATCTGAGTGGAGGCTAGAAATGAAATTCCTGCAACAGGTGAGAGAGAGAAACAATCTCAGGAGATGTCCCCCATGGGCAGAGGCTGCTGTGTGCCAGTATGTGTGTTGGAGGTGGCCAAAGGCTCAAATGGGCCACCTGTCTGCGTATCTTCACATAACTACTCCATGATTCAATGTGATACTGTTCCCCAAAATGTGACTCTCGCACAGGGCTCTGCCTGCACATCATCTTCCGCAACCTTGGCTAGGGCAGGAGAGTGGCCAGCGCTGACGTGGTGGTGGCAGGCCCCACCAGCGCAGGCCCAAGTGATGCTAAGAGGTAGGCAGTGGGGGTCAGGCATCCAGCAGGAGCAGCCTCACCTCTGCGGAAGGAAGTAGTTTTGAAGAGCTCCACGCACTTGTTGCTGGGCAGCAGATGCAGGCCTGGCCCAGGCGGGGTCTGCGGTGCATTCCAGGAGATGGGGATGGGGCAAAGGCTCTGCACGAAGAGGCCTCTGGAGTTGCTGGCTACCAAGATGCCCTTCTCGAGCTGGCTCAGGAGGCGCTGGGTGGGTTCCAGTGGGTCAGGCTTGGGAAACACCACCTGCTTTATGCTGCTCTCCGAGTCTGAGTGCTCAGCCACAAGGCGGCAGTCCAAGCTGTGCACCTGGTACTCACCTACCACGCGCCCACTGTAGATGAAGGTGAGTAGTAGCGAGTAATCTAGGGAGAGAACAGCCCAGCTGCACAGTTGCTGGGAAGCAGGCAGCCCCAGCCCCTCCCCCCAAGGGTACACCTGGTCAGTGTAGTCTTTAGGAAAATGAAGTATAGCTCCTTGCAACCCAATGTCCTTATTTAACTAGTGAGAAACGGACCAGAGAGGGAAACCGAGCCAAGGATGGGGAAGACAAAGCAGGCTGGGAAGGCAGTGGTGCTCTCCTAGGCTGGAAGAGACGCCCTCTTCTTCTCATTCTTCCTACCATCCCCTTCCCGGCCAGGAACTTTTTGTTAGACTTTCCTACCATTCAGGAGAACATGTATTCACCTACATCAGCACTTAATACCCAGGATCTTGCAGTATGTAATAGTTTCTCAAAATTGAACACAAAGAAATCAATATATCTCCAGGCCTATAATCCTAGCACTTTGGGAGGCTGAGGCAGGGAGTTTACAAATTTGAGTTCAGCCTGAGTATTGTGGTTTGGATCTAGAATGTGCCCCCAAAGTCTCATGTATTTGGATGTTATAGATTGTCTATGGAATCATTTGCTGTTGGGAGACCGGGCCTAGTCTGGAGGGGTGATCACAGGCATGTAAACTGGATTACAGGTGGGAAGAGCTGCCTCCACCTCTGCCTCTGCCATGTACTTTCACTGTTGTGCGCTGCCCCAGAGTGGACTGTGACCTTCTAAAACTGTGAGTTAAAATAAACCTTTCCTCTTCTAAATTTGTGGATGTTGGGTACTAAATCACAGCAATGAAAAAGTAATTAAGACACTGGGTTACTTAGAAACTCAGACCTTGTCTCATAATCAAAACTTAAAAGAAAGGAGGAGGGGGCCTGAAGGAATAGCTCAGCAGTTAAAGTGCTTTGCCTAGCAAGCACTAAGTGCATGAGTTCGATTCCCCAGCACTACATAATCTGGGCATGGTGGCACACGCCTGTAATCCCAGTTGTCAGGAGGCTGAGGCAGGAGGACTGCTGTGAGTTTGAGTCCAGTCTGGGCTACATAGTGAACTCAGAACCAGCCTGAACTACACAGTGAGAAAAAGTCTCAAAAAAAAAAGGAGGGGGAGGGAGCGAGGATAAGGAAGAGGCTGAGGTTGGGTCCCTAGTACCAAATAGATAAATAAGTAAAAATAAAAATAAATTCTTGCCTTGCCAGCCAGTCATCATAGTATACCCCAATAATCTCAGCTACTCAAGAGGCTGAAGCAAGAGGATAGAAGTTCAAGGCCAGCCTGGGGACTTGGTAGGACTTCATCTCAAAATAAAGTAAAAAGAGCTTGGGGTGTAGTTTAATGATAGCACACTTGCCTAGAGTGTGCGAGGCCTGGATTCAACCCTTAGCATACACATATGTACACATACACACATACACTTCAAACAAAAGTAAAAGAAACCAATGTCTTCATATAGATTTCTAAGGAACAGTGTATACAGGGTGTTGAGCCCTTTGGAATGTGCCGGCTGTACAGAGTTCTCACTGACTGGGAGCCAGTGCCGGTGTCTAAGGTAAAGGCAGGACCAATGTGCTGACCAGACAAAAGATGCAAAGTCAGAGGAAAGAGAAGGACAGAAGGAAACAATGAAAGAAAAGGGTCAGACATGCCAAGTACCTGAGTCCAGTGGGAGCGGCAACCCCATGGACATCGGCTCCTCTTGTGCAACAGCCTCTGTGCTGTCTTCACCTGGGAGGGAGGCAAAGGCACTGGTCACTAAGCGTGGGCCCGGGGAGTCCAAAGGCTAGAGGCCCAGCACAAGCAGCAGGGAAAGCGTACCTTCCAGTGGCTCAGGGCTGCCCCCGCTGCTCCTGCTGCTCCCACTGCTCCCGCTGCATGAGTGGCCTGCGTCCCCAGAGGCTCCGCCCTCCTGCAGACAGTGCCCATCATAGCCTGCCTCCCTAGAGGGACTGTCTCACCCTCAGGCCCACCCAGTCCCCTTCCCAGCTCGAACATTATTATTATGTTTTGAGACAGACAGGGTCTCGCTCTGTAGCCCAGCCTGGTCCTAAAATCACTACGGAGCCCAGGCTGGTCTTGCCAATCCTCCTGCCTCAGCCTCTCCAGTACTGGGATTACAGGTGTGTGCCATCACTCCCAGCTTTATGTGGTGCTGGGGAAGCGAACTCAGGGCCCTGCACTTGCAAGACATATGCTTCACCCACTGTGCTATTCTTCCAGCCCCCGCCTCTTACATTGTTGGAGCGGTCTTGGAGGCTGGAGGGACTGTGGGTCCAGCTCTGTGTGGTACTTTCATCCTGCTCCTCAGGGGACTGAGATCTGCGCTGTCGCTTGGATGGTGATTTCTGGGTCCCAGGCTGGGCTGTGGGATTGTTGAAGGGAGAGAAAGTTTAGAGCCTTATGCAAGGAAAGAGGAGGTGGAGGAGTCTGAAGATTCTGGGCAGCGGCTCCCAACAGTGTGGGGGGAGAGAACTCAGAGAGGTCTGGGAAGGCCTGCCCCTGTCCTAAAGGGCTACAGTAGCCATCCTTCCTCTTCAGATGATACTCACCAGGGAGGGTGCCTGGAGGCAGCAGCCGATACACCTTGTAGGGTTCAGCAACATCCAAACGGCTTCTCTCGGGCACTTCCTCAAATTCAGGACTCTTGTTGAGGGCACAGCGTAGACGAGTCTTCCAGGCAGCAGGACCTCCTGGGTCCCCTTCTTTGTACTTTCCTTTAAATATTGCCCACGCCTAGTCAAAAAGGAAGTACAGAGGGGCCGATGGCTGGAGGAATGGCATAGCAGTTACAGCACTCACCTAGCACATACAAGGCCCTGACAGTGATTCCCCAGCATCATATAAGTGGGTGTGGTGGTGCACACCTGTCGTCTCAGCACTCAGGAGTCTGGGGCAGGAGGATTTCCATGAGTCCGAGGGTAGTCTGAGCTACACAGTGAATTCAGGGCCAGCCTGGTCTACAGAGAGACCCTGAGTCAAAAAAAGGAGAGGAGGCAATGTATTATCTTTCCTAGCTGTCCCTTTAACAGGACTGACTTCATGGATGTGTGGCCTATGCAAATACACAGGCCTGAGCTCAGACAGGATTTGCTAGGTTTGTCTTGGTGTTAGCATCATGAGATCCTTTTACTTTCCCTTCCCAGTATTGGAGACTGAATCAAGGGTCTTTACATTGAGTTATATCCTTGATCATTTTTATTTAATTTTATTTTTAATTTTGACATAGAGTTTCATTAAGTTTCCTAGGCTGGGCTCAAACTTGCAGTCGTCCCGCATAGGCCTCCCAGAATGCTAGAATTATAGGTGTGTGCCACTATACCTAGCTGAATTCCTGAAATTCTTAATAATGTTTTTAACATAGGGCCCTGTATTTCCATTTGTACCGGGCTCTATAACAGACATAGCTGGTCCTATTTTCCAGTCTGCCCTTTATCTGAAAGTCACAGAGACAAAAGTGCTTGCGGGCAAGATAGTCAATAAACACATGAAAAGGGCAGTGGCTTCTAGGCCCTTTCACCTTGAAGAAGGCGGCATCCTGGTCTTCCCGAAAGTCTTGCTTGCCTGCATGTTTCCAGGGAATCCGGAACATGGTCTTGGCTTCGTCATCCCAGCACACTCCTGGAAACCGTCCGCTACTCACTTGTTCCACCACCCAGGTCCGGAGCCTTCGGGTGCAGCGAGCCCTGCCGGATGCCATCCTGGGACATAAGGTAGCAAGCATTACATCTGGCAATGTGGGAAATGGCTAGGATCCAGACCACTGGGGAAGCTTCTGCCAAAAGCCCCAAGACCCATTTACCTTCATTTGGCTCTAGACATGACACTCCTCAACATTCCCTAATGCAGAAATATTTCATTTCTCCCATTCATTATTTTAAAAATTGTTTTTGACTTCCCAATCTATAAAACCTGGAAGGAAACCTTAAGCTATAAGCACTGGTCTTGAGAATTTTTAGCAATTTTTTTTTTTTTTTTGACAAAGGGCCTCACTGTGTAGTCTAGGTCTCACTATGGAGCCCAGACGGGCCTTCAACTCACAGCAATTCTCCTGCCTCATCCTCCCGAGTGCTGGCATTACAGGCATATGTGCTACCACACCCGGTACAATGTATTGTTTAAGAGAAAAATCCCTTGGTGCGGGGTACTCCTGGTGAGAAGCTGTTTAGGTTCCAGGCAGCTTCACAGGTAGCAGTGGTCTTCCAGAGGCCTCATCAACCCTCGGCTCCTACTAGCCCTCCTCTACGTGCACAGGGTAGGTAGGGTGGGGAAGAGCTTCAAGAAGCTGGCAGGGCCAGAGGGCACACAGAGGGGTCAACTGAGGCCGACCAAAGCCTTCCTCCGTACGTACCCAGGCCAGTTTTCCTGGCCCTTTGACCGAAGGGCTTGGGTGGTGGCCCTTACCAATCTCTCATTTTCAGGTCAAACCTCCTGACTCACAGGACTCTGGTCTATCCCGCTGCCTCCAGGAGGGGCCCCAGGATCTCCTCCCCAAGACCCTCCAATCTGGCTGGCCCATCCAGCCCTAGCTTCTGGGCTGACTCCCAGACATGCCTGCTCTTACCTGAGCTGCTGTCCAGGCTGTCCCGCGCTTGGTGGACCTCAGCTGCTGGCTAGGCGGCTCTGTGATCTCTCCGCCCCTTTCTACAGTCCCCACCCTAAGTTTCGGTTCTCCTCCTGGGAGGTCCTTTTCCCAGAAATCACGTGGTCCAGCTTGCAAGGCAACCCGCTGCCACGAGAGGGAAGCAGCGTCCGAGAATCTCATGGTCGTAGTTCCACAGTCAGCAGCAGGAGGGCCAGACTCCTCAGAGATTCCTTGCTAGTGCGTGATCATTTCTGTGTGACACTGCTGGCTCCTCAGGTAGGCCAGTTCTTGGAGTCTGGCCTGGCTCTTCAGGATTCTGCGCGCAACTCTGCATCTGCGTTCCCCTACAGTGCCTACTTAGTACATAACAGGTGGCTTCGAATAGGAGCCCAGTAAAATAAGAGAAGGCAGGCCAGCAGAAATGCCTAAGCAGGTGGTAGATGGGGTGATTCTTTGCCCATTCATGATGCCAGTTTCTTCCTGGTTCTGAGTCCAGGGTGTGTCAGATGGTAGGCTGCAGGGGCCCTCTTGGGGAAAATTCTGTTCACCGCCCCCCCTTTCCCTGGTACCCCTATATGGTGGGGCCAGGAAGAAGGACCACCAAGAAGCCTGGCACAAGATGCCTCTTTATTGGTGCGAGAGCTGTTTCTAAGGAAGCCAGCCCATTAGACCCTTCTGAGGACCTCTGCCCTCAGCTACTTCCTCCTGCGGGGGATACTCGGTCCCAAAGGCACCTCTTCCATCAGCTTCTGCAGGAGAGAAAGGAGAATGACACTGGGCACCTCGAGCTCAGAAACCATCTGGAGGGTGGTATTAAAGGTAAGGCCGGGTGAAAGCATTACCTGTAACAAACGGGCTTGATAGGCAGGAGGGCCCTCTCCAGCCAAAGGCTGGGGGTGCACGTGCAGATAGCGTTCAGTGGCCGTCTCCAGCTCCTCAACTTCGTACAGAGATGCTGGGTCTAATGAGTGGGCATTGATGAGGCTCACAAGATATTCTTTGTAGTGTGCTCTGGGGAGATGAGGGAGTAGAGTATTTGTCCTGCTGGTTAACGTTAACTGTGTTTGCCTAGCACCTGGTGCGCACTGGGGTCCTCACACTAACTAGAATGACAACCCTTAGCCAGGCACTGTGATTTATGCCTGTAATGCTAGCACTGTGTGAGCCTGAGGCAGGCAGATCGCAAGTTCAAGCTCAGCCTAGGATGCTTAGTGATGTCATGAGACTGTCTACAAATGAAAAAGGCCTGAGAGGCAGGAGACTTTGGGATGTTGTTCAGTGCAAACGCTCCAGGCTCAATCCTTGGTACCACCAGAAAGAAAAAACATAGTAACATCTGCTGCTGGTTACACTTGTAGAAAGTGCTGACCAGAGCCGATCTCCTCCTATTACCTATTCAGGCCCCTTCCAGGAGGGCCCCCTCCCTCCCAGGCTTTGCAGAATCGATTACACCCAGAGATCCTTCTTGACTGCCTGACTACAGCCTCATCCGTGGTATGCCATGCCCAACACCACACTCAGCCCTGCCTGGAACTCACTGGCAGAGGCCGGCATAGCCAGGTGGAGTTTCCTTGCCACAAGCTTCATCCCTGAGCCCATTGGGAACCTCCTTCTGCTCCATCACTCGGCAGCCACCTAAGGGTAAGAAAAGGCAGGGACACTTTCTTGGGAGGAGGCAACTGACCACAAATCCTTTGGAGACCAGAGATATTGATGAATCATGGGGAGACTGGAGACTGGGCAGAAGAAATCTCACTCTACTGGTGGTAGAAGTGGAGAAAGATCACTCAGAGATACCATCAGCGGCAGATCAATGCATAGCAAGGCAGTAACCTGGCCATAGCTAGCTTTTCCATGTGGGCTTTTGACTCACAATCACATACTCCTTTAGTTTATCAGTTTTGGTTGTTATTTCACTGTGGCATGGTTAATTTCTCTGTGGATGTCTTACTCCCTCTAAATCAAGGGTAGGGAACATGTGGCTCATGGGCTGAAATCAATGGTCCACCCCAACCGAGGCCTCAATAAAGAGAGGCAATCTCAGCCATTAGGGGTGAGTTAATTAGTTTACCAAACATAGCAGCGTAACTTTGGTTTTTTTCAGACACAGTTTTGCTCTGTAGTCCAGGCTAGTACTGAACTCACTATGGAGTTCAATCCTCCAGCCTTAGCCTCTGGAGTGCTGGGATTACAGGCGTAAACCACTATGCTTGTGCTATGTGGTGCTGGGGAACTGAACTCAGGGTCTTGGGGTAGGTAGGCAGATGCTCTAAGTACTGTGCTATTCTTCCAGCCCTGCAGAATGATTAAGCTGATAATCTTGTATGGCCTGTGAATGATGTCATAAAGATCCAAATGGCACTGGTGGAAAAAAGGTCCTTCTGCTCTAAATGGTGAGGGGTAAGGTAGGTTAGAGCCTTACGTAATAAATATCTTTCTGTTGCCCTTATGGAGCCTGAGCAGTGCATCGAATACTCAAAGTTAATCAGTGCATCACTGTGGATAGTTATCATTTGACAAGGTGAGAAGAGACTTAGCATTAAGACACAGGTATTTTAATGGTATCTTATGTAAAATAGCTTAGCAGCAAGGTGAATATTATTATCCTTATTTTATAGAGGAAGAAACAAGACCTGAGATTAATTACCTTGCGAAAGGGCACCCAAGTGATCCCAGACCCAAACCTTCCCTAAACCCGCTATATAGTAGAAACCCAGCAGTGTCCCCTTCTCAGAGGCTTGCCTGTCACTCACCTCCAGGGACTGTTCGGGCCCCAGCTGGAGGTTCTGTATTAAACATGATGTTATTGTCCTGAGCGGGGGCAGAGAGAAGGGTGTTATGTTCTTCTTGATGCCAGCTACTGTTGCATTTCCTGGCATAGAAATGCCCACCTTGAACTCTGTGTCTTCCCCTTAGCAACCTGCAAACCCACCCAGGCTGGCCGCTTCTGACCTGCAGCAGCTTCTGGAGCCGGGCAGCGGTCCAGTCCCGCAGGTAGAAAAGGCAGTCTCGAGGGTGGTGTCCATGCAGGGACCTCTTCACCCTGCAGTTAGGGTCTGGGCATTTCTAGTGGAAACCCGAATGGGAGAGGGGAGTTGGGAACTGTTGGGGTCCTGGCCTCTCAGAAACCCCTGAGTGAGGGAGCCAGGGATGAGAGGAAGTGGAGACGCGGGAGGGTCTGAAGCAAGCAAAGGGGGACAAGGGACAGAGAGCGGTACTTTACGTCCAACTGACCTCTGCCCTTGGGCTGTTCCTCGGTGACCTCCGCCCCTTAAACCCAATGGCACCCCCCCCCCCCCGCCCTCTGAGCTCACATTCTTGGCATAAAAGGTATTGTAGCAGCCACTGCAGAACTGGTGGCGGCACTGGGTGCAGTGAAAGTGCATGCAGCCTCCTCGAGCCAGAGCGTACGAGAACTTGCACTTGGGGCAGTCTGTAAGGGACGGCAGATGAGGGCTGGGGCTGTCACACAGGCCCACTGCTCACGACAGAATATCAGACAGAGAGGCCAGATGGGGTGACCTTACCAATGCCATTTTCCTGAAGATACATCGCCAGGCCCTGGGCCTGGTATTCTGGGTCATTGTTGCGTTTCCAGCTCTGGAAATCCTCACAGCTCCGCCCCTGGTGCTGCTCCTCCCACTGCCAGAAGGAAAGTGGACTTTGCAAAGGAACTCCACCCCAGGCCTCGCAGCTAGTCATTCCCAACTTAGCTACGGGGCTTCCATCCACCACCAAGCCACCACCGGCTCACAGTAAAACTGAGGGGTCACGTGGGTTTTCTATCACCTCACTTCACATTCATTCATTCAGTCTCATCTGCACTACCCAAACCGGTCTGGACACTGTGCCTTTCCTTCATCCCTACTGCTGACATACGTCTCTGCTGTCATCATCAGGTCTTGTCTCAGTCACTGGCTTGAGTTATGGTCTCTTTACTTGCATCCCGACTCTCTTATGGCTCACTCTCCGCAGTGCAGCCAAAAGACCTTGCAAAGGTAGGTCAGGACGCTTCAACGACACTCACAGGGTTCTAGCGGAGTCTGGTGGGAGGGTCTCAGGTATTCAAGTTTTTTGGCATCAAGCATTAAATTCATTAAATAATAAATGAGATAGTGTCACACCTTGCTTAGTCTCAGAATGAAAGTCAAACTACCTGAATCCTCACTGGATTCAACTGCTGCCGGATCTGACAATTAGCGGGTCTCTATGCTGGCCAATCTTATCTTTGCTCTCCTGGATTCAGCTGCACAATTTCTCTAACTTGAGCCCTTCCATGAGTTGTTCTTTCTGTCCCAAATACTTTCTGCACGCCTGACTTCTTATCGCAACGTTCAGGCCTTAGCTTAAATTAAATCATTCTAAAGCAAATTTGTGTGATCTCTGTCCTCAGTAGACTCATGCTGTCACTCATGTTCTTATTTCACCCTCCCTTGATCTCCTTTCCTTTTCCCTCCCTTTCATTCCTTCACCATCCCTTACCTTGCCTTTTCTTTTGCCTCCCTCTCTCCTCCTTTCTCCTTCCCCCATCCCTTTCCTTTCTTCCCATTCTCCTTGTGCCAGGTCCCTAACTGGTTAAATTCTTTGAGCTCAGAGCTCACATCTGTTTTACCTTCTGGTACACTCCCTTTGAGTCTAACATGACGTCTGGCAGCTGCTTAGCGATGATCACATGACGTACCTGGCGCTTGCAGCGTACACAGAAGGTCTGCTGACATTGGGGACACGTAGCCTCCAGCTGTTCACGCTCATATATGAAGCCAAAGGAGCACTATGAGAACAAGAGCAGAAGCCATTCAAATCTTTACCTGGCATCACCTCCGTCACTCTAAGGTCAGTTCTTCTGGGCAGGCCACTTACCTGGACACACCACAAAAACTTGGGGTCCCGCATTAACACGGCCTCGGTCAGCTTCTTATGGAACAATGCATAGGCGTCTGACTCTAGGATCTCCCGAAGCTGGGGACAGAATACAGAGGTGATGAGTAGGCAAAGCTTCTACTTAAAGCCTAGACACCTGAACCTCAAGGGTGGCAGTACCTGGATATCAAGGGTGGAAAAGTAGCTGAGTAACTGCGTGTCATCGGTGAGGTCTGGACGGCCACATGCAGGGCACACCATATCTGTGATGTGCTTTTCCTTTAAGGCGATGGTGAAGTGTTGGCGGAAGCAGTCAGGACAGATGGTACACTCACACGAAATCAGGGCCTGCATCTAGTGGGACAGAGCAATACAGGCAAGAGGAGGTCAGGAGCCAGAGCTGCCAGCCGGGGGTCAGGGCAAAAAGCAAGAGTCTACAAAAAAGTAAGGGAGCTGAGCCAGTGGTACAAGCTTGTAATCCTAGCACTCTGGGAGATTGAGGCAGGAGGACTGCCAAGTTTGAGCCCAACAAAGGCCACTTAGCAAGACCTTGGCTCAAAATTTTGCATTTTTTTATTTATTTGAGATAGGGTCTCACTCTATAGCCCAGGCTGGTCCTTAAATCACTACGTAGCCCAGGCTGGTCTTGCACTCCTACCAATCATCCTGCCTCAGTCTCTCCAGTGCTAGGATTACATGCCTGCTTTAATCCTGGGGAACTGAACTCGGGTACTTTGTGCCTGACAGTGCTTTAACTGCTGAACCATTCCTCCAGCCCCCTAGCCTCAAAATTTAAGATAAATACTAATGGCCTGGGGATTACTTTAGTGTGAAGGTCCTGGGCTCAACCCCCAGTACCACAAAATAAATAAATCAAGGGATTAATCAACAGGGCAGGGGTAGCAACCTCAAATGCCAATAGTCAACAGGCAGGCAGTCCACCAACCCAAATGTCTCAAGAACAGTTAGGAAGGAAAAAAATAGGCAATGGTGAGATCTAAAGCAAATATAAAAATGTCTCTGAGGGCCTTTTCATTCACTTAAAGGCAAAAATACAAATAACTTCTTGAAGTGATACTATAGAGACAGAGTAAATTACTGGTTGTCAGATGACCACTGTCGGGGGTAAGGCAGTTATAAGGGTAGCATGAGGGGACTCTTCTGAGGGGACAGAACAATATGTATATTGATTATGGTGGTTATATGCATCTATACATGAGATAAAATTACACATAACTGTATATCAGCTGGGTGTGGTGACACATGCCTGTAATCCTATCACTTGGGAGATTGAGGCAGAAGGATTGCTGTGAGATCAAAGCCAACCTGAACTACATAGTGAGTCTAGAGTCAGCATGGAATAGAGTGAGACCCTGCCTCAGGGGGGAAAAAAAAAAAAACCTCGGGATGTAGCTCAGTGTGAAAGGGCTGGCTGGGTTCATCTCTCCCTTCCTTGATAAATAAATAAAATCACTTTTTTTTTCTTTAAAAGACAGGTTCTCATTCTGTAGTCCAGCCTGGTCCTGAGCTCACTGTGTAGACTTGGCTGGCCTCAAGCACACAGTAATCCTATTGACTCAGCCTCTCAAGTCCTGGGATTACAAGTGTATGCCACCATGCCCAGTTTAGGTGGTGGTAGGGAATATATCCCAGGGCTTTACATTTGTTAGGCAAGCACTCTACCTGCCAAGGCATGCCCCTAGCCTCTCTCTCTCTCATTCTTTTTTGCAACAAGGACTCATTCTGTAGTCCAGGTTGGTTCTGAACTCACTCTATAGCCCAGGCTGGCCTTGGACTCCTAGCAATCCTCTTGCCTCAGCCTTCCTAGGATCATAGGTGTGTACAGCCATGCCCAGACAATTTTTATGTGGTGCTGGGAGTCAAACCCCAGGCCATGCACATGCTAGGCAGGCACTTTAACTACTGAGTTATGCTCCTCACCCAAATGAAATCACCCATTAGAGGAAGGTTGGTGAAATGTCCATAGGACTCTAGGTGCTTTATCTGTTTGCTTTTTTGGTATTGATGATTGAACTAGGAGCCTTTGCACTGAGCTGTATTCCCAAGCTTTTCCTTTCTAGATAGGGTTTCACCAAATTGCTAAGTTGCCCACACTGGGCTCAAACTTGTGATCCTTTCATCTCAGCTTCCCAGAGTGCTGGTATTACAGGCTTGCACCACTATGCCCAATTCAATGTCTGAAAATAATGAGCAAGGTTAGGGACATAGCCCAGTGGTTAGAGCACTTGCCTAGCATACACAAAGCCCTAGGTTCCATCCCCTAGCACCACATAAATATTAGGCAGGCGCGGTAGTGCCTACCTGTAATCTTAGCACTCACAAGTCTGAGGCAGGAAGACTGTCCTAAGTTCAAGGCCAACTTGGGCTAGGTAGTGAGTGTAGGACTAGCTTGGATTATAGAACAAGACTTTGTCTCAAAAAGAAAAAAATAAAGAGTAAAAACAAACAAACAAACAAAAAAGAGAGAGCTGGATAATCTAAACTGGATTGTATCTGGCCAGTGAACTGCTACTTTCCACCTAGACTAAGGTGAAGCTCAGGAGAGATAGCCCTCATAGTGAGTTCAGGACCAGCCTAGACTGTAGAGTGAGATCCTGACTCCTGACTCGAAAAAAAGATAAAGCCCTGTTTCTACCATTTTTTTTTTCTTTTTCACAGTACTGAGAGTTGAATGCAGGGCTTCAAAAATACTAGTCAAGTCTAATCAGTGCTCTACCACTGAGATTTTTTTTTTTTTCAGTATTGGGGACCACTACAGGGTCTTTGCACTGAGCTATATCTCTAATCCTTTAATTAATTATGAGACAGGGTCTCTCTCTCTGTAGCCCAGGTTGATCCTGAACTCACTATGTAGCCCAGGCTTGGACTCAGCAGTCCTCCCACCTGACCCTCCGGAGAGCTGAGATTACAGGCATGTGGCACCACGCCCAGCTTTATGTGATGCTGAGGGATCGAACCCAAGGTCTTGTGCTTGCTAGGCAAGTATTTTAACTGCTGTGCTATTCCTCGAGCCCGTATTTTTTACTTTGAGACAACATCTAACTAGGTTGGCCAGGCTGGGCCTGTATTTGCAACCCTTCTACGTCAGCTTCTACAAACACTAGGGCTATAGGCATGTGCCTCCATGTCTGGCTCCCAGTCCTATTTTTTGTTTTTAATTAATTTTGAGGCAAGGTCTTACTCTGTAGACCAGGCCGGTGCTGAGATGACTGTGTAGCCTAGGCTGGCCTAGAAGTCATGGAAATCCTCCTGACTCAGTCTAGAATAATAGGCGTGCACCACCACATTCAGCTTATGTGGTACTAGGGAATGAACCCAGGGTCTTGGGTAGGCTAAGCAAGTGCGCCAGCCCCTAAGCATTCCTCCAGTCTCCCAGGCCTATTTTAAAAGCTTATTTAGAGAAAAGATGTGGTAAGTTGCTCAGGTTAGCCTTCGAGATGTGATTTTCTTACTTTAGCCACTTTTTTGTTTGTGTGTGTAGTATCGGGGACTGAGCCCAGTGTGGGTGCATGGGTGGGTGCGTGTGCGTGTGTGTGTGTTATTGGAGACTGAGCCCATGGCTTTCACACAGGGCTACATCCCCAGGCTACTTTTTTTTCTAATTTTTTTTTTCTTCACTCTGCAGTCCAGGCTGATCTTGAACACACAGCAATCCTCCTGCCTCAGACTCCCAAGTGTTGGCATTACAGGCATGCAGCACCAGGCCACCTTACATGGTACCAAGGGATCAATTCAGGCCTCGTGCCTGCAAGGCAAATGTTAACTGCTGGGCTATTCCTCCAGCTCCCATTTTTAAAAATTTCTGATTTTGAGGCAGGGTCTTGCTAAATCACAAAATTGCCCAGTCTAGGCTTGAACTTGTGATCCTCCTGCCTCAGCCTCCCACAGGCCTACATCACCCTGGCTTGCCCTGGCCTGTTCAGTAGCTGACATTACAGGTATGCATCACCACATCCAATCCAATTGATGTTTTATTTATTTATGTACTTACTTTTTTTTTTGGAGACAGGGTCTCACTATGTAGTCTGGCCTGGTCCTGAACTCACTATAGAGCCCAGGCTAGCCTTGGACTCAGGGCAATCCTCCTGCCTCAGCCTCCTGAGTGCTAGGATTACAGGCTTGTGCCACCACGCCCAGCTTGTGTGGTGCTGGGGAATCAAACTCGGGTACTTAGCACTTGACTTGTCACTTAACATTTGACTTGTCGCTTAGCTAAGCAAGCGCTTTAACTGCTGAGCCATTCCTCCAGCCCTACGTACTTACTTATTTTTGAGACAAGTTCTCGGTTTGTAGTGCAGGCTGCTCCTAAACTCACTATGTAGCGCAGGATGGCCTCGAACTCACAACAATCCTCTTGCCTCAGCCTTCCAGAGTGCTGAGATGACAGGCATCAACCACCATTCCCAACGCATGTGGTACTAGGAAATCAAATTCAGGTCTTTGTGCTTGCTAGGCAAGAACTCTATTGCTGTGCCATTCCTCCAGCCCTCAACTGTTTTTTTTTTTTTCCTTTTCTTTTTTGAGATAGGATCTCCCTTTGTAGTTCAGGCTGGTCCCGAACTGACTATGTAGCCTAACCTGGCTTTGAACTCATCAATTTTCCTGCCTCAGACTCCCAGGTGCTAGGATTACAAGTGTGCTCTACTATTCCTGGCTCCCAATTGGATATTTTAATGGTATTAAAGAATTATTATTTAAGAGGCTTAGGCAGCCAAAGAAAATTAGCATCTGAGTGAGATCTTGCCTCAAAATACAAAAAGAAAAAAGTGCTTTCCAGCAGGCTCAAGTCCCTGAATTCAATTCCCCAGTACCACATAAACTGGGAGTGGTGGTATAGGCCTATAAGCCTGTAATTCCTGTGGGAGGGTGGGGTAGAACTGACTTGTGTTCAGAGTCAGACTGGGCTGCATAGTGAGTTCAAGACCAGCCTGGACTGCAGTGTGAGACCTTGTCTTAAAAACCAACCGTGCTCGCTTCGGCAGCACATATACTAAAATTGGAACGATACAGAGAAGATTAGCATGGCCCCAGCGCAAGGATGACATTCAAATTCATGAAGCGTTCTATTTTAAAAGAAAAAAGAAAAGAAAAAACAACCAACCAATCAAACAAACAAAAACCTAAAAACTGAGCCAGGAATGTAGCTCAATGGGAAGGCCCTGGGTTGGAAGCAAAAAGAAAAATTCAAGAGTCTTACTCACATTTACAGATAAAACTATATGGCACCTAAGACTTACTTCCAAATAATCCTCCAGGTACATAGATGAAGTACAGATTTGCCATATATCACTAACTGCTGAAGCTTGGCAATGAGCAGACTGAAGGTGGAGGGGATGCAGGTGGTAACAGGATCTATTACACAACTTTAACTATTTACCACTGTATGTTGGTTATAGTGTGGATCTTAAGTGTCCCTCAGAGGTACATGTAGTAAAGGCATGCACCCCAGGGTGTTACTGCTGGGAAACGACAGGGTCTTTGAGAGGCAAGGCCTAGTGGCGGCTTTTAGGTCACTGTGGGTACACCCTAGAAGGGTTTTATAAAGCCCTGGGCTCTGTCTTTTTAGCTTGCTGGCTATGGGGTGAATGGTTTTGCTCTATGATGTAGCCCCACCGTGGTGTACTACTGTCAGAGGCCCAGAGGGATGGAACCGACTAAGAATGGACTGAAACTCTGAAAATTGTGAGCCAAAATAATCACTTTTCTCTTTTTTAATTTTAATATATATTTTTTGAGACCGGGTCTCGCTCTGAGGCCCAGGCTGGTCCTGAACTCACTATGGAGCCCAGGCTGGCCTCAGACTCATGGCAATCCTCCTGTCTCAGCCTCCTGAGTGCTGGGATTACAGGCGTGAACCACCATACCTGGCTTATGTGGTGGTGGGGAATAGAACTCGGGTACTTGGCTCTTTCTAGGCAAGCGTTTTAACCACTGAGCCATTCCTCCAGCCCTCTTTTCTCTTTTAAAGATGATTATAGCGAGTACTGTAATAGAAAGCTGTATTTGAAAATTTCCATAATCAAGGACATTTTCTAGAGGGGGAAGGCAGCTTGTTTCTGCCTTCTCAGAAAACCTCAGGGGGGCATGGGCTACTGTAAAGCAGAAAACAGGGCCAGATAGAGGTAAATTGGGGGGTCCAAAGGGAATACAGTAACTCTAAGGCCAGGTACAGTGGGAAATGCCTTACCCGGTTGCGGGGCAGGGCCCAACCACACACTGCACACTCTTGAGCAAGCAAGCGGCGAAGGAAGGCCCGGTCTTGGCTGTGTCTCACAGCCTCTACCACGTCCAACAAATCATAGTTCCTGGGTGTCTCCTGAAGCAACGACAGTGCCAGCTCTGCCCGGCCCCAGCTGGGGAGTGCATAGACTGCCAAAAGCCGTCTGATGAGGCTCTGCAGTACAAGTGAGGTAGTGGGGGGAAAGCAGTTGTCAAGACTCCAGGCATCTTCTAGCTGCCTTCCCGCTTGCCCTCCAGGTGGACTCGGACTCCCAGGCTCTTCCCAGTACCTGCTTGTCTGGCCCATCCCAGGAGGGCTCTGGAGCCCTGTCCCAGAGGCGCTGGTGGAAGGGCTCTAGGCGCTGCCGCTGTAGTTCAGTCAGGGCCCGCGCCACATCACCCCCATGCTGGAACAACGCCTGCAGAGACCCCTCTTCCGGCCCAAAACCAAGCGACCGAAGCTCTTGCACCTACAAATTGAGAGCACAAAGAGGGAGTGAAGAGGAAAAAGCAAGCAAGAGAGAATGAGGGTCTCTCTGAGTCCCATCCCATCCACTTGGACAGCTGGTACCTTCCTCCTCCGTGTCCTCACACACTCCTCCACAGCCTCATCAAGGTTGCCATGACGATCTAGCCAGGCTTTCCGGGCTTCCTGACAGGAAAAGGCCCCCAGTCCTGGGTCCTTCTGGCCGGCCAGCTCAGCCACCATCTCTAGAACATAGGGCAGCTCTGAGCGCAACCACTGCAGGGGAACCTCAGTGCCAGAGTACTGTATAGCTGAGAAGATCTCCTCTGGACAGGCACCTGCAACTTCCCCTTCCTAAAGGACAATCAAGAGCAGACACAGCTCATTAGGAGGGCACTTTCCTTCAAGATACTGACAGTTGCTAAGCTCAGACACACTGAACATATTGCTAGCACACAGTAAGGTAACTGCCAAGTGGGAAGTATTTAATAAAAGGCAGTTAAGGTTAAGAAATATCAAGTTTAAAAAAAAATTTACTTGGAGACCAAGTATTGCTCTTTAGTTCAGCCAGGTCTTAAACTCACTATGGAGCCTAAAGTGGCTTCAAATTCATAGCAATCCTACTGTCTCAGCCTCCCCAGTGCTGGGATTATAAACATGTTCCACTATGCCCAGCTTATGTGGTAATGGGGAATTGAACTCAAGGCCTATTTGCTAGGCAAGCGCTCTTAACTACTGTGCTAGTCCTCCAGCCCCAATATACAAGTTTTATAAGAACTCCTATACAAAAACAACAGCATTTTTCTTCCCCCAGCAGTTGACTCCAACCTTAGTCCAGGCCCATTCCTCACCCGGATCATAAGCACTAGCTGGTGACCCTGTTCTCGCATCTTGTCTTGGTGCTGTTTCTCAGAATCTCCACAGGCACTGGGCACCGGGGTGGCACTGAGGGGTGGTGGGGGCCCAGGCTTTGGGAGGGACTTTTCAAAAGAGCTTGCATGGGGTTGGGAGGCATGCTGTCCTGGAATGGAGCTGCTGGTCCGATTGCACATAGCACACACCCATCCAGGGCCCGAGTTGCAGAAGGTACAGTGAACGCAGTACCAAGTTTGAGTCTGGGCAGAGGAAAGTAAAGTATCTCCCTGTTGGGAAAGCAGACAAAATCATCCCATCGGCTGGGTGCTTAGGTTCACGATGGAAGTCTGGGGAGCTGGAGAAACTGAAGAAAAAATGAGAATAGAAAAGTAGAGAAAGGTTGGAGTTAATGGGTGCAAATAAAAGGCCAGGAACAAATTACCTTAAGGGGCTGCAGGCAAATGTCAGCTTCTTGGGAATCCATCGCCAAGCTGGGAGGCTGGGCCAGCCGAGGTCGCTCACACATGGCACACAGCACAGCGGCTGCCTCATTCTCATAGGTACAGCTCTGGCAGGCCCACTGACCCCGTGCAAGATCAGGCTCTAGGTCCCCAGTTTTTTGGGGTCCCTCAGTCCCTAATCCCAACACCTTACAGCCTCTGGGCCGATCACAGGCTACACAGAGCACTGCCCGAGGCTCATTCAGCATGGCACAGGCAGCACAATGCCAGGGCAGACGGGCACTTGCAGAGTCAGGCGAAGAAAGAGAGCTGTCTCCCTGGGCCAATATGGAAGTCAAACGGGGCCGTGGTTGGGCCAAGGCAGGTAGACTGTAACAGAACAACAGTCAAGGGATGCTGAGGCAGGTCTGGGTGCCTAAGTCCCTCACCCCATTAACTGGGTAATGACACACAGCTCTGGCCTTTGCACAACTTATTCTCTGTTTAGCACATTCTCATAGTATATTAAATATTTAAGTGACAGCTTATTGCTCACTTCTTCCAGGTAGACATCCCTAATATCACCTAAACGCACCATACAAGGCACTTAAATACTGCCAACCAATGCAGATGACCCTTCAGATCTGACTGCACCTACCTACTACCTGTTTGCATACCATAATAACCTATCTTACTGCAACTGTCTACCATATGGTGGCTACTCATCCTTTGCTAAATGATAAACATAGAACCTACCCCATACTTGATACTCAAGTGATCTTAAACTCTCTTAATTTTATTCCCACAAAGAAGAAAAGGCCTCTTACCTAGGGCTCAGGTGGGTGGCCTGGATGGCTCCAGGCAGAGTCTGGCGAAGATGACGAGCACGAGATGGGTGTCCATGGAACAGGCGGTCACAGGTTGGGCATGAGATCTGCTTACAGGCTGGGCAGTGCAGTGTGCCTGGAGCAGAACCACAGAGAAAGCAGGGACCAGGAGTGGGACCTAGAAAACGGGAGCAAAAGAACAGAGCAGCTTTCTTAAAAAGACAATGTTACATACTTAAATTTCCATCAATTTAGACTACTAACACCCTCTCTCCATAAAATGGACCACTACTACCTGAGGCAGAGGATGTGGTGAGGGGAGCTGGAGCAATTTCTCTCAGTAGGGGGTCAAACTCTGAAAAATGCAGGGTCTGAGGAAGAAAGAGCAAGGAATGGACAAGGGCTTGGGGACAGAGTCCCACAAGTCCTATTCCCCTTGTTCAACAGCACCCTTCCTGTCCTCCTTACATCATCTTCAATTTTGTCCGTTAGCAGCTGCTCCAGTGCTTTCTGTCTTGGATGAATATTCTGCAAACAAGATAGAAAGGGTTCCCACATAGAGCTATAGAACAGGGCTCTCGCTGTAAGCCCTGGTCCCCTAATATTCATAGGGAGACGAGTACCAGGAGTTTCTAGACCCCCGTGGGGACTAGGCCCGTGGTTCAGCAGCATGGGGGTCCTCAAACTAGCTTGAGTTGGTCTGGATTCTCCAGTTTGGTACGTAAGACCTCAGAACTACAGGAACATCTTACCTGCAACAGCAGACTGAGCTCGGTCCGAAGAAGCAGTACTTCCAGTGTGACTGTAGCAACCTGATGCTCATCTGGCTTTTCCTGGTCTTCGGGGAAGCTCAAGCCATCTGGCCGCTCCTCGGTATAGCCATATAATCGCAGCACATCCCGGCCCCCCTGCCACAGATTCACTACCGGTCGACACCGGGTTGGCAACAGAACCGGACCACTCCCCATTCAAAGGCCTAAGACCTTTTCTAACCAGCCCCCAGCCCAGGTCTAGGCCCTTTCTCCCAGTAGGCCCAAGGGTTTCACCTGCACAGCATCCACGGTGCTGTGAAAAACAGGGTTATTAAACTTGACCGACCGCCAGTACCGGGGCCGCTGAGGGCTGAGCAGGTTGCGGCCATATTTCTCCAAGATGTTCAGGGCCGTGGATAGAGTGGTGAGGTAGGTTAGGGGCTGGGAAAAGTCAGAGAGCGGAGCTGTGAGCCCAGCCCTGCCTCATGCCCCAGGTCCCCTTTCAGAGCCGGGCTGAGTTGACCTGGCCTCACCTCCCCGATAGCGTTACAGCGAATCAGGCGTGCGGCGTCCAGCTGCAGGTAGCGGGAAGCTGGCGGTAGGGACGTGGTTAGCAGCGGACGGAGCTGCTCCAGGGAAAACACTTGAGCGGAATCCCTTCGCAGGGAGTCCGCCAGCACCTCGCGGGCGGCCAGGAAGGCTTGCTCCTCCTCCCCCGGCATCCTAGGACAGGAGTCAGCCGCTGCCTCGCCGCCCACCAGGACCCGGCGCGAGCAGCGCGCAGCCCAGGAGCCGCCTCTCCTGTCTTAAGTCCGGGTTTGCGGCCGGATCCTCTTCCCGCAGCCGCCGGGGTCACTCAGGGCACGGTCTCTCTCCGATTCCCGGTCCAGCGTCAGGGTGAGCCGGGAACAGGAAGTGCTGGGGAAGAGGGCGGGACTGCCACCCAGTTTCAGAGGAAGAGGAGGGATGTGAAGTTGAGGACGGGGGCGGCCCGGAAGCCAGGGGGCGTGGCTAAAAAGGAGGCTGAGTTCCAGCCAATGAAGGGGCACACATTCCCTCGCCCCTCCCCTTGCGCGTCTCTGTGTGCCTCTCTATTCCACAGCGCTTCAGGTTGGCTCCACCCTTTCCGGGTTACTCCACGCGAGGGGTTAAGCCTGTTCCGCCCTTTCTCTTTCTACCCGTGCGGTCGGGCTGTGCTCCCTTCCCCGCTGGGCGAGTCCCGCTCCGAAGGGGCCGGAATTCCGCCCAGCTCTCGCCAGCTCAAGCGAGCCGCGCCCCCTGTCTGTCTGTCTTCAGGACAAGATGCCCTCCCCGGGGAAGCCGCGCGCCTACTCCCTCCATATCCTGTTAGCTCTTCTCCGTTCCCGTCCTCCTCCTCACTACCCCTCCCAGTCCCTCGGATCCCTCTCCCGCTCATTCCGCGCAGTCGAGTTTTCTCGGAGAGCCCCGGCCATTGGGTGCTCCCATTCCCATTCTCGCACCCCCTCAACTACGGACTTCCCCTGGACAGCTCTCGAAATACGCCCTGCCCCTTTCCGAGGGACAGCCCCGGCTACACGCCCAGCCTCTGGTCCCTCCCCCGGACAACCCCTGGGCTTCTGACCCAGCCCCCGTCGCTCCTCCTAGTGGCAACTGACTGGGAACTGCTGAGGGGCGACCCACGGCTTGCGGGCTGCCAGGGGGAGGGGGCAAAAGGAGAAGGGGCGGGGCTGGACCCGGGAGCGAAAGCGAAAGCCAGGGCTGCTAGCCGGGAGTCCCGGGATCTTGCAAGTGGAGCAGCATGGCCAAACCTTGTGGGGTGCGCCTAAGCGAGGAGGCCCGCAAGCAGGTAAAGGGGGCCCGGGAGCCAGGAACGGACTAGTTGAGGCCAAGTTAGGTGCTTCGGGGGCGCAAAGTGGACCCAGAGCACCCCACAACCTCTCTTTAGGGCTTTCGCTTCTGCCCGGAGATTCCCAGCTACTCGCCTACTTGCCCTTTGGGCAGTTTCTGCACCGGGCGGGAGCTTCAAGGGGAAACTGGCTTCTGGCAAGGGCCTGAGCCACACTGGGAGGGCACCCCATTGGGAGTAGGATCTCACTCTTGGCCACAGGAACCCTTAACCAACATCCGGGTACTGCTCTCTGTGCAGGTAGATGTCTTCAGACAAAATCTTTTCCAGGAGGTGAGTCTCTCCGAATTTTAGAGATTTGGCCCAGAATCTTAGGCCAAACCTTGAGCATTCCGTCCCAGTTACTCCCAAGCCCACCCTAGACTTTGTCACCACTTCCCCTTACTAAGTTTTTACCCAAGCTCTTAAGAGCTTTCAAGATTTCTTAACAATTGATTTCATCTTTTAATCGGACCTTTCTTAAGAATCTTCTCCCTCCTACCACTTCCTCTCCTATCTTTTGATGGGAAGACAAAGGCGTGGCACCCAAAGCACAAATACCACGTTCCCAAACTTGGTGCACCTACCAGCTTGGGCAAGTCCCTTCATTTCCAAGAGTTCAATTTCCTCTTGTCTATCTCTTGGACTCTTGTTTTCAAGGGTCTGTTCAGTTTCACTTGGCACGTATCTCATCGGTTCCCCAATCTCTCTATGATTCCCCGCTCTTGCAATATAACTCACAGGCCGAGGAATTCCTCTACAGATTCTTGCCAGAGAAAATCATCTACCTGAGTCAGCTCTTGCACGTGAGTAGTGTGGGCCTCTTTTTCTTTCTTTTTTCTTTTTGAAACAAAGTTTAGCTTTGTAGTCCAGGCTGGCCTTGAACCCTGACAGCCTTCTGGTCTCACCCTTCCAAGTGCTGGGAGTACAGGCATGCCCCACCAAGTCTAGCTTATGTGGTACTGGGAAATCATACCCAGGGCCTTGCACTTGCTAGGCAAATGACTTAACCACTGAGCTACAACCTCAGCCGCTGGCCTCTTTGCCTTCTGTCCATGCTTTCAAGCTAACATCTGAGCTCAGCGTGCAGATAACAGTTGTGAATGGTGGATTGAGAAGTTAGATTGTTACAAGCCAGAGCCTTGACTGGGAAGCAGAGGGCAGATGGAATATGTAGCAGGAAGACTGTGACTCAGGGTGAAAGGAAGGCATTGGGTAGCCCTTGACAGTGATCTCTGTGCAGGAGGACTCCCTCAATGTGGTGGATCTGACATCCCTTCGTGCCCCACTGGACATCCCTATCCCCGACCCCCCACCCAAGGATGATGAGGTGAGGCACTTGGGGCACTGCACATGGCTTAAACCCAGTGAAAATGACAGCCCTTTAAGACTTTTCTAATGCTACTTTTCCCCTTTTGCCCTAGATGGAAACAGATAAACAGGAAAAGAAAGAAGGTAATGGACAAGCAGTTGGCTAGAAAATGGAAACTGGCACATTGACTACTAGATGAGAAACGGCCTAACCTCCTCTTTCTCACAGTCCCTAAATGCGGCTTTCTCCCTGGGAATGAAAAGGTCCTGGCCCTGCTTGATTTGGTTAAGCCAGAAGTCTGGATTCTCAAAGAGAAATGCATCCTGGTAAGCCTGGAAACTGAGGGGAATGGGAAGAAAAGATAAGCAAGGCCAGATCTTGTTATCTTTTTAGAGATGCAACTCTTTCATTCAGAGATCTAGTCCTCAACAAGGACACTTCCTTCTGTGCCTTGGGTTCAGATTCCCTTTGTTCTCCTCTTTCTCTTATTATATACCATTCTCTGCTATTATATGGCATTCTTGAATCAGAGACTATACTATAACCACCTCTATAACTACAGAACCTACTGCTGTACCAGTTATATGTGGAGATGATATAGTGAGTTGGTTTAAAAGCTTGGGCCCTTGGAGCTGGAGGCATAGCTCAGTGGTTAAAGTGCTTGCCTAGTAAGCACAAGGCCCTAAGTTTGATTCCCCAGCACCACATGCGCCTGGCTTAGTGGCACATACCTGTGATCCCAGCACTTGAGAGGCTGTAGGAGGAATATTGCCTTGTGTTTGAGGCTACCATGAGCTACATAGTAAGTTCAAGACCAGCCTGAACTACAGAGCAAGATTGTGTCTGAAAAATAAATAAATAAAAGCTGGGACCCTAGAGAGAAATTGGGTTTAAATTGTTCATTCTATTAGACATTTTGTGACTCAGTTGTTTGTCTGTTAAATATGCATTTATCTGTTAAATATGGAAGTTTGTTGTGACCATTAAAGGGGATAATTTGTACAGCACGATGTCTGACACATAATAAATGCACAGTTAGATGTAACTTTTATTAGAAAATGGCATAATAAGAAGAACCCAAGTATGGCATAATAAAAGAACCCACTTTTAATGTAGGTGATCACGTGGATCCAGCACCTGATCCCCAAGATTGAGGATGGAAATGATTTTGGGGTAGCAATCCAGGTAAGAAAAGGGTGAATGAGGCCAGGTATAGTGATGCACATCTGTAACGCCAGCTTCTTGGGACATTGAGGCAGGAGCAGTGCGAATTTGAGGTCATCCTGAACAACTTAGCAAGACCCTGTCTCAAAGTAAGAAAAATAGTAAGAGCTAGAGATATATAGCTGAGTGGTAGAGTGCTTGCCTAGCAAGCATGAGGCCCTGAGTTCATTTCTCATTATCAAAAAAAGAAAAGGCGGGGGGGGGGACGATGGTGAGGACTGAGACACTGAGAGTGGGGAGAAACTCGGGACTGATAGGAGCTTGCCATGAGCTATGAGGAAGAAGATAGTGAGTAAAAGAAGGGCAAAATGAAGTGTGTTCTTTGCCTCCCATGTCGCCACAGGAGAAAGTGCTGGAGAGGGTGACTGCAGTCAAGACCAAAGTGGAAGCCTTCCAGACAGCCATTTCCAAGTGAGGGCAGCTGGAAGACTTGCAGTTAAAGGGGCCGGGCTGTGGGTACATTTTTCTGGGACTTCCAAATTTAGGCAGTCCCAGGTGATGGGAGATTTTGGGAAGGGTGTGTGCATTCTAATACATTTCCCTCAACACACATTCCTGTGGTGTTCCCCTTGCCTTTGGCAGGTACTTCTCAGAACGGGGGGATGCTGTGGCCAAGGCCTCCAAGGAGACCCATGTCGTGAGTACATATTTCACCAGCTTTTTAGTTGAGGTCAGCTAGGAGTGGGCTGGGGTAGAAGGGGTCCTACTTGTCTTGTTCTTGATTTTTCCCAGTGTGTCAAATATTAAGCCAAAGCATTGCCTACTTTAAAAAAAAAAATTAACACTGGGGCTGGAGGAATAGCTCAGTGGTGAAAGGGCTTGCCTAGCAAGCTCAAGGCCCAGTACTGATATAGGCTGGTTGTGTTAGCACATGCCTGTAATCTCAGCACTCAGGAGGCTGAGGCAGGAGGATTGCCATGGGTCCAGGGCCAGCCTGGGCTCAGTAATGAGTTCAGGACCAGCCTGGGCTATAGAGCAAGACCCTGTCTCAAAAAAAAAAGAAAAAAGGTAACAAAACCCCCGAAACAACAAACAGAGAAAAAAAATACACTTTAAAAGAAGCATTGCCCAGAAAAAGTGATTTGAGCTTCCACAATCTTAATGCTCTTCTCTGCTTGATCTTACTGGATCCTGTTTCTTGGTGCTAAGAAGGAGCTCATCTTCAGGTTACCTATTTCCTATGTGGAGAAACCAGGCTAATGTTCCAAACTCTTACGAAGCTGACCCAGCTTTGCCTCCCTCATCCCAGATGGATTACCGGGCCTTGGTGCATGAGAAAGACGAGGCCGCCTATGGGGAGCTCAGGGCCATGGTGCTGGACCTGAGGGCCTTCTATGTGAGTGTGGAATGCGCCCCTCGGGAGGTGGGTAAAGAGTGCTGGAGGAGGCCGAAAACCTAACTTCTCTCCTGGCCTTCCTCCAGGCTGAGCTTTATCATATTATCAGCAGCAACCTGGAGAAAATTGTCAACCCAAAGGGTGAGGAGAAGCCATCTATGTATTGAGCTCAAGACTAGGAGGAAAATAAATGACCTGTACTTTGTGTGGATTACCTGTGGTGTGTGTCATTGACCGAAAGAGCATTTACTGAATGTCACGTATGTGCAGACCCTGAAGGTGCATGTGGTAATGGGAAGGAGAAGACGTGCTGAGCGCACAGTTCACCAGCCTTTTAGCTGAGTCAGAGTCGGGATGGGATGTCAGCCTTGCAGATGACCCACATTTTGGAATTTCACAAGGTTCTTCTGTCTGGTGGTCTCATGAGTACTTCATGGTAAAGGCGACATTTGGGTAGAGTCCTTATAGGAATGATCAGGTGTCGGATAGACAAGGACACAGCTCTGTGGCTGAGGCCCAGGAGTGAAGAAATGCACAATCTGCATCAGCTCAGACAGAGAAGTTTCCCTAGGAATGTTAAGGGTAAAGCCGGAGGTGCACAGCTGTAATCTGACTTAGCTCAATTTGAAGCTCCTGGTTTCACTCTCCAGTAAGGGGGAAAGAAAAAGATTAAGGGTGAATGGCTTTTCAAAGGCTGGCAGAGGGGGGAAAAATCCCTCAAGGGCATTATGTAAAGGAAATTGTCTCTCTTGCCCACTAATTCACCATTTGTCTTTATATGTGCCTTTGAGGATTCAGCTCGGCTGGTCCTGAACTCACTATGGAGCCCAGGCTGGCCTTGGACTCAGGGCAATCCTCCTGCCTCAGCCTCCCAAGTGTTACTTAGCACTTGATGTAGCACTTAATAGGCAAGTATTTTTAACCACGGAGCCATTCCTCTAGCCCTGGGGATTCAGCATGGTGGGGGCAAGGACTCCTTGCTGTGGTCTTTTCTGTAATTCCATGGGATTCTTCAGTGCAGGGCCTTGCCCTGTTTCAAAATGTAGAGAAAGTATGTGCTGCAGTTCAGGATAATCTTTAAAGGATTATGGACAGCAGGTATTACCGTTAGGAAACTGAACAAAGGGCCAGATGAACGTGCAGTTGGGAAGGTAGCACAGCCTATTAGTGACAGATCTGGTCTACATTGCAGATCCACTTTTTTTTTTTTTTTTTTTTGGTATTAGAGATTGAGCCTCCTCTTCATACTAAGCTAAACCAGCCATTTTTACATTTTTCTTTTTGAGACAGTCTCACTGAATTGCTAAATTGCCCAAGGTGGGCTCGAACTTGTGATTTCTCCTGCCCAAATCCCTCAGAGCGCTGGGATTACAGGCCTGGCCCATTCATTTTGAATAATACCAGCAATTTGGTCTGCTTTGTCGTCACCTTCAAAGGTCACTGCCCTGAGGGGGAGCCTAAAAGCTGCTCTGCAACCGAGAGCAGAAGTCAGGTAGCTTAGCCAAAAAGTATTTTCTTTCCAGTTAGCTTTAGAGAAAGGCGGGGCAAGACTGGGGTGCGGCGCTGGTTGGACAAAATGAAATCATCTAGGCCTATCAAAGAGCACTGCGTAGGCGGGACTCCGGGAGTGGTGCTTCCAGCCGGCTAAGGGGAGAGCGGGGCGGAGCTACGCGTTGCTGGAGCGGGCCGGGTGTCCTGGGCCTCGCCGGGGGCGGGCTCCGGGCCGACTTCTCCCAGAGCCAGCGAGCTGTCTTTCCGCAGTGCTAGGGTCAACGTCGAACCTAGGTGACAGCGCCCTGGGCAAGGCCAAGCTCGGTTTCCTGGGCGTGGGGAACCGACCTAATCGGCCTTGCTGCCTCCCGGCAGGCCCCGCTCGCCATGGCGGAGGTGGAGATCTCGGCTCGGGCCTATGTGAAGATGTGCCTGCATGCCGCCCGGTACCCCTACGCTGCGGTCAACGGGCTGCTGCTGGCGCCAGCGTCGCGGTCCGGAGAATGCCTGTGCCTCACCGACTGCGTGCCTCTCTTCCACAGCCATCTGGCCTTGTCCGTCATGCTGGAGGTCGCCCTCAACCAGGTGCTGTCGCCGAACGCACCCTCCATCGCGAACTCCCTAACATTCCGAGCCAAGTTCATGCTCAACCCCTTGGCAACATTGCGAGCCCACAGAGCCAGCGGCATGATTTAATTACTGATGGCCCCTTTCCCACGACAGGTGGATGTGTGGGGTGCACAGGCCGGTCTTGTGGTGGCTGGGTACTACCATGCCAATGCGGCTGTGGACGACCAGAGGTGAGTGGGATAGCTTAAGGCAGAGGCAAAGGATTATAGCGGGTGTGCCTGGGGTGCCAGCGAATCAAGGTCATTCCCTTCTTTTTTCTTCTTTATCAGATACTTAGGAGCAGGATCTCACAGTAGGCACTATGCTGGGTATTGGAGTGAGGAAACATAAAGTTGAATAGAATAGACCCCTCACCTGAAGGAGCTGCCGTGGGGGTGGGAAGGACGAACGTGCTTCAGTAGGAACAGGCTGATCTTACTTTAGCTGCAAGAATACAGAGTGGAGCTGGAGGGATGGCACAGCAGTTAGAGCGCTTGGCTAGCAAGCACAAGGCCTTGAGTTCAATTCCCTGGCACCACATAAGCTGGGCATAGTGGCAAATGCCTGTAATCCCCAGCAGTACTCAGGAGATTGAGGCTGTGGGTTCGGCAAATGCCTGTAATCCCCAGCAGTACTCAGGAGATTGAGGCTGTGGGTTCAAGACAACCTGGGCTACATAGTTTAGGACCAGCCAGAACTTTAGAACAGTGAGACCCTGCCTAAAAATACAGAGGAAAGTCCAACCAGCAACTTAAAACACCACTAATAGTGGTATTTATATATGTATATATATATACACACATATATATTATTTCATATATGTGTATCATGTTAGAAAAACCATTTTGTAATTAGCTTCCCCCTTATTTTGATAAATGTGACATCTTCCCATCTCCACACCAAGGTCTACCTTACCTAATAGCTGCATAGTATAAATATGGATATAACATAATTTACTTAATGCCTTACATTAAACATTGAGTTTGCCTCTACTAATTTTTTATTGAGACTATTATTACAGTAAATTCTTTATAAATGGATTTTTTGTTTGGCATATGTACTCAGTTTCAATTTAGATGGTTATATCAAATTACCCTCCAAAAGACCACCTTTGACTTCCGATCTCATCAGCAGTGTCTGAGCACGTGTTTCCCACAGCACTCAAGCATCAAGCAATCCTGCATCAAGCATCAAGCAGGCCTGACCCCCTCAGGCCAGCTACAGGGAAAGGCCACAACTGCATCCGCGTCTGTGAGACCTGGGAGGCTCAGCTCAGACGCATGGGGTCTGACCACAGTTGGCTCCTCACCCCTCTGATCTTCCCTCTACACAGCCCTGGGCCCTTGGCCTTGAAAATCGCTGGGCGAATTGCAGAATTCTTCCCTGATGCAGCACTTATTATGGTAAGGCTTGGGTTTCAGGGTGTTGAGGAAGAGAGAAAGTAGAGGGGAGATCCTTGAATCTCTCACCTGTCTTTCCTTTTCTTCCCAGTTAGACAATCAGAAACTGGTGCCTCAGCCTTGTGTGCCTCCAGTCATCGTCCTGGAGAACCAAGGTCTCCAGTGGGTCCCCAAAGACAAGAACTTGTGAGTGCCCCACTCCCTTCTTAGAAGCCCAAAGCTCCTTTGCATCCTCTGTCCTTGGGTTCTGCCCCAAAGTTTCTTCTCTAGACCACAGATTTTGAGACAGGGTCTTGCTTAGTTGCTCAGGCTGACCTGTGATCCTGTGAAAGTTGTGATCATCCTGCCTCATCCTCTCGAGGGCCTGGGATTATTGGTATGCACAACCCTATCCAGCTTCCATGGAGTTTTCTATTTCAGAGTGATGTGGAGGGACTGGGAAGAGTCACGACAAATGGTGGGAGCACTATTGGAACGCCGGGCCTATCAGCACCTTGTGGACTTTGACTGCCATCTTGACGATATTCGGCAAGACTGGACCAACCAACAGCTCAACACCCAAATCACTCAATGGGTTGGTCCCACCAAAGGAAATGCCTGATCTAGAGCCAGGGAGGCCAGGATCCAATAAAGAGACTTGGGCGTGTGGGTGATCATAAGACTGTATTTATTGTGCCTGGGAGGCAAAGAGAGGGAGCAACCTCAATAGGAGGAGGGGAGGGGAGAGTCCGGAGTCCTTAGTAAAAATGCAGGAAGATTTCAGCTATGCATGACACGGAATGAGAAAGGCTCTCAGTAGATCATCCCCTTTGTTTCTCCCCGGGGCTTCTTGAGCTTCTCAAAGTTTTTCAGGATGATGTCATATAACACAGCCTACAGAACCAAGGAGGAGTAGGGGTCAGCCCAGGGTTCTGTACCCCAGAGGCTGAGCTTTATTGTCCGTTACCCCTAGCCTGCAGGATCAGGGAGTGGGTGGCCTGGGAAAGGTACCTGAGCCCATCCCTGCCCTGCCTGGCCCACCCTCCTCACATAAGCATTGCGAATCTCCATGACCATCAGCCGGATGTCCCGGTATTCTGCCTCATCCAGCTCGTGCACCAGCTGTCGATAATCACCCTGTGGAAACTCAGGGTCAGGCCTGACTTGAAATGTGTCTTTCCCCTGTTAACCCTGACCCGGGCCTCACCTACCACGTGAGGCTGCTTGGCTGCTTTGGTCACTGCATCACCACGCTCAGAGAAATACCTGTGGGAAGTAGTAGTAGTATGTATGGAGCAAGGGAAGGAGGGATCCCAGCACAAGTCAGAGTGTGCACAGGGGTGCGGATGGCCGGTTACTCACTTAGAGATTTGAGTGTGGAAGCCTTCCAGCTTGGTGTGAAGGCTGGTCATGAGCTCGAACACTTTCTCCTGAGAAAAGAAAGTAGGGAGGAGAAGGGTAGAGCGGGAGTATAAGGCAGCATGGGCTACACAGGGCTGGAAGGAGGGACCAGTGTCCTTACCTGGACGGCCACCCCAAAATTATTGCCATCCTCAATCCGAGGTATCTGTAGCTGCAACCAGGTAGTGACCTGGGGGAAGGGCATGACATCGAAGCCATATCAACACCCAAACGATGTCGAGATTCCTGTCATCCCATGCTGGTTTGAGGGAAACAGGTCCATCCTGAGCCCCAGGGCCTAGCCTGGTAGCTTCACTCTCTGTGCCTGTTCCTGCTAAGATCTGGCACATACCATGCCCTAGCTGGCAGGGACCAAAAGCACAAAGGATCTGACCTGAAGCCTCCGGGCAGAAGTGGGAGGACTCACCAGGTTGAGCTGCTCGATGACATCCTTGATCTCAGGCTTGAGGCGCTGAAGGAGAAGGACAATCTTCTCGTTGCAACTCACTGGGCCACAGGGAGGACCTAGGGGTGAGCAGTGGGCTGGTTACGTGGCGGAGCTGGGTGAGCCCGAGGAAGGGCATTGAGTGGATCGAGTGGAAAGGAACCCTTAAGGACGGGGACCCAAGTCTTCCCACTAGCTGAGTTTCAAGTACCTTTGTCATCATCTTCCCCTTTCTTCTTTCCATCCTTGTCTTCCTTCTGCTGGGAGAGAGGAACATACGGGGAACAGGACTAAGCTGGTTTTCCCCGTGGCGGGGCCCTTCCTGCCGGCTCTCTCGGCTTGCCTCGCTTGCCTCCTGCTGCTGCTTCCGCTCCTCTCTCTCTTTCTCCTTGACCGGATCGGGCACGGGGATGTCCAATGGGGCCTTCAGGCTCTCCAGATTGGCTTCGTTGAGGGCTGGCTCCTGGCACAGGGTGGGAGCAAGGCTGGAAACGAGGGTGTGCCTTTCACCTCCTCACTCTCACGGTCCCCCAGACATTCCTCTTGCCCCCCAGCTCCCTACCCTGCCCCTGAGACCTTTAAGAATGCGTCCAACTCGGAAATCTTCTTGGGGAAATAGCTGCTGAGCAGGCTCTCTGTCTGTAAGGTGGGAGTGGAGGAGGATGGGGTCAGGGTCACAGTGCCATTCCTAGGCAATGAGGCAGAACTGGCACTGCTCCTCAAGGGAGGGCTAAGCAGAGGGTGTTGGGTAGGGTAGGGCACTGATGGGGCAGGTCTTACCTTGGTGCACAGGTCTTCACGAAACACGTCCACCTGTGGGGCACAGGCAATCTTTCAGAAATATGGCTTGAGGTCAGTTTCTTGGAGAACAGTTCCCCAAAGTTTGTGCAGGCCCTGACCTGGGTTAGGGTAGCGTGGACCCTCTAGGGCCACATCTAGGAAAGGCAACAGGGGTTTCTGCAAGAGTGGACTAGGGTGGTGTAAGTTCATCTCTGCAGACCTAGGTCTGGAGAGGGTGGAGCAGACCCCTGGAGGGCTGGATCTGGCGGATAAAAATTCCTGGCAGTGAACGGTAAGTGATTTGTGAGCATATTCCTGAGGGGTCGCCTGGGTTGTGCGAGGGCCGCCGTTAAGAGAGTGGGAGCAAGGGAAGGACCACGAGGTGGCAGGGCCCGTCCCGCCCTGGTTACAGTGGCGGCACGGAGCCAGGGGACTCCCCTGCACGCCAGCTGCCCGCTCCGCTTCACCCCAGTGAACCGCGACCCCAGCCTCTCTCCCGGGGCGCAGGTGCTCGAGGCGCCGCAGCGCGCCGGACGGATCCCGACGGGGCCAGGGCTGGGGGGCGGGTCGGGGAGCGCGCAGCCCCTCGGGGCCACGCCTCCCTGGTGGGCCCTGTAGCCCTCGCCGCGCTCACCTTGGCTTGGGCTTCAGGCTGGACCCTGAGCGTGGCCATGGCCGGGAGGGGGCCTAGCGCAGTCGTGGAGCCAGGAGTGGGCACGGGGAAGGGAAAGCGAAAGCAGCGCGTGCAACACGCTCGGCCTTCCTGGGTAGCGGGGCGGCTCCGAGCGCGCGGGGAGGGCGGGGCCAGGGCGGGGCCTGGCAGGGGCGGACCCGGGGCGGGGCCTGGGAGGGGCGGGGCGGGGCGGAGGAAGGCGGCCGAGGCAGGCGGCTCCCCCTCGAGCAGGGGGGTTCCGAGCCGCTCCGTCGCCTCCGGAAGCCCGCCTTCGGCCTCCTCCCGTCCTCGCCCCGCCGCCCGTCTCCCCAGCTCTCCGGCCTCCTCGCCGCTCTCTTCTTCCGCGGCTCGGTCAGGAACAATGACCAATCCTCTGAGGCGAACGAGAACCGGCCTTTCTCCTTAGCTTTACCAGCGTGGTTCCCCGGCTCCGCCGGCGTTCTCACCTGGCCGGAGGTGACGCTCAGATGGTGGCACCGTTCCTGTTCAAGCCCCGGTCGCTGTCCCTGAACCGTTCCTGCAAACTGCATTCCTCTATAACGCCTCTCTGGAAGGAAATTTCTTAGCCAGACTCAAGCTCCTTTTCTGCTGCTGCTTGCTTGCTTAAAGGCTTGTGTTCATTCCTGACTCAGTTTTTTTTTTTTTTTTTTTTCTTTTGAGACTAAGCCTCGCTCTGTAGCCCAGGCTGGTCCTGAACTCACTCTGTAGCCCAGGCTGGCCTTGGACTCACGGCAGTCCTCCTGCCTCAGCCTCCCGAGTGCCGGCTCAGTCTTGCTGTCCTTGCGAAATCCTTTGCCTCAATGCTCTTTCCCCGCTTTGGGTCATCATTCAGTTCTCAGTTCAAACGTATAAATCATGTTAGCTAGCAATCAGTACAAAAACTGGCCACAAGAGGGCCACAGTTTGCTAATCCATGTTTAAAGCAGGAGTCCCCAACCCCAGAGCCAGGAACTGATACTTATGCGTGGAACCCAGCTGCACAGCGCCAGGCACGTGGCGGGTTGCTTCTTCCCATCACTGGCATTACCGCCATTGCGTTGTAGTGAATTGTATAATTATTTCATTATATATTACAATGTAATAATAATAGAAATAAAATACACAATAAACATACTGTACTTGAATCATCCCAAAATATTCTTCTCTCCCTCCCCCAAGTCCATGGAAAAATTGTCCTTTACTGAACTGGTCCCTGGTGCTAAAAAGATCAGAGACTGCTAGTCTAGAGCACAAATGATACTCTTGTATTGTTTGGGTTTGTGATCTTGGCTTTTCTATTTGTTAGCAAAGAGCAAGTTACTTAAACACTGTGCCTCAGTTTTTGCAACTCTGCAGGAGGGACACTACTACACTTTCCACAGAGTGTTTTGAGGACTAAATGCGTTAATTTATGCATAAAGAATTTATAGACCCTTCGAACAGTGCCTGGTATAGAGTGAGCTCGGTGTGTTTGCTATTATAACTGGTGTATTTATCACCTGCTGTTAGCTCATAAACCCCAAAACAACAGAAGCCTTGTCTCTTACAAGATACAGGATCACAGAACTACACTTAGCTCAATACACATTTTTAAAATACGTACACACAGGCCTCCTTCAAGAATATAGGACCCTGTATGGAGTGCCCAAACAGGCTGGTGCCTGAGGAAAACAGAGGGGAGATTCAGTGGTGGAGGTAAGAAAAACAAGTTTTCTAGGTTAGAGACAGAACACTCGCTCAGTGAGTAGACCAGGGGACTGTGGTGGTGGGGAGAGGTCACGTATCAATTAGTGTCATCTTACTCAGCAACAACTTTTATTTTTTTTTTCTTCAGTACTGAGGACTGAACCTGGGGCTGATCTACATCACTAGCTGCCACTCCTTATTTTTTATTTTGAGATAGAGTCTCGCTACATTGCTGAGGCGAGGCTTGAATTTATGACCTTTCTGCCTCAATCTCCTAAGCACTCAGATTACAGGCATGCACCATCAAATCTTGCTGTGCCGTTCCTTGATATCATGACCCCAGATAGTGAGAAGTCTGTAGAACAGAGGAGGGGACAGTAGGAGAAATGGAGGTGAATAAGGACATTTAAGATAGATGACAGCAAGGAATGTGTGAGCGTCACCTAGCGGTAACAGTGGCACATTGTTCAAGATGGTGGATCTTTACATTTTCGCGCCGTACGCGATCAGGTGACCAGACAGGCAGAAAGGAGGGAGGCGGGATTAGGATGTGACGTTGTGATAAACGTGGCCCTGAGCCAATGCTTTAGATCTTCCCGGGAAGACTGTGAATCCCGCCAATGGGAAA